>WYDK02118157.1:9875657-9902092 GCA_009867345.2 Toxicodendron radicans
TATTATGCGGTACCAACTATCGTCACCAGTGAGGTAGCCACATGGAGATAATTGATTCATTTGAACTCACTCAATTTAAAAAAAAAAAGGTACTAAAAATTTATAAAAGTTACAATTTCAATCCTATTTAAATTATATTGACCCCACAAAAATAATTATTAATTATCACTTTTTTAACTTTTCTCTCATATTTATTTTCTCTATTTTTCTCTCATATTATCTTTTTTTTTTTAGGTTGGATACTCAAGATAAGCTACTAATTTGGATTACAAGGTAAGATGTTTGTCTTATTTCATATATAATTGTTAAATGATTGTTTTATTTCATATATTGAGAAAGAGATATTTAATGGAATTGTAATTAAACAATTATGCAGCGTTTTCAGAATATGAAAAATCTTCGAGAATAATTATATAATTGATAATTTGGTATGTATAACTTTTAAAAGTACATTTTTTATGCTTATTACTTTAATATATTTTTTAACATAAATTTATCAACTTAAATATTTTGAACTCACTCATTAAAAATCTTGGTTACGTCACTAATCGTCACTTTGTTGTGGTGGAATAGCTATGAGGGATGGGGTGACAGGTGGAACAAGTGATTCGATAAAGTGAAGTACAATGGCAAAGAAATAGCAATATTTAATTATTTTTTAAACTTTTATTTTATGTTTTAAATTTTTAAATTTTTAATTTTTTTGATAGACAAAAGTTCCATTAAATTAAAATAGAAAAAGGGTATTATATGGGCTAGTTTGTTTAGATTTTTAATAGTATTTAGAATAGTGGTAAATAGTGGATCAGTAATATTTGGATGTTATTTAGATAATATTTATGTAAAAATGTGTATTGATATTTGTTAAAATATGATTGGATTTGGATAATATTTAAATAATATTTATAAAAAAATGTGTATTGATAAGATAAAATTTGGATAGTAATATTGGTGAAAAAATATGTATTGGTGTTTGTTGAAATAGAATAATAAATAGGATATTGAAAAAAAATTAAAACAAAGGGCCATAGAATTTGACTATTTTCACAGCAAAGACTGAGTCCAAAACCAACAGGGACGATAATGTTATTTTCAGAATCTTGAGGACATAAATAATGTGTTATTTTCTCTAATTGTAGCATGAAATCAACATGTCCGCTTGTGTGTCCCACAACATTAATGTAAGCGAACAAGAGTACTTAGATCGTTTGCAATTGCGTAGGTATCAACATGTCATTGGACCTTCACTCTTTACAACATCATAAATCTAAATTTTATTATCAATTTCATATTCATTTCTTTCGAATTTCAATTTCCCAGCTCAAAATGTAACTCAAAATATCCCCTTTTGCTGTAACTCACTAACTCACTCACTCACTAACCCTTTTGACATTCTCAAGAAATTCAGCAATTTCTTGATTTTCTTCTCATTTAAGGGAAGGGGAAAGATGACTAAGGATGTTGATGAGGATGGGAATTGCAGGAGAGGAGGCACACCGAAATGGAGGTGTGGTGAAAGAGCTTTGACGGGTGAGCGCTATTGTGAGAAGCACTATGTGTATTGTGAGCAGTGGAAGGAGAAAAAGAGGTTGAGGAAGAGGAGTGAAAATGGGAGTGGAAGTGAAGTGGGTTTGGAGGGTAAGAAGCAAAAGAAGGAGGAGGAGGATGGGAGTGAAGAAGAGAGTGCAGTGAAAAATGATGGTGATTTGAGTGTGGGAAATGAGGGCTTGGGTTTTGGTGGTGATGAAATTCATGGGTTGTTTGGGGATGAAGCTGATAGTGCTGTGGGTTGGTTTGGGGAAGAGAGTAGAGGGAATGGTGGCCAAAGTTTGGAGCTTTTTGCTGGTGAGGAGGTAAATCAGGGGAATGGAGTGTGTATAGGTGAAGCCACATGTAGGTTTGCTGGTGGTGGTGAGGTTCTTGGTGGGAATGGTGAAGAAATTGGTGCTAGTAATAATGATGAGCAACTTGATATCAAGGGCTTTGAGTCATGCAAGGATGAAGCTAAAATTGGTGGTGGGGGTTTTGATTGTAAGATGATTGAGGGCTTGTTTGATGAAGTAAGTGGTGGAATTGAGGGTTTTGGGTCTGGTGATAAAGAAATTGAGAGTCTTTTTACTGAAGTGAATGGTGGTGATGATGGAAATCGGGGTATGAATTTGTTTAATGAAGGGTTTGGTTCTTTTGGAAGTCAGTGTTGGTGTGGGAAACCTGCATGTGTTAGTCTTGATGGTGTTGGAATTCAGGGACTGTTTGGTGAATTATCATTTGGAAATGGAGGTGAAACTCCTTGTATAGAAGAAACTCAAGATGGGTGTCAACCTGTAAATGGAGTTGCAAATGGTGCTGAGAATGAAATGCTAAATATAAAGCATAAGCGTGGTCGGCCTAAGGGTTCAAAAAACAAGACCAAAGTTCCTGGTGCTCAAGAATGTATTGAAGGGGTGAGTCAAGGTGATGGTGATCCTAAGAGTGATGAGCTCGTGAGCCCGAAGAAGAAGCTTGGTCGGCCGAAGGGCTCGAAGAATAAGGTAAAGAAAATTCTTGAACGTCAAAATCAAGAAATGCCTGATCAAATTGTGAGTGGTAATAATGGTGGTGATAAAATTGCTATGACACCAAAGAATGAGGGGAACACTGTTGGATTTGTAGAAGTTAAGGTTATGACAGGTGAAGTCACTGTTGTTACCGGAGGTAGTCATGTGATTGTCCAGACAAAGCCTACGCCTACGCGTGGCCGACCAAGGGGTTCCAAGAATAAGAAAATGATATTTTCAGGTGAAGATCTGGGAATGCTTAGTGAAATCATGGGCCGTAATGATGGTGAAGAAGATAGGGGAAAGCATTATGAAGCAGAGGGTTCCAAGAATCAGAAGCAAGATCTTGCTGATAGTAATCTAGAAATGCCTGCTGAGGATAAGAAGGAAATTATTGGTGTTGAAGAAATTATTGAACAGCCTTCCAGAGGGGATGAGATTGTGCGGTCAAAGAATAAGCGAGGAAGGCCGAAGGGCTCAAAATCCAAGAAAAAAAGCTCCACAGGTGAAGAAAGTCACAGATTGAATGATTGTGGGGATGCGAGGCAAAATAGTAAGCGAGGCCGACCAAGGGGTGCTAAGAATAAGAGAACATTTCTTTTTGGCGAAGCTTTGAATAAGATTTTAGTGCAGAATAATCAAACACAGATGCCTCTTGTTAAGATAGAAGACGAAAAAGAAAAAGATTTGAAAATGGAGATGGATGTTCTGGTTGGAGATGGAGCGGATGCCAACCATTTGGAAACAAAATCATTCATGTTACCTAATGATTCTGGCAATGCTCAAAAGCGGCCCAGAGGGAGGCCGAGGAAGGTCTGCAACCAATCAGAAAACTCAGAATCAATAGTGAGTTCTTCAAATTCATCATTTCTCATAGTTCCATTGTGCTTTTGCTACAGTCTATTTATATTCACTTATTACTACTAAAATTTATTGAGGTTAGGTAAGTTAGTGCCGTTGGCAAATTATGTTTACAAATGAATTAAGCTTAAACGAACATGGTAGACCTGATATATAGCATTCTGAATGACTTATTCGCTATGTAACTCTACTCTGGTCCTTGATTTGTCAATCAAGCAATTTAATCTTCTAAAACTTTGTATGCAACATTTTTCTTAGGACAGAATACTTTGAAATTAGCAACTACATGTTGTGAT
Source organism: Toxicodendron radicans (assembly GCA_009867345.2). Taxonomy (NCBI): domain Eukaryota; kingdom Viridiplantae; phylum Streptophyta; class Magnoliopsida; order Sapindales; family Anacardiaceae; genus Toxicodendron; species Toxicodendron radicans. The sequence goes on from WYDK02118157.1 coordinate 9,879,352, forward strand.
AACTTTATATTCCTAATTCGAAAAAAATCTGGTGTGTGTTAAGGAGTTCTATTGTGTACATGTAAAGAGGAAAAAGACAGAAGTATGCTTGCTCTATTTACTTTAATGTATAAGACGGATTATCTGTGAAATTATATTGACATGTTGTAGTGCTTCTAATTTTCATTTGTAAACCATTCTGACTGGGTTTCTGCATTAGGCTGCTGGGAGCTGCAACATGGAGCAGAGAAGTTTGATGTGCCACCAATGTTTGAGGAGTGATAGAAATGGTGTTGTCATTTGTTCCAGTTGCAAAAGGAAGCGCTATTGTTATCAGTGTGTTGCAAAATGGTAATGAGATCTTACAAAGCTATATTACTAATGAAAAAGTATAATTAAAAAACTGCGAGACAGTAGATTTAATTGATTTTCACAAAAATGTACCTTGCTTTTATGCAAACCATTAATGAGATCTTACAAAATCTGTTTTGCCATGCTAAGTGCAGTTCATCAACCCTGACTTTTGTTAGTAGATTTATTGATTTATCATGAAAGCTTTTACTACTTCTTCTTGCCAGAATATAGTATTAATTTCACAAAGTTAAAAGTAGGAAAATCAAAACTGTTTTATTTGATGTTGATTTATGTTATTTTGCCGATTTATTGTGCAACTCCTGATAGTGTCTTTAAAGAACTAAATTAGGTACCCAGAGAAAACAAGAGAGGACATAGAGATTGCATGTCCATTTTGCCGGGGCAATTGCAATTGCAGAGTGTGCCTTAAGGAAGATTTGGCTGTGGTGGTGTGTGCCTTCTGCTTGTTTTGTTTATTTTTCTGTTACTTTGGTATAGTTTGTGTGAAGTTATTATTAATGCCAAGTACATTGAATGGTTTTTTGACAGGCTGAGTGCAAAGAAGCAGATACAAATGTCAAATTGGCAAAGTTGCTATACTTGTTAAATAAAACTCTGCCTCTCCTGAGGCACATCCAACAAGAGCAGAGCGTTGAATTGGGATTAGAAGCCAACATTCGAGGTATTATAATTTTATGAGATTACCGTGTAGAAGTTTTTGCAAGATAGATGTTTCAAAATGCTTATCAATGTGTTTTTTCTTCTGCCTGTTTCATAGGCATGCGATTGACAGAGTATGACATAATGAGATCTATACTGGATGATGATGACAGGGTATATTGGTATCATCTCATGCTCCCTGATGTTCATAAATATCTGGTATCTTCAGTCTATATTTTTTCTTTAGTAAGTTTATAATCATTGGAAAAATATGGTATCTAAGTGGAAACAACATTGTGTCTCCCTGATACAGTGTCAATATGAGTGGACATGGGTCTGCCATGTCCTATGAGGCTCACACTTGGACATCAAAAGAAACTAGTGACCTTGTTACCTTTGTGAATCTATGCAAAATCAGGAATGAAAATGTATTTAAGAGCCTTTAATATCTGTTAATTAGAAAAAAAAAAAAAAAATTGCAGAAGAAATGGGTTTGGGTAATTCATCAAAATTACCCCATCTTCTTGCTTTGTCTACTTTATGCATACTCTTTAGTGCCTATAATAATTTTTTCCATCAGGTGCAATTTGGTCTTTTGGGAAAAGAGATCTTGGTTGAAATTGATCTCTATATTTTTAAATATTGTGCAGAAACATATTGATTGTCGAAGATTGGATTTGGGTCATAGGACTGTTGACCATTGTTGAATGTTATTACTTTCCATTCTGATCCTGGCATATGCCCCTTTCTGTATCCCTTAGAGTTGTGTGGTATTGTCTAATCTTAGTGGATATATTTGTGAATCTAAACTAGAAACATACTGGAAAATAGTGCAGACTTATAAGAGATTTCTTCATTCATTAGTAGTTCTTTTAACCTAGGGACATATTCATGCATCGATAGGAGATTGGATGCTAGGGGTAGGTTCATCCATTGCTGTTGGTAGCTTGCTTTCTCTTCTGATACTGACAGCTGTGCCCTTTTCTTTGTTGAATGGTTGTACTATGAGTTCAAGATACCCTAATTCATAATTCTTTATATATAGTGGTTTAAATTATATTTATAATGGTAAAAGTTTTAACCATGAATCTTATTCAACAGTGACAATTGCAGCACATCGATTGTTAATTTCCACAGAAGCTGCCCCAATCCTGATTGTTCTTATGATCTCTGCTTCACTTGCTGTGGAGAAATAAGAAATGGTTTTCAACAGGGAGTTATTGAAGAGGAGCTTTCTAAACAGCAGTTAGCTGAAAAAGCAAATGGTCAGGTTACAGATTTTGACAGTCAAATTTCTGCAGACAAGATAGCTAAGACAGCATGCAACTTTCCTGATTGGAGAGCAGAGGCTGACGGTAGAATTCCTTGTCCTCCCAAAGCGCATGGAGGTTGTGGTACTCAGATACTTGCACTAAGACGCATCTTTGATGCTAATTGGATTGAAAACCTGATTAAGACTGCAGAGGACCTGACTATCAATTATAAGCCGCTGGATATTGTTTCTCAAGGATGTTCTTTGTGCAATCATGTATATTCTGCTGAAAATGGAGTAAAAACTTTTGAAGTTAGGCAGGCAGCTTATAGGGACAACAGCCAGGACAATTATCTATACTGCCCAAATGCTACTCAATTGGGAAACAATGAAATCGAGCATTTTCAAATGCATTGGATGAGAGGTGAACCTGTGATAGTTACAAATGTGCTTGAAAAGACTTCTGGTCTTAGTTGGGACCCAATGGTCATGTGGAGGGCTTTTCGAGGGGCAGAAAGGATTTTAAAAGAGGAGGCTCATAAGGTTAAAGCCGTTGATTGTTTTGATTGGTGTGAGGTATGTGTTCATGTTTTGATATCCCAAGGTTGCATTACACCTTTATATAGTTGCTGATATGTTCATCTAGAGGCATACCTCCTTACTGGTCCAGTTCCGTTACCGGGCCAGTATTATATCCAGTTCATCTATTATTACTTGTTACTTTTTCCTTTTTACTGATAATTGGTTTTATAAGCTTTAAATCTGCTCTATATTTTTACCTTCATACTGTTATGTGCCTTCATATGCCTGTTGCTTCACTCTAAACCAAAATCACAAGCTTCTCAATAAAAAAACGAGCATTTAACTTAAATTCTTGACTTGAAGAGTTGACATAAATTCTCAACCATTCATTCTATTTAATCTAATGGTTGAGATCCAAAGTCAAAGATTGGTTTAATGTTGCCAACTCAATATATTTCTGCACCTTTGGGTTAAGACTGATTACTGTTTGGAAATTTATGTCAACTACAAAAGATCCTGACTGTCTCTATACATATAGAGCCTTTCAATGCTAGGTGTGTTTCATGGATCTTTCACTATCTGTATATTCCTTATGTTAGGCCTATTTTAATATTGATCTTGCATGAGTAGGGTGTTAAGGTATCTTGCAACAAAAATTTTGGTTTGATAGTGCTTGCTTGTTGGTTGCCATCAGTTCTTAAGATTTTAAGCACTTTTCTGGCTGGCAGTAGGCTCCAATTTTCATCTATGATCCAAGTAATGCATTTCCTCTTGATGATACAGGTTGAAATCAATATTTTCCGGTTCTTTAAGGGCTACTTAGAAGGTCGTAGTTATAGGAATGGGTGGCCAGAAATGTTGAAATTGAAAGATTGGCCTGCATCAAATTCATTTGAAGAGTGTTTGCCAAGGCATGGTGCTGAATTCATGGCTATGCTTCCATTTGCTGATTATACCCATCCAAAATCCGGTGTTCTGAATCTTGCTACAAAGCTTCCTTCTGTTCTGAAGCCAGACTTGGGACCCAAAACATACATTGCTTATGGGTCTTTAGAAGAACTTGGTAGGGGTGATTCAGTGACAAAACTACATTGTGATATTTCTGATGCGGTAAGCAATTTTGTCTATAAATTGGTGAATTGTTTTCAGTTTATGTTGTTCTGCTTTTCACAAATGTTCTGAATCTATACATGCTATAATTTCACTGCGTACTGACCTTTAGCATCAGTAATTTGTTGAAAATTTGACTTCTAAAACACTATTCTAAATTTTAGTTATGTATTCTTGATCAGACTTAAATGTCCTAAAATTTGTGTTTAGTCACATTGCATTTAGAAATGTTTGTATAACAGATAGGGTCCAAGTTCAAACAACTTTGAGAATCTGGTGTTATTGCTTATGAATTGGCTGATAGTGGTATATGACTTCATATTGTGCTTAAAGGGGCTCACCACCAAGGTCTTGTTCCATGGTGAGGGATTAGTGTAACGGCGCCTTCCAATGTGAGAAGACAAATGACAAGGCAGATTTCTCTGTGATGAGAAGACACTTGCTCTAATGAGCCGTGTTGAGATGAAAGAAATGTTCCTTGTCATAGCAAGAGGCCATGGGAAGACAGGCTCTATAAAACATTTTTTTCCCCGTTTTATGTAGATTTTTTTCCTAAAAGAAGTGTTCGTTACATAGGAAATTTCATGTATGCCTTATACCACTAGAATAAGAGCCTAAACCCTAGAAACACTAGAAGGATAGAAAGAAAAATTGGATTATTCATGCAGAAGGTGGCCTCCATTGAGAAAGAGAGAATCATAGAGAGTTGTGTTGAGTGAAAATTAGAGATTCTCCACCACCAAGGTTATTGAATTCTCAATAAATTAGGTTGGTAAGAGCCTAGAGAGGTCTTTCTTGAGTGAGATAGGAGTTAAGAGGACGAGAATTTTCTCATACCTTGTACCTGTTGACCTACAGTGAAGAAACTTTGTTAAAGTGGTGCCATTTACGTAACCAAATTGGAGTAAACCATGTGAATCATTACATCTTGTTTCATCTTTATTTTATTATTTCTATGCTTGTGTACGATTGTTTGTCAAGTCACAAGACTTGATCTTGGAGGTTAATGTCACATATTTATTTTACATCAAACCGGTTTCATGGTATATCGGTTTGACACAGTAAGATAAACTGGAGCAGAGAGCACTCTTATTTCTCAGGACTGGGACTTGCAGATTTAAGTCACATGAGTGGCTAAGGTAATGTTTATAAGTTTATGTGTGGCTCAATCTCCTGCTTTAATTTGAAAGGAAATAGTTTAATAGGTGGTCCTCAGATCAGCCATGACAGAATTCAAACGTGTACCCCTGTAATCCTAAGAAAAGACACCTTTCCTCTCTCTTTGTGCACTATTTTTCTCACTATATGTATGTTAGAGCTTAAATAATGTCGTTGAACCTTTACCTATTAACTTTAGTTTTTAAGTCAAATGAGCCTTTAACATAGTATAAGATCAAAGTTGACCAAGTGTTCTTGTGTTTGCCATACAGGTCAATATACTGACTCACACAGCTGAAGTGAAAATTCCCCAATGGCAACAGAAAATCATAAAAAAGTTACAGAAGAAATACAATGATGAAGATCTGCATAAGCTTTATGATACGGTAAAAAAGACATCAGGTAAAGTTGGAAGGAAGTGGCCAAAAAAACGAAAGTCGATTACAAATTTGACTGAACAAACTGGATCTTGCAAATGCATAAGTTTTCAGAAGAGAGATTTCTCCTCAGATGAGAAATCTTCTCCTGCCACGAAAGAGTCTTGTTGTTCCATATGCAAGAATGTGGATGGGAGAAATCTGCTGTTGCAGGATGAGATAAGTTCCAGCCACAGCCATCTTCATGATCCCTATGCTCAGAATGAAATGATTGAAAGTGATTCAGATCATCAAGAACATGTTCAACCTTCTGGGTTCATGGTGACGAGTAAGCTTATAAAGGGGAAAGATGGCTCTGAGGTGACATTTTCTGGCAACTGTGGAGATCAAGGTACGAAGCCAGATCAAGCTGAGATGAATGCAGCTCCCAACTGTTTTGCTAAAAGCATGGATGCTGCTGGGTGTAATCTATCCTTGCCTAACGGGGTTGATACTGGGCAGAGCTACCCTAGAGTTGAAGAATTTCATTCTGGCCTTGTCAATGGTGACCAGGAAACAATTAAGAGAAGTATGTGTAATCAAGACTGTCATCCTTCTAATATAGCAGGGGAAATGGAAGCTGCCAATTATATAGATTCTATGGAGGCAACATGTTTTGGCAATGGAGTTAATTGTTCAGGATCAGTCGCTCCAGGTACAAATGCAAATAGAGATTCTGTTGAAGAGAATTGCACTTCTGAGGTTGTATATGGTGGTGCTATTTGGGACATTTTTCGTAGGCAGGATGTGCCCGATTTAATTAAGTACTTACAGAAGCATGAGAAAGAATTCCGTCACGTCGATAATCTTCCTGTGAATTCTGTATGTATCATCATTGCAACCAATGCTTTCAATAATTCTATATTACTGTGAGTTATATTGTTTTAAGTTATGTCTCGCTTGCCTCAGATTATTCACCCCATCCATGACCAGACCCTATATCTTAATGAGAGACATAAAAAACAGCTGAAGGAGGAGTTCAGTAAGTATAACTTGTTTTTAGTGGCTATTATACAAAGATGCCATACTAGCTTGTGACCCATTCAAATTATTTTCAGATGTTGAACCTTGGACATTTGAGCAACACCTCGGTGAAGCTGTTTTCATTCCTGCAGGATGCCCACATCAAGTAAGAAATAGACAGGTGAGGAGATGTCTGCTATAATAATGATGCCTATTTATGGGAGCTTGGGAACAAGAAGATAAATATTATTCCCCTTTTTCTTTCATTTCTTCAAGACGTGTTTGTGGCTTGCCATCCACTCAAGAAAATATCACATGACTTTAAATGCTAAATTAATGGTCAGGATATGCAAATTATTATTGGATTAGTTTATGTGATCCGTTTAGCCCCTTTGGCCGATGAAATTCCACTGAAGTTGGAGGCCTTTCTTGTCAGAAGATATTCAGTAATCAATATGCATAAATTTTCAGAAACTTTGGTCATAATAAAATATAAATCTTTTAATTCAGAAGTCCAGAAAAGGGAAAGTAAATGAAAGACTATAAAAAATTTTAGGTTTAGCAAACCTGGCAAACATTAACTCCTTTCTGGCAAGAGTTTGAGACAGCCTTGTACCAAGTGGAAAATGAATCAATAAAGCTATTATAGAGAGACATTAGGACTGCTTGAGATAGACATTCAAAGGTTTTTGTATTGCATTTTCTCAGGAAATTTTTGTGATTTTGTTAGATAAATCGCGACTAGATCAGACCAAATCGTAATTGAAGGCATAAAAGTTCCTTAATTTGATTCTTCTACGAAGGCATTGCTTACCTCCGTTTGGGTTTCATATGTATTCTTAGTTTAACACCATCTAATAATCTTTTCCAGTCCTGCATTAAAGTTGCCCTTGACTTTGTATCCCCTGACAATGTTCAAGAATGCATTCGGTTGACAGAGGAGTTCCGTCTGCTTCCTAAAGGTCATAGAGCTAAGGAGGACAAACTAGAGGTACATGCTTCTTTTATTCTTCTTTTTGCAACACCCTTGATGTCGGATTTTTACCTTCTAATTGATTGCATTATTGACAATTAAATCTTGAGGTAGATTTTTTGGTCAAGTGCTCAAGTGCTTTTTATTGTGTGTATATAAACCAACAATGAGTTTTAACCAAAGATGTTTCTTACACTTAACCGACTTTCTTGTTTACAGGTGAAGAAGATGACGCTTTATGCTGTAAATGCTGCCATTACTGAAGCTGAAAGTCTGGCTTCAAAACTCGAGTAAGATTGGTTTCAGCCTTGCCCTCGTTACTATCTGCCAACAATTTCAATTCCCTTGTTAAAAGAGTCGTGTTTGACATGTCAATTTTAACATAGGAATCAAATTTCTAGATAAAGTGTATTCCATACGATAGCAACATCTGCACTTTCTATTTACTTTCTAATTTTCATTTTAAAGGCTCCCTCTGAAGTTTCAAAAGGTAACCTCTAGAATTAGCTTTGAGGGTGTGCATCTTAATCGTCATTAAGGTCATTTAATTTCCATTACAATAATTATTTTCATGATATGGAGTCCCAAGTTCTGATAGCATTGTCACAATGATCAGAGAATCTTACTCAAGTTTTGGTCTTCTTTATTACTGCCATTATTATTATAGTTTACTCGAATGGGAAGGTTGGATTTTGTTGCATGGCAACAGTTCTCTTCATACATAGAGCACTCCGAATCGATGTTTAACTATTCTCAGTCATATTGCAGTTCATCAAAAGGAGACAAGCAAGCCTAGAGGCTGCCATTTTAACAGAAGCTGCTGACAGTAAATTTGTTGCAGCCGTGAACAATTACTGGTGATCAGCAGTTTTGTGTTAATTCAGACCAGGTTATTATTCAACTGTATCTCTTAACTAATGATTTTCTAGGACTCAACGAAAGTGCTTCTGCTTCTTTGTACGGAGCAGTTTTTTGTAAATCAGAAGAGTCTAAATATGAGCTTGTTCTATGGCATTTTATTTGTATTTTTGACACAAGGTATAATATGCAAGCCCAAGCTCATTAATGATTTTGAAAACCATCTTAACAACATTTCCATTTTAATTCCTTGCCCTGAAAATTTTGCTAGTTTTTAGCTTAATGTAACTTGTGTTTTATGTTTATTTCATGTTAAAAATCAATGCCCTCCCTCCAGTGTTGTTCTGTTTGAGGCTTTGAGCTATATACAAATCAGTCTAGTTTTTAGAGCTTTTCTCTGTGTTTGCTCTTGATTTTCTCTCATTTTCTTGCATTCCAAACCTATCAAGTCCACTGAAATTGGTTAAAAAGAAGTAATATTGTTGTTTTATAATTATGAATAAGAGTAATACTATACATCAAATTTATCATCATTTAAATATCTTAAATCTTATTTCACAGTTTATTTGATGGATCATGTACTATTATATAATATATCATGCAAAATGATATATCATTTGGGATAAAAAAATTTTAGTTTGTAATACTATATTAACTGTTAAGTGATAAGTTGTTATATAATATTGATGTATAAATAATAAAATTAAGTGATAAATTATATGAAAATAACACAAAGTATCACTTAAATAAGAAATTTTGGATAACAATTGAATAGAATGTTCATTTTGCTGTAGTTTTCATTCTAAATTAGTTATTTATAAAATCTCCATTTCCAGATATTTGATTTAGAAAGTAAAATCAAATAAACCCAAATTTCAGCTTACTTACAAGATCTCATGGATATTTTTGTGATATCATGACTAAGACTACTTTAACAAGCAAGGAATTCTGGAATTGAGATATTAAAAAAAATTTACCTTTTCATTAAAAAAATACAAAATGTCCTAGAAAAGAAAAGACCAAACAAAGACATCATACAAATAGATTCTGTCTAAAATCTACTTATGATGATATTTTATATAAATGCCAAGAAGGAGAATATTGGTCTGTAATTAGCCAAGTCACAACGGTGTCGTTTTCCCTTTATCACAAACTTTATTTTATTACACTTAAATAAAAATTACAATAACAGCAGATATTTTTGTTTTGTTTTATTTGATTTTATCTTCTTCTCTGTTGTTGGAGTGTTGACGGTTGTTTGTTTCTGTTTATTTTCCTCCCATTCTCATTCTCTTCTTCAAAATCTAACACACCTATCCACTCCAATTCTGTCAAACCCCTCAACAAATTTTCCATCTTTTCGAACATTATTTTCCCTCGCTTTCCTGGGAATATTTGGTAGGTTTAATTTTCCTGCAATTGTCGTTGTCATGTTCAAAATCTAACGGCTGCCCATTTCAATTCACCTACAATTATTTGAAACCCCTCAACAAATTTTCAATCTTTTTCAAACCTGAATTTTCGTCTTTTTTCCCGGGAAAATTTGTTAAATTTTAATCTAATGGCTGCTTTAGCAGCAATCAGATCCAAATCCTCCAAAGCAACGGCTTGTTTGACGGTGTCTCAGTACAGGTACTTGATTTTCAATTACATGCACGCTGGCCGAGTAGCCATGGCCAGTTCTCACTGTACGAACCGTACGAAATACGACGATCACTTCAACAACACGCCTTATCACTTCACTTCATTCAAACCCGTGTCTCTTCGTGGTGAATTGATTGAGAAGGGCTCTAATTTGAACGCGGTTAAAGGATTTGATAGAAATAGTAGTAGTAGTACTACTACTATTATGAACTCGTATGGGGAGCCACCAGAGGTGTGGCAACCTCCCGGAGATGGAATTGCGGTTCGGGGCAGTGTTCCGGGTCAGAATTTGGCCCGTGGAGGCGGAGGCGGGTCTGGTTCGAAGGATGGGTGCTGGGGCGGGTCCAATTTGGGGCACAAGTTTCCAACTCCTAAGGACATCTGTATGGGGCTTGATAAGTTTGTAATTGGGCAGGAGAGGGCAAAAAAGGTAAATTTTTACGGCTCTGTGTGTGTGTGTGTGTAATGTTTGTTAATTTGTTTTCGCATTGTTTAGTTGCTGTATTTGAGGTGTTTATTTTGTTTGTTAGAAGTGTTATGCTTTGGTTTTGTGTGCTAAAGTCTTACAAAGCAACAAGTGTGGTCAGTGCTAGTATGCTATTCGCTTATTGAGTTTTGTTTGAGTTTGAACGCAAAGCATTGGGTTTTTTACATGCAAATTGCATGTTTGCAAGCCTTTTCATGTAGTTTAAGCAGAGCATCTTGGGACATTTTCATTTTGTGGTGTTTCTTACTTTTCTTTTTTAAGGTGGCTATGTTAGTTGTAAATGTGGTTTCAATGATTTTGAATAGTCTGGATTTTGAGGAATAAAATGCAGATACTTGTTTTGCTTTATTGCCCTTTTCCTACCGAAACACTTTGAATTCACATATGGGTAAAAAATGGAAAGATGTTTTCATGTGCTTGTGTTTGTGATCATCTTTGTTGGAAGAGTGTGAAGTATGGCATCTACATCTTTTTTCTATGATTATCTGCCCTTGTTTCTTGTGCACTCAACGTCAACATTATGTTTAGTAAAAGCAATTTTATTTCCTCTTTTTCTTTAATACGTTTATCTTGCATACAGGTGCTCTCTGTGGCAGTTTACAATCACTATATGAGAATTTATAATGATTCTTTGCAAAAACGGTTAGCTCTATACCCTCAATGCATACTCACTTGTTTTATTCTATTTTCTGTTTTCTTTGCCATATTCTTATGTTGGGAAGTACGGAAGCTGGGTAATTCATCTGAAATACTTATAGAACACTTTTGGAAAAAGAAAAGAAAAGAAAAATAAATAAATAGTTAAGGGCAATTCACTGCATTGCATGACTATAGAGGTGGCCAATATCTTAGATATTGAAGTCACACCAGGAAACTTTGTGTGGGTTAGGTTTACAATATTATGATTCAGAGAGCATGTATATAAAGCTTATGATACTCAAACATATAAAGGAAAGAAATATATCAACCCCTTTTAGTCTTTTTCAGCTGCATAATAAATATTAAACCTTATATTAGGTATGCACTATGTTACAATTACTAATGCCTTATTGTTGTTATCGTCAATACTTGTATATTCCTGGGTGAATACATGCTTTACTACTTTTTTTGCATCCGTGCATGTTCCTGTGAGTTACTTTTTCTTGCTTTGATCATGTTCTTTGAGAGGAAGCTCAGTTGTTAACATGCTTACAATCACTTGGGAAGTTAGGCCAGCTGGAGATTCTAGTAGCTACGTAGTAGAGACGGTGGATGACGATGTGGAACTGGAGAAAAGTAACATTCTGGTTATGGGGCCAACAGGGTCAGGTAATTTGTTGTTATCCTTGTTTTGACCATGTAGAGTCTACTTGTGTATTTTTCAGTTAACTTCACTATTTTGAATCATCTGCAAGTTTGGACCATACTTCCTGATTCTAGAATAGCAGTATCTTATTTTAGAGGGATTAGTAATAGTTACTACTTCCTTGTCATGGGTTGCATAGCCTTTTCTCTCCTTTAGATGTATTACTTGTAAATTGCAGATATCAGTGTTGGCGTATTTTGAATGCTTTACCATTGCTATTGGTCCTTTGATACATTAGTTTCTCTACATCGTAGAATAGATTTTTTTTTTCTTGGGGGTGGCGAGAACCCTTATTCAACTTCTTCCTAATTCCTAATTATCTTTTTTCCTGCTCTATTAACACAAGCAGAAATGTTTCTAAGGAATGTTTGTAAGTAGGACCCTTCTGAATTTACTATTCTAGAGCCTGCTTTTTTATTATGATCCACATTAATGTTTGCGAATTTAATTGCTCTAAACTTTTGCCTGTCAACTTTTTTTCCTCAAAATTTTGTTGGGGCTTTTTTTTCCTTGAATTATGTTGTGGCCTTTTTTTGCAGCCAAATTTTAACTGTGAAATAAGCCAACATAGAATTTATGTTTAATTGATTATCACCATGCTACTGTCAGTTACTGGTCTCACCTGTTCTCTACTGATGTTGTTTCAAGGACAGGGAAGACTTTACTTGCCAAAACCTTGGCACGGTTTGTGAATGTTCCCTTTGTTATTGCAGATGCAACTACTTTGACACAGGCAAGTTGTATACTCTTGTTGTGTTTTACCTTTTTCTTCTGTATTTTATTTTATTTTTGTATGAATTTTTTTCCTCTTTGGGCATTTTTGCTAAAATTTGAATAGTCATACAATATTTAAAGTTCTGCTCTCTTGAGAAGAATAGCATTCAAGGATTTGTGGAAAATTAGTTTTGTTTTTCAGTATCTTAATTCTCTAGGGAAGTGTAATTTAATACCTAACTTGCATCTATGTTTAGCTCTGTATAATTTGAGTCTTATGATTATTTGCTGTCGGGTGCTTTGCCCGATTCTTCTGGTTGGGTAAATATCTACAGCAAAAGAGCATTTACATTGGTAGCACTGATATATGAGAAATGATGAATTTGTTTTATTCAAAAGCTACTCATATTTTAGAAACCTTCCCCCGCTTCCTCAGTTCTGGGTGGAATATGATTTCAGTTCAAAAAATAAAACATAAAGCTAATTATAGTTGATGAAGAAAACAGACTTTAGGGAAGTGGTTCAGGTAGCTCTGTTGGTTACAGCAAAGCTCTATCCTTTGTGCCAGTGGTTATTTAGATTTTCTTTCAATTATAGTTGTGATATTTGAGCTTCAGTTTATGCCAGAATTTAGCTCCCTGCCTTCTTTTCTCTCTTGGAGACTTGCGTACATGTGCAGGCACTCATATATGCAGATACCATGTTCTACTTTCTATAAATGTATTTTTTTCTGGCGTCTTTAATTATATCAATAGCAAGTGATGCATATGTTTATGAAGATATTATTATTCTGCTCTTTATTTAATATTTGGCTGCTATGCTTGGGTTGGAAGTTCCACAAAATTTGTGAGTGGCACTCATTTTGTTCTGGCCATTGTATGTTTTGTGCAGGCAGGATATGTTGGCGAAGATGTGGAGTCCATATTATATAAGCTCCTCACGGTAACATTTAGAAACACAATTTATTACATATATCAATTAGAAACGTAGTGCGATTTGTTTAAGTGAATGTTACCTATGGTAACATGCGATGCGACCAACCGTGCATCTTATCATAATTTATGATTTCACCATTGATATTTCTACATGGTGAAATTTTTCTATAAAATGCTGGCTTAATAATGTTATGATGTAAACTGTCTGGTGTTGTGATTTTAGGCATCCATGAGACTGAAATTTCAGTTTCTTGTAGATCTAGTCACAGAGCAATGAAACTATTGACCATTTTTTTAAAGGAGACAATGTCATTGTTTGTATGTTCACTTTGGTGCTTTCACTGTGTAGGCAACGAGAATTTTGTAATCTTTTGAAGTCAAATGACATTCTGAACTGAAATTGAATAAAAATTTAAAAGAGTTCTAAATTAATGTGGTGCATACTCAACTCAATAACGTGGATTAGTTATGAGCTTATGATATGACACCTCTGTCTAGAATGATACCAAGAAGAGGTATGGTCATGTTAGTTAATAATATTAGTTATAGGTAAATTTATTTAATATATTGTGTTTGTTTCATTGATTGTCATAGTTAAGAAGCGACATAAGCATTTATTTATTTATTTAATTGATTGTGTTTATATTAATTACGTTGTTTTACTTGTGAATTGTATACTCTTAAATTGGTAGGGCACAATAGGAGATAAGTGATTTTAAAATTGAATGAGAGTTGTTTAGCAAAGTAGAGACAAGGAAGGGTTTAGTTGTAAAATGTCATAAGTAAATTTACTTACCCAATCAAGTAATGCCATGTGGCAAACCTGATTTAGATAAAGCAAAAAGAAAAGAAGTAGAATAATGTTGTCTTCAAGAAGAAGCTTTTTCGTGTTAAATCCCAAAAACAAAACCATGAGGGTTGTGTGCCAAAACAGAGATATCATGCTTTGTGAACAAGGATCAGTACATTTAGTCTGTGGTGTTCGTCTTTTACCTTTGTTGTTGTCATCTCAATGATTCTCTGTTAGGCTTAGAAGAAATGTGGGTGCCGCAATGGATATCAAAAGATATGTAAAAAGGAGTCGTTGCAGTGGATTTCTGTTGGAGTTTTTTAGTTTTATCCAAATCTCTTAGATATGTAAAAGGGAGATAAAATTATTATTAGGTGGGCCTTGATGTGGTAACATTTAGGTTTGCATATGAAAGTTGATTGTGGTGAAGCCATCATACCTCTGGTACCTTTATTAGATAGACATGAAGTCTTTTGTGTTTTGGAAATTTGTTTGGAACTGCAGTTTTCTGTCTATATATAATGTGTAATGGATATCTGATCTAAAGTTGTTCTTTATATCTCAAATCTCAGGTTGCTGATTATAATGTTGCAGCTGCTCAGCAGGGCATTGTTTATATTGATGAAGTTGACAAGATCACGAAAAAGGTTCACCTCACTTCTTCATATTCAAAACATTTTTGTCTGAACACTTCTTTATTTATTTTTTATTTTTATACTCCTACATGTTTTTCTTATTCATTTTGCAGGCTGAGAGCCTTAATATCAGTAGAGATGTGTCCGGAGAGGGTGTTCAACAAGCTTTACTAAAAATGCTGGAAGGAACAGTAAGTGACTTTATTTACATAAAGTCAGACAAATTGCTTTATCATTCTCTTTCTTTATGATTTAGTTCTATCAACTTAGACTGAGTCTCTTTAAAATTCTTCAATTAGTCTTGTTCTATTTTCAATTTCCCGGATATTTTCAAAATCAACAAGATTTCGAGTCCTATTTCCATTACAGCCTTAGGACAAGTCTTACACATTTTAATCTCTAGATGTGATGGATTTCCGACACTTGGTCATAGTTTAGTAAAACCAACTTTGTTGATTTATTTATATTCTGATTTGGAGTTTTTTATTATCTAGGTTGTCAATGTTCCTGAGAAAGGAGCTCGAAAGCATCCTAGAGGTGACAATATTCAGGTAAATGTGATGTGGTTTTGTGACACTTCTTCATGCTTTTATTCTTATTTAAGATGATAGAAAAATGTTTGTGATACAAGGCATAGTGTAAACCATGTTCGTTCATGTTTATTAAATTTTGACATCTCTCAAGCCTTGGCCTTTTCTGCAGATTGACACAAAGGATATACTTTTCATATGTGGGGGCGCCTTTATTGACATCGAGAAAACGATCTCAGAAAGGTTATACTAATACAGAAGCTACAATATAGAAGCTCTTCTGATATGTGTAATGTTAGTTTATTTTATTTTATTGTAAATTGAAATTGTTTTCAATTCATTATAGGCGTCAAGATTCATCTATTGGATTTGGTGCCCCAGTACGGGCTAACATGAGGGCTGGCGGTGTTACAGATGCTGCTGTAGCTTCATCTTTGATGGAGACTGTAAGTGCACAGACTAGTTTTAAATTAACAATTAACAGCTTTTTGGCTTTATTATTACAAGCAGCATTTCAGAAATTCACTTTTCATATGAACTCTTATATTTGCAGGTAGAAAGTAGTGATCTAATTTCATATGGTCTGATACCAGAATTTGTTGGACGATTTCCTGTTCTTGTTAGCTTGTTGGCGCTAACAGAAAATCAACTTGTTCAGGTACTATCTTGCTGTTTCTTTAACAAAAAAATAATTGGCTGATGAACTTATCTATTCCAGGAGTCTCTACAATTGTTTAATACATTATGATTAACTAAAGGTGGACCCCTGGCTCACTTGAATTAAGATGTACTTATTTTTTATTGATAACATCTTAATTGATTTTCTTATAAAAAACTTGAAAAGATATAGAGAAATGATGAAAATTCGGACATGCACCTTGCCTATAACAACTTGTATTGCTTTCTCATGCCCGCTGCTAGAACATTTTGATTGATGTGGCATGCAATCTTTGAATGATTCCTCGTTGCTCCAGACTTCTGATGCAAATTCATCTAATATTTCACACAATTGGGCTGGGTAATGGGTCTTATTGTGTTTAGGTAGAACTCTCCTTGAAAAATCGGTTTGCCAAAGGAGGGTGTCCAAGCCCTTATAACCCGCTTGTCTAACCATTTCCCTTTCAATGTGAGATTCTTAACATTCCCCCCCGCTTCAAGCCCTAACGTCTACGTTGGCCCACTCTGGACGGCTTCACTTTGGGTGGCCTATTCTCTAAGGTCACCCTTTCCTAAGTAGCCCTTTCCACGTTGGCCCACTCTGGACGGCTTCACTTTGGGTGACCTACTCTCTTAGGTCATCCCTTCCCAAGTAGCCCTTTCCCAGGTCGCCCCTTCCGGACGGCGGCTTCACTCTTGAGTGGCCTACCCTCCTCGGTCGCTCCTTCCCAAGTAGCCCTTTTCCAGGTCGCTCCTTCCGGAACGTGGGTTCGGGCGGGGTTTGGCTTTGATACCATTGATGCGAACCCATCTAATATTTCACACAATTGGGCTGGGTAATGAGTCTTATTGGGTTTGGGTAGAACTTTTCTTGAAAAATCGACTTGCCAAAGGAGGGTGCTCAAGCCCTTATAACCCACTTGCCCAACCATTTCCCTTTGAATGTGGGATTCCTAACAACTTCCAATACAAATGCATATGGTGGAAATATATGATTGGTGTCATTCTTAGCTTTTACAAATTCACTATTGTTACATTAGCTTCCTATATGACTCCTTTTTGGCATTGATATTTTTAGGTCCTGACAGAGCCAAAGAATGCCCTTGGGAAGCAATACAAAAAGATGTTCCAAATGAACGGTGTAAGTTGTTTTCTGGGGCATCAATTTATTCCTAGATGGTTCATTTCCTTTTACAATGTTAATGATTTTTTAGTACTTTTTTCCTTTTTCATGTGAGAATGGGAATCAATTGGTTTTCTCTAAGCCGCCTTATATGCTATTGTCTTCTTAAAGCATGATTCGTTCTCAGTCTCTCTGATGTCACTTCGGTATTGCTTTTCAGGTCAAGCTGCATTTCACAGAATATGCATTGAGATTAATTGCTAAAAAGGCAATAAGCAAGAATACGGGAGCTCGGGGATTAAGATCACTATTAGAAAGCATATTGATGGATGCCATGTATGAGGTATGTCATTTTACCTCCAGGATTAGAGCTCGGTGAAAAAGTTGAATATATGTTTTTACCGACCAGTTTTCATTTTTATTTTTTTTTTTTACGAATCTCTTTGAAGTCTTTCTCTTTATCTAAGATTTCGGCTGTACAGGAGGGAAATTCAGTAGGTTACTGCTTTTACTATCTATTTTGCAGATTCCTGATGTTAGAACAGGAGACGATGTAATAGATGCTGTTGTAGTCGATGAAGAGGCTGTAGGATCAGAGGAACGCGGTTGCGGAGCTAAAATTCTTTACGGTAAGGGTGCATTGGATCGTTACCTTTCGCAAAACAAAAGGAAGGACTTGGAGGTGTGTATTTATCGCCGGAACAAACAATATCTTTTGTTTCATCTGGTTTCGGTTTTGAGCTGATTATTCATAATGTTTGATATTGTGTTTTGCAGAAAAGTGTAGAGGGTACAACAGATGGAGAGGGTGAAGTGGAAAGTGAGATTCCATCAATTGTTGCCAGCATGTGATGATGTTCATGTTTTAATAGATGTTTTAGCTGTAACTTAATAATCTGTGTCTCTGTACATAATATCTTTACATTAATTTAGTAAATTAATTTGTGCAATTATATATACAAAGCTACAAAAAATTCATCCAAATTCTGCATCAATCATATTACCCTTCTTGGTATTATTTATTGGCAGGGTTAATGATCTCAACTTTCTTTTCAGATTTAATTGAGTTTTTGTTGTTAGTAGAATTTATTTAATTATGAATTAATGAATATTTGTTATTTATTTTAACATTTAAAATTATTTAATTATGAATTAGTGGATTGATAATTTGTTATGTTCATCAACATAACCTTAAAATTGTAAATTGTGTTAGAAATGTAGGTTAATATTACAGAAATTAATTGAGAAAAGAAGTACTTTTAACTTAATATTAAAACAAATTAAAATAAATAGGTAAGACTAAAGTTTCAACGTAGACTTTTTAACATCACTCAACTCAAGGTTACGTGCTTTTGTTTTCAAATTTTCTTAGTATTTGAAAAATGGAAACAATAATAATAATAATAAAAAAGTTTATTATTTTTATTTCAAATCTTAATTACCTTATTAATTAGATTAAAATAGATAGATAATTGAAGATTTATGTTAGATCCCAACATTATCCTTCATAAAAATTACTAAATAAGATAGAAGTTCCTTTTAATCTAACATTTTATTTTCCTTTCCCTTTAAATCATAAACCCTAACCTAAATTTTATATAAAAGTGAAGTGCCAATAGCACCACTCTCTTGAAAATTGTTAAAACATATGAAACTTGATAATTTTATGGAGTAAATAAAATTATCCAAAATTTGAAACATAAAATTTAATTAAAATAAATATTTGAAATTAGTTTTGAATACAATTGGAACATCTAATATGAAAATTGAAAAAAGATTAACTAATTCAAAAGGTCTTATAAATTTGAACATGAGAAAATAAATTCTTAAATATTCTATTGAATAAAAAAAAAAAAACCCTCATTTTAATGAGTTGTTAATTTCCATTGTTATGAGTTTGTGAATATTATCATATTGCCATCGATTCATATTTCATACTATTGATTTTAACACCTAAAATTTAATAATAGGGATGTTTATGTTATTTCCGAAACTTCAAGGGGTTTTTTCAATTTTATCATGCCTCGGTGGAATTAAAGATTAACTCTATTTTTTATATTAATAAATGAAAAATAATGATAATAATAATTGAAAACCTGACAACCGTTGGATAAAAAACTCAACTCCTTTCAGAAAATGAACGGTGATCCGCACATATCTCTTTCTCGCACTTCGCAAAAAATGTTCTAGCAGAGAAATACAAAAAAAAAAAAAAAATTTAAAAATTAAAAATTATTGGAGACAAGAAAGGAACCTCTTGTTTTTTTTAAAAGAGAAAGGGTTGTTTGGTTTCCGAGAAAAAAAAATTCCCATTTTCTCTCTTCTTCTACTTGTACAAAAATTGATCGAAAGGAAGAAACTTGATAGAAGAAGAGAGAAAAAACTCCACCAAAAAAAAGAAACCCATTATAGCTTTTTAGGTTTTAAGATTAATGGAAGTGGATAGTATTGAGTGTGTGGCATCCACAGATGGAATTGATGAGGACGAGATCCATCACCACAATAATCTTCATCATCATCATCACCATCAATTTTCATCGTCAAAGCCTCACAATGCAATCAACAACACCAATAACAATACCAATTCCATAAATAGCATTGTGGGTCCAACTGCAATTGCCCCTGCCACTAGTGTTCATGAATTGCTTGAATGTCCCGTTTGTACAAATTCCATGTACCCACCAATCCATCAGGTATAGATTTGTTCATTTTGATGCGTTTTGAGGTTTTTGTGAACTGGGTTTTATTGGCATTGTTGATTTGATTTGCATGTGTCGGTTTTTGGATTCAAGGTGATTTTTTTTTTGAAATGGTTGTTGTGAAGATTTTGTTTTGAGATTGCTTTTTTATTGCGTTTTTTTGTTTTTGATGTGTTTGCTTTGTTGGGTTGTTGAATGTAGGATTGTTAAAATTGAGACTTGAATTGGGTAAAAGTTGTGGAGTTGGAGTTGGTAACTTGGTATTATCATTTGAAGGTGTTCTTTTTAAATTTCATGGTGGAGTTTGAGATGAATTTTGCTTTTAAGGTTGTATTGAGAATGTTGGTAGATGGAATTTCCATTTGGGAAATTTTGGTTCTGTTTTATGGCAAATTTGTGTTGCTTTATTTGATTGCAACAAATTTTTTCACAAATTTAGAGATGATTAAGATAAAGATTCCATATGCAATGTGTCAATTTATATGATGCCCTATAAGCTTGGCATAGGGATCCTTTGATTCCAAAGTCATTTTCTTAATCTCAATTAAACAGTTTAAACTTGTTCATAGATTTAAATGCAAATTTAATTCTTCTGTTTAATTCAGTAATGACCAGGGGGCCACATGTCAATTGTGCAACTAAAGTAATCAGTTATGGATATGTTCAAAATCATATTCGTCGTTTCTTTTGCTCTATTTGCTAATCCAGACAGATTATAGCTGGATTACATTTGCTGAAGTCATTCTTTTTACTGTTTTTGGTATTTCTGTTGATTTTTGTTAAAGGAAACTGGAGAGAAAAGTAACTAATTGTGTAGGTAACTATCCATTGAAAATAAGTATTTAATGCCAATTTAAATGGTAGTATTTATGCTGGTTGTCTCCTTTTATATACCTGTGTATGATTCAATGTTGTGGAGGAATTAGACTGGTTATATGTGATAGGGTTGATGATGAATATCATTCTTTGCATATAGATTTTTATTTTTACTTTTGGCTTGACTTGAGAATGTTTTGACGTCAAAGCAGAATTTCCTATTTGAGTTATTTCTTTTTCTTAATATATAACTTAAACCCAGAGGTATATTCAGATTAAAAAATATTTACTGCAAAGTATTTATGATATAATGAATTTCTTTTTGAAATAAATATGTAACTTTTAGGTATTGGAGGAATTAAGATGACTTGCACCTTATTGCATTTTCATGGCCTACAAAGCCTTAGCGTCAGTAAAGTAATTTTCCCTTTGATTTTCTTAGTCTTTTCTGTTATCTCCTTAAATCTTTTAACTCGTCTCTTTCTGAATAATCATATTAATCTTGATGGTAATGAGAACTTTTGTCTTAGCTCCAATGCCCGTAGAAGTGTTGAAAAAAGAAGAAAAGATTGTCTCATCGATTCCAAATTTTATGGATATTTATATTAGTTCAATGAATGTTAGATGATGGTCTGCCAGTTTACACTGTTCTTTTCTGCAGTGCCACAATGGACACACACTATGTTCCACCTGTAAAACTAGGGTACACAACCGGTGCCCCACTTGTAGACAGGAGCTTGGAGATATTAGGTGTTTAGCATTGGAGAAGGTAGCTGAGTCACTTGAACTGCCGTGCAAGTATTACTCCTTGGGATGCCCAGAGATATTTCCATATTACAGCAAACTTAAGCATGAGGCTATGTGCACCTTCAGACCATATAATTGCCCATATGCCGGATCAGATTGCTCTGTTGTTGGTGACATCCCATACCTGGTTGCCCATTTGAGGGATGATCACAAAGTGGATATGCACACTGGATGCACATTCAACCATCGCTATGTGAAATCTAATCCCCGTGAAGTAGAGAATGCAACTTGGATGCTAACAGTAAGTGTATCTGATTTAAGATTCATTAATTAGTTCTACACCAAGAATATGAATATGGTCGAACACTAACTATGTTATTTTATCTTTTTTAAATTGTAGATTACTAATAGTGTAAAACTTCTTTGATCAAACTCTCTATACAATATGGGTACCTCCTGTGCATCTGTTAAAAACCAAAGGCACGATTATATTCTAAGGGATTCATATTGTGGTTGCCCACTTAAAACCACAATAGTTCTTGCATTCCTACTCGTGATTGTTTTTCCTATTTGTTGGAATAAGGTATTTTGTTCATATGTTTTCTGGCTTTATATTGGTGGAAGGAATAAAGTCCAATCTTGTCATGGAATTCACTGGGCTAGGTTGCTTGAATTTGTTTTCATGTGACAATTTGTGGCCTACCTGAGGATGTGGATGGATAAACTATATTATATTTCAGACAGGTTTCTTGTGACTAGGAGTGAGAACACCCCAAAGTTTCTCACTGAACTCTTTGCTTTTATTATTTTTTCTTTGGTCAGGTTTTCCATTGTTTCGGTCAATACTTCTGCCTTCACTTCGAAGCCTTCCAGCTTGGAACAGCTCCTGTGTATATGGCATTCCTCCGTTTTATGGGTGATGAAACTGAGGCCCGGAACTACAGCTACAGCCTAGAGGTTGGGGCAAATGGCAGGAAGCTCATTTGGGAGGGTACGCCTCGAAGTATCCGAGATTGCCATCGGAAAGTTAGGGACAGCCATGATGGTCTCATCATCCAGCGAAACATGGCACTTTTCTTTTCTGGTGGCGACAGAAAAGAGCTGAAGCTAAGAGTTACCGGGAGGATATGGAAGGAACAGCAGAATCCAGATGCTGGTGTGTGCATACCAAACCTATGTAGCTGAGAGGGTGATTTTGTATACATTTCCATTATTTGTTTGGTACATTTTCTGTTGTTTTGAGCTGTGCCAACATTTCCTGGGTGTGTTGTAATGGAATTGTGGGCTTGTGCATTTCAACTTCAGTAAATTGTATAAGAATCAGATTTTTCTTATTTAATGAATGATTAAATCACTTCATCTACGTTGTTACAT
>WYDK02118157.1:9950935-9964218 GCA_009867345.2 Toxicodendron radicans
ATAACTTATGTTTAGTTTGTAAAGAAAAAGAAAAACCGCGGTATACTTTTACTGTATATTTGCTTTATATATATACAAATGAGGTATTTTCATTAGATTTACATGTATTAACTAGAAAGAATAGAATGCATTACAGAGTTGTAGCAACATGGGGAAGAAGGGGGGAATATCATCAGGTGTATCAAATTCAGAGAATAGGAAAGCGGGACTATTTGAATCTACCATATTTGTGTTAGAAATTTCAGAGGGAGAAGTATAAATTTCTTCATCATCGAAATTGGTGGATGAACTATGAAAATATCTATCCATTATAGTTATAAAAAAAAATGGATATAAAAGAATTAAAGAAGGAGAATTGAAATTTGGAAATATGAATTGAAAATGCAGTTTGCAGAAAGCAATCAAAATTAAAATGAGAGCAAATTAACAATTGAGATTTGGGAGATTTTTAGAGTAAGAGCAATTGAAAAAAATGAGGGAATTTTGGATGTGAGGAAATATGAGAAGTTTAGTCTCTATTTATAAAGAAAAATGGGAAGAGAAAATAACCAAAACGACCCTTCCAATGGTTATAAAATGATCATATTGTAAGGGCAAAATTGGGTTTAAAAAAAAATTGGCCAATCCGCTGGATTGACCGTTGGACCCGGGCGGGTTACGGTATAGTAAGGTTAAATTTAAAAAAAAAAAAAAAATAGGGGCTATTGATCAATTTAATAGAAACTAAAAATCACTTTCTTTTTTAATTCGAAGCAAGGTATCACGTAATGGGCCAGACTCAAGAAAAGATTGGGCCTAATTAGCGGTCTAGCACATTAAAGAAGCGTCTAAGCTATAGCATTTCTCCTGTTGTAATATCTTAAAAGTTAGAAAGAGTATCTTGAAATCTTCAAATATCTGCCACTTTCATCAGTCATCAGTTATCAGAAGCAACAATGCCCATCTCCACCACTCTATCCATCTCCGGCGTCGGTGCCGGCACCTTATTTTCTGGTGAGTTCCAGCAACTGGGTCGTGTTGAAACCAAGTTCTCTCACGAACCCAGAAAGCATTGTACTTATGGGCACCGTTTGCCCAATTACAAGTGCTTTTGGAAAGTACCCAGAAGAAAAAACTTGAAGAATTTTAAGCCTAGAGAATTGCCTTTGCATTTTGCGTATGGAAAAGATGCTGAAGATAGCTCTCTTTCGGTATAGTACTTCTAGTTCTTGTTTTTCTGTTTCAGTTGGTTTAAATAGCTGAGGAAGCTAACGTTAGTTTAAGAAAGATGATTGATCTGTTTATTTTTTATACTCTTATGCTGAGAATAATGGAGAAATGAAAGATTTTATATCAGAATATAAATGATTTTTTTATTAACATGATTAATGTTGTTTTGAGTTCCTTGGTATGTGAACACAACTGAGAAACATGCTGAATTTAATATGTGGTCAAAGACTTGTGATAATGGAAGAAAGGAGTTCTATAAGATCTTTTGTATTGTATTCTTATGAGTTTTAATGTATGAAGGCATAATTTAACTGAATCAAAATAGTTGTCTTGGGATTGTATTTTCCTCATTTTAGAGGAAAGTTCATGGAAATTCTATGACATATATGTTTGACATACTTCTCCCTTGCTTCTTCTGGTTTTCAAACTTTTCTTATGAGAACATAAAAATTGAAAATTTTCTTTTGCTGTGTAAGAGGAACTGAAGTATTGGGGAAGAAGAAGGAATAAATATCCATTCTCTATTATTCCATCTTATTCTCTTTGAAGTGGAATGATTTGGATATTAATGTGGTATGATCTTATCTTCCATTCATTTGCGTTGTTCAAAAAAAATTTATGTAAATGGTTTGTTAGTCTCAATTATTAAATGATCAGTTGACGTGTAAAGTGTTTTCAGTCCACTGAGACATGATGTATGTAGGAACCATTTCATTTGGGTGAAGCTAACGTAGTGCTTAACAACATTGAAACCTATTGCTTTAATTCATTTATACTGTTTAGTTCTGCAAAAACATTACATATGCATGAGAGAACAAGTCAATAATAGAAGATCACTTTTCAGATTAGGATTTGAGAATTAATGCATATGTAGTTTACAAGAAAATGAATGCAACCATATAAAAATACTGGTCTGTAATCTGTATTGTGGTCAGATGAGGAGGCTCTGGGGTATAAAACAATAGGCTCTATGAATGATTTTGGTTCTGGATTGAAGCTGTGGTACCGTAAAACAATGGTTTTAAAAACTGTACCTTAGGCAATAGATAACTAGATTTGGTATAGTAGTTGTGAAGATTTTTTTTTTTTTTATTCTGTGATTCAATCAGAAATCCTGCATACAAATCATTGTTTTTATATGTTTTTATGTGATGTAACATGACTTGCTTGATATATATTGCAGAATCTGAGTGAAGATACTGATGAAATGTTTGACGACTTGTTTAAAAAATATGGAAAAGTTGTATTCAGGAGAAATGACCAAAAGCCTCCAAGTGCTGAAGTTGATGATGACGCTGAAAGTTTATCATGTAATTCATCTCACAATTTATTCAAATACTTGTCGGCATAAAATGTGCATGATGTTTGTAATTCCCATCACATTTTAGCCTTTAGACAAATCAGCTGTGCTTCATTATTGCATTCCCGTTTAGATGATGATTTCCATTGTTCTTGTTGTTGCTATTGTTACTTTGATTGTTATTGTTAAATTATGACAGAAATTATCAGTTTGACATGAATTGTTTACATTTTATGTTATGAGCTTCACGTTTCTCACAACTGACACCGATGGCCATTTATAGAGAAAGGGATTTGTCATAGTTAAACCATCAGCATACTGTGGGTGTAGCAAGCATGGCACACTGCCTAAATCTTTTTTGTTGTTTCTATAACTGAGTATATGTGGTACCTTCCAAAATTCTCGTTCTCACTGTCTTTGAAGCTTCCAGCATTTCTTTTAGGACCTACTGCTTTGTCATTAATTTCACATTCTGCTCTTGGCTACATATTTCATGCCCTTCCCAGTCAAGGCGTCCATCTACAGCAGAGTGTATTACTCCTAACAAAGTGATAATTGTATTACTGAAGCTGTGCTCCCAAACTTTCCTGTTCCTGTGATTTGTCCCCCTCACTTTTGGCCATAATTAAATATTGGTTAAATTATAGCCAACTGACAGTTTCCTGCCATTCTGTAGTTGCTGTGGCAATGGCCCGGGTTGCAAGTGATGTGAAGGCTGCAGACATAAAAGTTCTCTTTGTGAAGCCTCTTGTCTATTGGACTCGGTTTTTTATCATTGCAACAGCGTTTTCTCGCCCTCAGATTGATGCTGTTGGGTACATCAACTTTGACTTGATGATCTTTAGTCTTAGTTGGAATTGTTTATCATCAGTCTAGAGTGCAAGCGTTGCTTGAACTAACCTTTTTTTTTTCTGTTGCAATTTGCAATACAGGTCCAGAATGAAAGATCTAGCTGAAAAGAAGTATGCAAGGATTCCATCTGGGGACTCAAAACCCAACTCATGGACCCTTTTGGATTTTGGTGAGTGTTCTTACATGATTATCAACAACTCAATAGTTGTGGTGTTTGATAGAAAAATCTTACTGTGCTTGTGGCTGTGTAACTTTTGAACCTTAGCTATCCTTTTTGATCTTGGTGAAGAAAGATATTATGTATTAGTCCCATCTATTATGGCCTACTTTGATTTTGTGCTTCCTTATCTATTATTAAACCACAATGAAGTGGGCTGCAAGGAAGAATATATTATTTTGGTGTGTGATTTTAGTCAGCTCTAGAGGTTTCGGAGATGCAATAAACATATCAAAATAATACTTGCTCTACTTTTTAATGTTTTAATCTGAAATTCAAATTTTTGTATGGAACCTTAATGACTGGATACTTTATAGTTTTACATATTTTCTATTGTTTATCCTGTATAGTCGATTGCAACCCAAAACTTTTCACGTGAGTTAGGCTCCTTTTTAGTTTTCTCAAGATTCATTTGCTATCACTGGTTAAACTTGTAAAAATCTTTCAGTTTAATTGGTGCAACTGTTTCTAAATTCAACAAAATTATGGTCGTCTACTAGGATGCCCAAAAAGGACAATTATAAGATCCTTTTTTAAGACATTTAACTTCAATATGCTGAGAAAACTGAGTTGTGTTGACTTTTGTCTTAATTTCAGGTGATGTCGTTATTCACATATTTCTTCCAGATCAGAGAGCTTTTTACAACTTGGAAGAATTTTATGGAAATGCAACTCCAATTGAGCTGCCTTTTGAAAACCAGCCCCCATTACAGAGTTGAGTTACATTAAAAAGCTTGTGCTGATAGATGCAGTGTTGGCCAGCCAGCTTTCAGCTCTGCCCTTTTTCATCTGCTCAAAG
This sequence comes from Toxicodendron radicans, assembly GCA_009867345.2. Classification (NCBI taxonomy): domain Eukaryota; kingdom Viridiplantae; phylum Streptophyta; class Magnoliopsida; order Sapindales; family Anacardiaceae; genus Toxicodendron; species Toxicodendron radicans. The sequence goes on from WYDK02118157.1 coordinate 9,955,313, forward strand.
ATTCTTATCTCAAAACCCACAGAGAAGAGGCTGCACATTTGTTGATTCGACGGTGCTTGTTTGAGATGATAATTCAGCATTGGGCTATAAGAATGGTGCAGTGTTGTAATATCTCAGTATTTAACTATTTCTGATCCAGTTTAGGACTTTTTTAACTATTTCTTTTTCATTTAGAGCGTTAAGGGGCTTGATAAGCTTGTACATGTTAAGGATGCAGTAATTGTATCAGAATGGCTCCTCTCCTCAATGATGAGCAATGAGCAATGAAGAATTATCTAAGTTGAGCTTTGAGAGAGAATGTGAGATGAGAAATGGAGTCATGCTACGGTACACATCTGGTAACAATACGTAATGATTTTACCTGATTAGTAACAACTGTTTCATTATTGAGCTGACCTTTAATTCAAATCAATCCAACTAATGTTGAGGCAATATACCCAAACCTTTAAATTCAAGTCAATCCAACTAATGTTAAGCCACTATACACAAAGCTTAATGACACTATTGACACTATCAAACAGGTACCTACCACCGGATATTAAGAAAAAATCTTCCGTACATCGGATGCAGGTACAACTACTCAATCAGGTTTCATCGGATGTTGGTACAACTATTTGATCAGGTTTCATGGGACGAGTGTATCTCACTCGCACTAATGTGGCACTCTATGATTGGATGGTTGTACCAATATCAGTTGTAAGGAATATTTTCTCACCTGCATTACTTAGATTAGTACTGTTAACCCTGAATCCAAGTCAATCCAACAAATTATTACTAGCCATTTAAGGCCCCAAACATACATTATCAATAATCCACATACTCGTATATATATAGTTCCTAGACCCATTTAAACCTATATCCACCGGTACTGCAGAATAAAACCACAATCAATATATATAATTCAGTTTACTTAAACGAAAAAAAAAAGTATTGCAGATTTTTGCTATCTTCTATTCATTTGCAACAGATGTTTTTTTTCTCATAAATGTGTTAGATAAACCCTGAACGAATCAAACAATGAACAAACTACAACGTGGGTGCAAAATTTAATTTAACAACTATGCCTCGAGCCATTAAATCCACAAAATTCCTATAATTCATTTCTCTCTAGTAAATATGATGCTCCCAGAGCAATACTTTAAAGAGATGACGAACAAGGAAATAAAAAAGATTTCCCGGAAACTATTCTATTTACTATCTATCACTGGTTTACAATTACAACATGTATTATGACTGTTCAATGAAATGCATAAAACTGGAAAATGGAGCAGTGATATACCCAAGAGAGGCGATTATTCCCAGCTAAGCATTGCAATGGCCACGTGACAGAAACTGAAATAAGTTGAGATAATTTACAGCAAGCCAAGTAGTCACAAGCTGATCAAAGGTGGCCACATATCGGAAATTATGGGCATCCATTCCTGCAGAAACAAGAATGAACACACAATCAGTCATGGCAACTGAAGGCCAGGAGGAAAACAAGAAAGAAGATACAAATTAAAACAGGGAATAAGAAGAGACGGCAAAAACCACATCGAAGATTATACTACAAAAGATCAAAAACATAATATACACCATTAACAAAGGATTTCATTAATTATACACATGACCTGAACATTCACCAAAGCAGTAGTTCGAATAATAACTTAAAACATTAAATCAGTGAAATATCTTTCAGCAGCTAATATTTATGATTACTCTAGAGATATTGAATACTCAAAAAGTGTACATTTTATCATTGCGTAACAAAAAATCCAAAAAGGAAAGAGTAAATATGTATTAGGACTAAACAGTAGGCTAAAATTCTCTTTATACAGATATACAAGCACTTGAACAGATGTGTTCACAGATTGTATATGGACCTGTAGTCCCACGCCCTGAGTACACTTTCTCTTATATTAAACACTAGAATCACCTGAGACCTTATGTTTTTTTTTTTACTAGGGCACAAGAAAAAGAATATTTTATTTTTGTCTATCAAATCTTAATGCAACAACTTTATTAGTGGAATATACAGCATATGAATCAGCGATTCACAATAATCAGTCCAAAAAGCATTTTCTCGAAAGAGGTTAATTCTGATTAAAAAAATGAAAGACTAAAACCCAATGAGCATTTAGCCAGCAAAATATTCATGGGACACTCTGCAGTGTGTGCACTAGAGTAACATGAACAGCATGTAGTGTAAAAGACACATGGTTGTGCAAATTTGAAACTTGAACAAGAGAATTACAAGTACAGTTAGCTGAGTGTTGACTGGCCTGCCTAGGTTCAGATGGACTTAACTCCATATCGTGAGTGGCTGTCCAACCAGGTTCATAAGCTTCAAGAAAACTAATCTTTGCTTTATTTGGTAGATCATGGGGATGAACAAATGGCACTCCAGCTGGCCACTTGATCTCCATTCTTATATTGGCACATGGGCTATCAAGAGCATGAATGTGGCTCTCACACTCCCTGAGGTTACAGAATCTGAGCTTGATCCCCTTCTTATCTGCGATGTCCTGAACCCTCTCCTTCAGAACTCTCTGGGCCTCCAGCCGTAACCTCTTGGAAGGTGGCAGAGGTTTGCATCGAGAATTATTCTTCCTCCTCCTCATCAATGGCTTCATAGATCCTGTACCAGCATTTCATCGATCCAAGGACCTGCTGTTAAAAGCTTCTCACTAAGAACTACTCCAACAAGAAACAATGATAATACACAATCAAATGATCCAACAAGAATGAAACAGCAAGAATATTTTAGAAGGACTACAATTCAAAAAACCGTCTGAAAAAACCTCTTGTGACAGCAGAAGAAGACTAAATACTAAAAAACAGCTCTTTTCTTACCAAGACACCTGAGGGAGATTATACACGAAAAGGTAGCAGAATGTAATTTTTTGGCCACCTTTTCGGAATGGCAAACTTCAGCGTTGGTGCAGTCTGATCTATTCTATTTACTAGACTTTCTTCCCTTAATTAGATTAAACTTTGTATTAGCATGCACATTTTTTTTTTATGACTGGGGTTTAATCCCCGGGACTCACTGAACACCCTACAAGCCCAATGGATCAGAAAATTCACAATTGTGGTAAGTAGTCATTGTTGAGACCCGAACACAAGACCTTTGGGTAATCCAACCAAATAGCTAAAGTCTTGTCATCCGACCACAAGCCCAATGGTTGATATCCAGGATTTAATTCTTTTGTAAGTATTTTAATTACAGAAAATAATTGTCGTATTCTAGTTATATAGATAAGACATCAGCCACAACCTCTCTCTTTACAAACCAAACATTGATCAAGATTATTGCTTGAGACATTTTTAAAGGCATAACCATTTTACAGAGGCAAGCCTCAATTATGGAGAAATCAGAGGAACACCCTTAAACAGATACACTGCTAACTTTCTGCTTAACAACTAAAAATACAATCTAAGGTCAGAATTACCTACAAAATTCTTAATTAATAAAGGAATGAGTTAAGAGAAGCTATAGATGAAGCATAGTAACAATCTAATGAAGATAACATGCACTGTCCAATTCAATAATGAATGTTAACAGCTAAGAAACATGAATACCAGGATAACAACAAATGCATACACATTGTAAGAAAAGAAAAGAAGAATTGAGGCCTAGTTTCCACATAAAATTTGCTAAGTCATTGGAAAGAAAGGCAGACAACAAATTCTAGGGATAAGATAATACTAAGAGACAATCAACAAATTTTCAATGCGACATGATCCAAGCCCAAGATCACCACTTATGTATCTTTCTCCCCATTCCATGTATTTATCAACTTTTTCAAGTTCTCATTTATAAATTGAGTAACGCATGTGACCAGAAATAGATTACAACGTTAAATGAAAAGCCCAATCAAAGTCAGAAAGGCAATCCATGAGAGTAATTTCCATCCAAATGGTAGGCAGAAAATTTATCAAAAGATAACTTCTCTAATCAAGCAAAGCAAAGATGAATGTTCCTATAATTTTGCTTACCATCTTGGGCCATAGGGAAACTGAAACTCTGGAAACTTTGCCTGTTAAAGAGCTGATCTGTTGGATGAGATCTCTTCATGAAGTCATCAACTGGTACGGGAAGCTGGAACTGAGCTTCAACCCCATGACCAGCTGCTCTCATCTCAGAACAACTGAGACTGCTCATTGATTTAGGCATGAGTTTGAATGCCAATGAAAATCGTCCATACATGTTACCCTGCATATTATTGATCTCTGTTCTGTGCAGTGCAGGATTGACATAACCAGCAGTTGCTTGATAGAGTGCAAGTCCAGGGTAAACGACAGCTTCTTGAGGGCCAAGATCCCCATCCACAAGAACCCACCGACCATTAAAGTCTCTTACATGTAAACCGGCCTTATCTGATTTAACAATAGAGACAAGGCTTTTGTCAACATTATGGTCATGATCAGGAAACATAACCAATTGGCCATCCTCTTGAGATGTTAAATTATGGTGTTGTGCTCCCTGAAATGATGGCCTTGCATGACAGCAAACAGACAATACTGAAGATGATATCTCCCGACTTCTCAAGGGAACATTATCAAGTACTTCAGTAAATGGAGAACTACGCAAGTTCAAATAGTAGCTGATTGCGTCCAGTATATCACGAGCTGCCTTGCCAAGAAGAGAAAATAGATCTGGCAAACCAGCTGGAGGAAATTCCAATGAGTTGCTAGCTTCTGAAGGAGTCAGGCCAGGTCTGTAATCATATGTTTCATGCCACTGTTGAGGATCAGCATAGTAACCAGATGTCTTACACCACTCACGAGAATCATTTGTATGAATCATTTCTGCCGCCGGGTAAGGCGGCCTTTGATGGAAGTAGAGACGAGCAGAATCTAAACAAGATCTCAAGAGAGGCCCATCACTAGCCGGAAACTGAATGATAGCAGCCGAATACTGAGCAAATGATTGTGATAAAGTTGAGACAGATAGCTTGTACGAGTCAGAAGGAAGGCCTTCAGATGGTATTAGATCTGTGAGCTTCACACGACCCAGAGATGGCAGGCCATTGCCAGCCATGAAAACCTTTCAGTAAGCTAGCCAGCTAAGTTCAAAGAAATAGCGACCACCCTGTGGAGTGTGGATAGCACAGACGAAACTGCAATCAGTCAAGCTAAAAGTGCCAGTAACATCAATGATACAACACAAAATTTAGTCAACAAGCCAACCCTACCAAAACTCAACTGATTATCGCTATAAAAAAAATTTAACACATAGTCCTTCAGCTGAAAACCTAACATCAGAAACAACCTAAATACCAATAACCCAGCAAGTATTTACCCAGTGCCCAATTCATGGAATTGTCTTTACCAAATAAAACGTTACTACTTTGTTTTTATAACCTTAAAATCGGCCAATCTGCTTACCAACCCAAGTTCTAATTTAGGACACCAAACCCTACAATCTCCTGGAAAAAGGAAAATATAGCTGTTTACAATGTAGGTGGTATCAGCACTTGAATCAAGGGCCTTGTGGGAGTAAATCCACAAGCCTGACCAAGATTAACCTCTTAGTTATCTAGATTATCTATTTTCACTTTTTTTCTTTAATGCACCACTACCAACCTTTTGTAAATAACTAGCAAATATAAGGAAAACCAAGCAATAATATTTTCTTTCCTTTCTCAACTTGGCAAGTATAAAAACCCTAAAACCAACATAATTAATGTAACGGTCATATTTTTAATTGGTCTCAGATTGGGAAAGAACTGATTAGCATAAGTATTTTAGGAATGTCTAAGAATTGTTTCTTAGCTGTTAAGTGTTTAACCGATTCCTTTAAGCGACGGCTTTCTTGTGCTCTAGTCCCTTCCGCCATCAATGGTGTCAGGTCGATTACTCTGATACCAATTGTAATGACCAGGAAGAAGAAACACTGAAAATTGACTAAAAGAAGAGTTATTTTTTATTGATTGATTATTCATAATGCCCTTTACAATATGTCTGTAGCATTTTATGCCTATAAGCCATTGACCGAAGAGGCTTCAAAGAGCAATTCATGGACTACAAATCAGAAAACAGCTAAGAAACAATTCTCAGACATTCCTAAAACACTTATGTAAATCAATTCTTTCCCAATCTGAGACCAATTAAAAATATGACCGTTACAATTAATTACTAAAATCTAAATTTCCTGAAAATTCAAATTATGCTCACAGCATTTACAATCATCACACAAACATCACTGCGTTTCCAAAAATGAACAGTAATTACATTTTTTTTAAGTATTTTAAATGACTACGCACACACAAACTTTTCTTCCATAATATTCGGGAAAAAATAAAAGAACTTCACCTCAAATACAAAGGTATATAGAAAGAAACCGAGAAGAGAAAGCTGACCTTGCAAGACAGTAAAGGTAAATTTTGATATGCAGATTGGAAGCAAAAATGGGTAAATTAGGGTTTGGTGCTGGAGAGACGGTAAAATGGCGAAAATGTTAACAGAGTAAAGGAAGGTGGAAGGATTCTCTCCGGGGATTGACTCTACAATACTGTCTAGTTCTCTCGTACTGTTGCCACGTAAGTATGATACAACTTTGCTGTCTGTAGTGAGTCTTTATAGTGGGGATTTTACATTTACTTTTGTTTTAATTTTTATTCATTATCTTATTTCAATAAATACTAATATATATTTTTTTCATCAATATTATTATTTAAATTCTATTTTATCAATATATATTTTTTTATAAATATTATTTAAATATTATCCAAATCTAATCATATTTTAACAAATATCAATATAAATTTTTCATAAATATTATCTAAATAGTATCCAAATACTATCCATCCACTATTTATCACTATTTATCAAATATCACTATTCTAAATACTACTAAAACACTAAACAAACTAGCCCTAATTATTTATAATAGACTTTTTAAAAAATTGAATAGGATTTGATTTTGAAAATATGTTGGGTAGAATATTTAAATATGATTTTTTTTTTTAAATGTGTTTGGTAGAATATTTGAATAGTTGTTTAGTATATAATTTTTTTAAATGTTTTTTTATATAGAATATGTGTTTAGTACATATTCTTAATATATTTTATTATTTGATTGTGAAACTCTTTTTTCCAATTTAAATAATATTAAACTCTTGTTTGGTAATTAAATTATGAGTAATTTTAATAAAAAATCCTGATAATAATTTCAACTATTAATATATCATTTACTCTTCCATAAATTTTGTACATTATAATATTATTTTTTCATAAAGCATTATTATTACATTTGTAAATTAATATTTTGACTAGCTACAAATAATCAATCCTTATAATCCTTCGTCTCATATATTTCGTATGAAATTACGACATGGACATATGTTGAATCCATAAATCTGTAGTTATAGAATCCCTCAAACTTGTCATGTCACAAGTATTATGTGAATACGGTTGATTCGATCCCTCCTCATCCTTTTCATTTTCTTCCTCGTTCCCTGGTACAAAATCTTCATCCGCATAAACACTATCTTCATTAAACTGATCGAAGATAGGGTCTTACATTTTGAACATTCTGATAAAATTATGAATTACACAACAAGCTATCACAATTTGGACTTGTCTCTCGATCGGGTAATTATTCATTCCATCCAGAATACGGAATATATTCTTCAAAACACCAAAGGTTTTCTCTATAACATTTTGAAGCGATGCATGTCTGTAATTAAACAATTCCTGTGGTCCATTCTGGTTACGACATCGATCCGCAACATGGTAAGGAACTTGTCTATAAGGGGCAAGGAACCTTCTTCTGTTCGCATAACTGGCGTCGACTAAATAGTATTTACCTATAAGAAAATGTACAAAATATTATTTGCTCACATAATAAAAAAAAAATTTCCAAACAGCTAAAATATGTTTAAGAAGTTATTTATATATGGTGGAGGATGTGGGAATCCAGAGTTTGGATTCTCTAACACTGAATTTAAATTCTTGAATCATGGGCAAATCCTTCCCACCCAGCGACGACAAAAGTGAGCAACATCCTACATTCACATACAACCATCACATTCTATGACAATGTTCCTTTACGGTTCTGGAACAACTCAATATCTCGAGCAAGAGGCCGGGCATATACATGTGTCACATCAATAACTCTAATACAATCATGTTGACAAAATTCATAATATGAGAAGACTAAAAACATACAATACCAATGAATTCACTGTCAACAAATAAACAAATATAATTTTGATATACCTTAAAAAACGGATAATATTTTGGGTTAATCGATATCGCCGACGGAACATTATAAAAGTCAGGTGGCTTGATAAACATGGACTTCAACTCACATATTGCATCAAAAACTTTTCCAAAATATCTATTGATTGTCTCACCAGAATGTTGGTAATCCTCCATTGAAGCTCTATTAGTCGCATTTTTCCCGACTGTTGACAAAAATATTATTAATTCCTCTTCAATACTCATGTTCCTTGATGCTTGCAAATGCCCTCTTTGTGCGAGTAGATTACATAATGCATCAAAACATGGTTTGTACATGGGACACTTATTGCACAATATATTCAGATGGCCATTGAATAGTTCCAACATATAAGTATGACCATTTAATGAAGAAGTATGCATATGTTGACGTCCAGGCCTCCTGAACTCCGATTCTAACAAAACAATCATAAACAATGCGACTGCAACATCTTCACAAGCTTCTTCTTTTTCTTGATGTTGCTGATTTCGGCGACGGTCTATACGCCTAAACGACGACATCTATACCTATCAATTTGTAATGATATGTTCATCGATTCATACGCAAATCGTACTTAGCAAAATATAACATTAAATTTATTAATCTACTAAAAATATTCAATATATATATATATATATATATATATAAAATTTATTAATCTCCTAAAAATCATCCACATATATATTAAATTTATTAATCT
>WYDK02118157.1:9965904-9976502 GCA_009867345.2 Toxicodendron radicans
GCAATTCAATCAAAGTAATAGACAATTAAAGCAATTCAATCATCCATATATAAGGTAAGGTAAGATACAGGAGCTTGTCGCTGCCCATCAGGAACGTAATAGAAAAATAGAACATAGAGATTGTCCATGGAAGTAGACAAACTAAAATTAAAAATACACAGTTTTTAATTTGTCGTAATACTAAACACAATGTATATGCCTCTTCCAACCGGGACAGCCTTTTGAAAACAATATTAACACCGCAAATGCATAATAGCTTTGGCAAGTCTATAGGAACTTAACTTTCACATTGTTAACTGTTAAGACAGGTGGGATAGAGAGAATGAGGATGAGAAAAGAGCAGAGAAAATTACCTACCTATGGTTTACGAGGCGGCGAACTGCTGCTGCTGCTGTTACCACTGCTTCTTCCTCTCAAAGGCCTACAAATAATACAGTTTCTATCAGTGCAAAGCTTAAAAAAGTACAATTGCATAGCAAACTAAATTCAGTTAATTTAAAGCTACCAATCAACAGAGCTATGCTAAAGCTCTGAAGACAAGTAAATCTTCCTGATAACTGTCGAAAATTCCCAAGCTAAAAAAAGGGCATGTACAATATTCGAGATAAAACTGTCAACTGACACATTAAAGAACAAAATTTAAGCCAGCGGGTTTAAATTCCTTTATTGAGCTATACCTAAAAGTTGGTGAGAAAACCAATTTCGGCATCCCTGGATTTATCTGTTGCTCAAATGTCACATGGAAAGATCTAACCCAATGCTAGTAGGTCAGCCCGGCCCACTACTCTTTTCTCTCACTCACAATTATTAGTTAATTAATTCCAGAAGTAGCCTCGTATTTATCCGTCATGATTTTTCACTTTGATTTGAATATTTTAGTAACTATAATAATATTCTGTAATAATTAATTGAAGAGAAAATGTGTTGTGCACTGGTGTCATTTCATCCACATTGCCTTGCATAGAAAAAATACATTCCCCACAGATTTGAGCCCATTCCACATCTATAACTCTACTCCTTTTCCGCTCGCCATACCACATCCTCATTGCCAACCCCTCATCTTCAACTTCTTTAAAGGGAACTATATGATATTATGAAGATTATCCAAGTCTAATTGTTTTAAAATTAATTCAATTAAAAAATTAAAGCAAGATTATCATTAGTTGCATGACAGTGTAGACAGACATATGTTAATAAATAAATAATATATAGAAATCTTGGTGGGACAAATTATTTGTCAAATACATTATATAATTGTGAGAGAGAAAATTACCTCTTAGGACTACGACTCCTTGATATCCTTCTTGGTACCTGTTACAGTGCAGACAGTTGAAGCTAAATAATAGACATCAAGCAAGGAGGGTTTTACCTCCAAACAAAACAAGATACACTAACCTTGCGTGGACTAGGTGATCCAGAGGAGGATGATGACCGCCCACGTCTTGCAGCTGGTGCTCGGCCTCTTTTAGAAAAAAAAATCATCAAATAATGCATTTTTAGAAACTTCAGAAAGTGGAAAAAAGTTGTAAAGCAAAAACTTAATAATAAGGGGCAAGAATCATATCTTTCCTTCCTAATAAACTTCCTCTTGTCTTCTTTTTTAATAAAGTTATATCTACCATGAAATAAAACATAGTAAAAAAAAAAAAAGGATAATAGACAAGAGACCAAAAATATTTTTAATAGTTTGAAAATGGATGTCGCCCAACTAAAAGTGAATAACATCCATTGGAGGAGACCTTTAAAAACTCCCAAAGTGAATGACATAAGTCTTACCATCATTCACCTGGAATGAGTCTGAAATAAATTGTAATGTAATAAAGAGATAGTACGATGCAGGAGGGAAAAGGGGACAGAAAAATACACCACCAAGAAAATATTTAGACAATCAGATGTTACCTTCTAGGTGACAGAGATCTTGAACGAGAACGAATAGGCCTACGAATAGGGGAGCGGCTGCGTCTGCGCAGTGGAGACCTTCTTGGAGGACTACGAGCTCGTCTAGGAGGAGAACTGAGTGAAATAAACTTTGCTTATGAGATAAGAACCAGTAACATGAATATATAATGCACATCAATTATAGGAAACTAAATGCTTGAATGCTAAAATTACATTTATAACATGCAAATTTAGAGTACAAATTATACCCAACCATGAACAGTGACTTTTTCTTACTCTTGCCCTCATAATAAAGGGCAGAATTTACTCACTTTTACATTGATAATACTGCTCATATTTTCCAAATTCAAGCAGAATGAAAGTTATATCACCCATGCTATTTGCAATATTCTTATCCAAGTAAATACCACTAGCACTTAAGGGTGGGTGTTCATTGGGTTGGTTACGGGTTGGGCCTAAACCAAATTATCTGATTACATGTTGGTTTACCCTGTTTTGGACCTCACGAGTCTAGCATACTTTTTAAACCATTGAATTTTTCCAACTTCATCAATTAGTAAATTACCGGCGCCTTGGAGGAAGTGGAGAACGTCTGCGGATTGGACTACCACGCATTCTTCGGGGAGAGGCCCTACATGGACAGTAATTAGTCAAACACTTTAAAACCACTCAATACTAAACAAGCAAAAATGTAATGAATGTGATTAGTGACCAACCTTACAGGAGATCTATGCCGCCTTGGTGGAGAGGATGGAGAACGACCTCTGGGAGGAGAAGCAGGTCTTCGCCTGGGAGGCGTGTCACCTAGGCGATGAGGAGATTCTAGCCGACGACGAACAGGAGACTCTGCACGTCTACGTGGAGGAGAATCTGGCAGTCTTCTAGGAGATCCACCTCTTCTAGGTCCAGGAGATCTCCTCCGAGGAGAGGGTAATGGCTTCCGCCGGGGAGAAGCTGATATAAACAGTATAAAGTTAAGTTTTTACTAAAGATGTACTAAATAAATGTAATTATCCATAAAATAAATCCACAGAAAGTGGCATACGCTCTCTTGGTCGCTTCAATCCATCCTTCTCTACATCAGCACTAACATTATCAGTTCTAGAAGCATCTCTTTTTGAAGCAGCAGCAACAGGCTTTAGAGGTGGTGAAACCTTCTTGGGTAGAGATAAGGTAAACGCCGCATGAACAACATTACCATCAATTTGGGCCTGCATTAAGGCAATTAAAAACATCAATTTCCCAACATTCCATTTCTCAATAGCAATCAAGTTTAACCCCAATTTTTTGTTAAACCTACACCATCCATGTATAATTGTGCCTTTTCAGCATCTGCCCTTGTCTTGAACTGAACATATCCACTTCCTCTTGGAAGATTAACCTAAAAATGCAAACCAACATTAGAGCAGGGGATATACAAATAATTCAACACCATGAAAGAACTTATATAAACTTACTGCACGGTCCATCACCAGCTCCACATTTACAACTTCGCCAAAGTTACCTGCAAAGTAAGAAAAGGAAACAATGCCAGAACAATCACAACCTAATAAAATAGCAAAACCAAAATATTAGCTTGCAAAATTTCTTCGGCTTTATAATGATAGCAGGATCCTTCAAATAAAGTTCTCATATGTTGGCAGTGAGATGCATAAAATAAACAAACATTACATATACACTCAATAAGCAACATAATAATTAATTAATTACTGAATATTTGAGTCATTTAATATTTTATCAGCAGCCCATGTTCTGCTGGTTTGAGATATAACCCAGTCTAAAATTCAATTATGATGTAAGGATAGGTAAATCTTACCTACCAGCAACCATTGTACTACCTCGAAGTAAACTACCCCAAACACCTAAAAGATTCAAATTTGCTAGTCCACAGCGAACAACTACTAGGACACCTTCCTTATCGGGTATGAATTTTTTTATTCCACACTTAACTCCCCCTAAGCAGATAAAAGCTACATTAAATAAATAAGAAATGGGTACTCTTTTGGAGGATTCTGAAGACCAATTTTCCCTGTAGATGAAAATCATGGCTCCAGAAAAAAGGCAGAACTCTATAACATATATTCCATAATCAAAAAATTTGACTTGTCATTTAGTTGCAACAGTAAAAAAACTTGCCAAAGAAAGTACTGGCCCCAAAAAAAGTTTTAAATTGTTATAGTGTACTGGCTGCATTAAACCATGTGAACTTTCTATACCTTCTTGCAGAGTACGATCTCTCTCACAATACTTTCAGAAATTAATAAAATTCCAATACTTAAGATGCAATCAGAGACCCTGAGATGCCATCTAACAGATTTATTTCTATTAAGCCTAATATTGTGCAGCTGTTTGTTTCAAAAGCACTCCCCATGAAATGACAAAAAGTTAGATTTACTTCATAAACTATTTTGATAATAAGTATTGATACAGGAACATTCTATTAATCTTCTCCTTCTATTTCTTTTTCTATCTTCTTCCTTGAAGGACTAATTCCTAAATTTCATTTGTTTAATTGAAGAAAAAATATATTATTGGCAAAACTGCTACCACAGAGAAGTTGTTTGTTTAACAACCATCCAAGTGAGTACATAAACAACCACTTGTCTTTTGTTGCACAGACCAAAACTAAGCCACCAGTTACATAATAGAAATAAAAATGCTTGAAAAGCACAAGATACCAAAAATCTAATGGGGCCACAACTGAATACATTTGCCCCACCTATGCAAGCATAGCAGGACAGTGCCCCAAATTCCAAAGCACAGAAAGCACAATCTCTAACGCAACATTAAAAATCATTGAAGTCAGAAAAAAATTCCTATGCAAAATATAGTTAGGTAAATAAAATGAAGTTTTAATCATAGAAACGCAGTGCTTAACCAGAAATACAAGAGACAACTAAGAAAAGCAGAAATAATGTATAGCCACCAAAAAGCAAAAGAGCAACAAAAAAAAAATTAGAACACATGGAGATAACTTACTGAATATTTCTCTTAAATGGCCCTCATTCACATTCCTGCTAAGTGAGTCGACGTAAAGAACGAGAGAGTCATTTTCAGAAGCTTTCCTGAAATCAATTATACAGTGTAGATAAAATGTCAAAAATGTAAATACATTAAAAGGAAGGGTGGGTTTTTAATCTGATGGCCATCTGGGCAAAAACCAGATAGCAATATTAGAGCAAAGGGTTTATGAATAAAATATAGACTCTGGAAGATGTACAATCTACTGTAAAGAAAAAAAAATTAAAACAACAATTGCTAGTGTATGCTTAGTGAAACTCCAAAATCCATAAATAAAACTGGCAGAAACGAAAAATACATTTCAGTCAAAGTATTGCTTAAGAGTGTCTGCTTAGCATCTCAAAGATATCCCCCTGCTTTCCAAGTAAACCCCAAAATTGACTACACATTTAGAAAGTACTTATCTAGGAGTAAAAAAAAATCAGGTTTTCAGCAAAACCAAAAAATTAAAATTAAAAATCCTACTATTTTCAGAAGCAAAAGTTTTAGTTGTCTTCAAAACTACCAGCAAAATTAATGAGTTTCAAACGTAACTATAACAGAGTCTCAGCATCAAAAAACTAGAACACTATAATTAGACAGCTACCAAATATATTTTACAGCATAAAAACTTTTTTTTCTATAATATAAAGTAAAAAAAGTCAAACCAAACACTAACACCCTAAAGCTTTCTCTACAAAAATTATACATCGCCTGTCACCCCTCATAAACCTTGAACTATTCCAAAGCCCACAATTACATAAAGACACGAAAAAATAGAAACAAAACTTCATAATTAAAAATTCAACGTTTGAATTTCAACCAAAGAAACAAGTTTAAACATTAAGTTTTTACCTTGGAGGTGGAGAAGCTCTTTTAGATTGAGGCGGTGGAGACCGACCACGCCTAGGTCCTACAGCAGGACTGTGGAAACGCAAGTATTTAAAAGGTAAGTTCAACCACCAAATGTAAACACAATTATACTATACCATACAACTCTAAATTTCAATTACTAAACTGTTTTACAAATTTGATACAGTACTAGACCGCAACATTAACAGCTAACAGTAAAAGATTTCTTCTACATTTTGTATCACAAACAACTAGATGAATTATATCAATACTAGTAACAAGTATAAACTAATATGTAACTAAAACCATTGTTGAGATAAAAGTGCCAATTATGTAGCAATTCTTTCAATTGTAAAATAAAAATCAGCCATTTTATTTTATCACTGATGATCAAAAACAGGTACAAAATATAAGTCTTGAAACAAAGCACACCAACTATATTTTTTTTCCTCAATAGCAGACATGCATTTCACAATACAGCCAATAGAGGGGCAAAACGGGAAATCACCTCTTCTTGCGCTGAGGCTGAGGACTGCGGCTACGAGAGGTGCCGCTACGCGAAGGAGAGGAAGACGAAGAGAAGGATCGGGAACGAGATCGCGAGCGAGAAGGGGATCTGGACCGGGTGGAGCGAGAAGGGGAGCTGGACCGGGAGGAACCGGAGTAGGAGAGTGAACGAGAGCGAGAGGAAGAGCCGGAACCGGACCGTGACGGTGGCGAGGGACGGCCTCGTGTCGGGTTCGCCATTCGAGGAGTTGAGAGAGGAAACCCTAGATAAACCCTGACTTCACTTTAGCGGATAGAATGAGTTCTGAATTGATTTAGCTCTGCCCAGTAATAGCGTAATGGGCCTGATTCGGCCGAATTTCATTATTTTATGTTAAAGTTTTTTTTTTTTTTACTTTTTACATTCCTGAATTTTAAATAAATAAATATTGTAGCATTATTTGTGAATCTTTAATAAGTCCTTAGTTAGATTTTATAATATTATAATTTAATAAATATTTATCTAATTTTTCTCCTATGGTTTATTTTAATAATTAAAACTTAACAATAGAAAAAAAAATTATTTTTTTCAAAAACTTAAAAGAGAAAATCTTAGGAAAATTATTATCATTAACCGAGTTTTTAATAATTTTATGAATACTTAAAAATAGTGAGGATGGTATCCACAAGTGCTTAAACTATTTTTAATACTAATAAGTAATAACTTTATTTCAAAAGTATTAAAGTTTATGTTATCCATTATCGACTTTACAAGTTAATATATGTCACGTATATATTTAATTTAACAAAAAAATAATTCATAAATGATATAAAAAAAGCACCTCCATGGTACTTTAGATTTTTCCTTCATAATTTATGTTTTGTTCGGTTAATCAATTTAGAATGATATTAAATTTTACAACTTTTTCTTAAATATAATTATATAAATTGATGTGAGAAAAATTGATAATAACTTAGCAAATAAAATAAGTAGAACTTAATTTAAATGAGATGATAATCATATATAAAATTGGGTCAATTTGTATATAATAATTTGTAAAGGGAGTTCGTTGGTAAGCATATTTTAGAGGTGTAACCGAACCGAACCAAGCTGAGTTTTGCACTAATTAAGTTCGGTTCAGTTGTTACAATGTCAAACTCGAGTTTGACGAGCTTGAAAAATCGAACTCAAGCTTGACCTCGACATCGTAAAGGGGTACTTGAGCTTGGCTTAATTGGGTATGGAGTGAAAATAACCGGGCATTTAAAAAAAAAGAAGAGAATAGGTTTGAGGAAGAAGAGAATGAGTTTGAGTCAAAGACTAAACCAATCAGTAAGCAAAACACTTCTCTTGTATCAATATCAGAATCTTCAACATTGAAAAGCTACTCTCTTTTATGTGTTCTCTAAACCAACAATCAATAGAGTAAGATTAGTTTTACAATAACTTCTCATAATAATTTCTCATAAACAATTAATCCAACAATTCTCATCACACCTCATATCACATAAAAAAAAAAACAAAATCTGAACCCTTAAATCAATATGTTGTATAAAATTATTGTGAGAATTTTTGTCAAACTATTGTTTTTGATATTCCGAAATCCAAACCCACTGCAACACTTGCTTCAAGGAACCCATGGTTGTCTTTCTTATTTTGTTTCTTTCTTTGGGATTTTTCATTCTCTCTTTCTTCTCGCCATTAATAGACCAAGAATTGTTATTCTCTTATCTCATTACTAAAGCATTATCATCTAGTTATGCCCCTCCTCTTACACCCTTTTATTGGCTGCTTAATCTCTTTCTATAAAAATCGCCACCGTCTTCTAGACTAGTACACTGATCTTTTATCGAGTTCACCGAGCCAGACCATCTTGGTCCACCAGCTTGGTGCATGTCGCACTTTTGTCTCTAGTTAGTAAATACGGGTACAGCAAAAAAATGATACGGGAATTTTACGGGTATGATATGGCAAATGGTGAAAAATATATTTGTAAAAATTCGGCCATAAAATTTGGATACGGAAAAAATACGGTACGGGTATATACGGGTTTAATACGACACATTGTCAATAATACATTTCGAAAAATACGGCAGTATCAATCCTGGTTTTAACATTTTTTTATGGATCACCTAGTTAAAATCAATATAACATTTTAAATGCAAAGTATTCAATTAACTAATAATCATTAGACCTAATAATATAACACAATATATAACTGAGATTCAAATTATAGTCTTCAAACTCAAACATAATATATAATCAAGATTCAATTATAGTCTTAAATCAAACACATAAAAAAAACCAAAATTCAAAGTCGAACTAGAGCTTCAAACAAATAAAATAAATCTTAAAAGATAAGGGCAAGTTGTACTTGTAGCAAGAGTAAAGGGTGAACACCCATTAGTAAAAAAAAATAAAAAAATAAAAAATACGACAATAATACGGGATTCGGTAATAATTCGCGAATTATACGACGATGGCATAAAATACACGTATTATACGACAGGAGTTATAAAATACTTCAATTCGCGTTTTATACGAAAATTATTCGGCTGGACGTATAATTCGCATATAAAACACGTATTTACTAACTAGGCCTTTGTCACAGAGAACCTGACCAACGTTGTGCACATACTCAAGACTACATCAACAACTTCCTGAAAAGTAAACCCTTCACTAAAATTCTTGGTGACCTTCACTGAAGTCAACTATTTTTCCATACATTTTCCCAACAAACAAACAACGTTTAGGTAGGAAAACATAAGAACTAAATAGTACTAAATCTGAAAACGAAAGTTGGCTTAAGGAAGAAGAAAAATGTTTTTTTTTTAATTGTAAGAGAAGAGAAAGAGAATAAAATGTTTTTTTTTTATTTTTATGAGTGAGAAAATATTCTTTTATTTGTAAGGGAAGAGTGAGAAAATATTTTTTTTTATTACCACTTGTAGTTACAATTAATAATAATACTATCTTTACATCGCTTTCCTACATCATTATCTTATATCATACTCACATTTAATTAAAATATTATTTTAAAAAAAATATTTTTTTAATTAAATATAAACGTGATGTAAGAAAATGGTGTAAGGATGTGGTATAAATGTAGTATTACTCTACAATTAATGTTGTCATTTTTTATTTTACTTCTCTATTGTTGCTATAGTGTCCAGTCCACCAAAATGAGTTATTTTTTGTTTTTTATGAAGTGTGTTTGTCATTTTTTCAAACCGGTAAATTTTGTATATCCCATAATAGTTGTAAAACTATCATATATATCTAAGTTCACTAAAACTCGCAAGCTTGACGAGTCGAGTATCGGAAAGTTCGAATTCAACTCATCCAGTTGAGTCGAGCCAAGCTCAAGCTCTTCTTGAGTCTCTCGTGAGCGGCTCGGCTTCACTTACACCCCAAGCATAGTGATGAAGGTTGGGAACTATATTTTACTCTCTTCATGTGAACAGGAAAAAAAAAGGACAAGTTGGTAATCTTCTTTGTTTCATAAATATATTTTTCCTTCATATAGTATAAATATGTATACAACCAAAGACGGGGGAGACAAAATGTTGTCAGCATGTCCCATCGTATCATGCAGTATAATATCACTTGTCTAGACTAATATACTATTATCCCATATGATATCTCTAGCGAAAAGAGTATAAGATTCAATTTACCCTTTTACCTTAATTTATTAATCTAGATATTACCCCTAAACTCGTCAATATCTCACTCACTATGCACAAACTTATTAAATTTTCTTTTCCACAGACAAACTTTTTTTCCTTTCACCCTACAATTTAAGAATCAGGTGGAATAATTAAACACTAAGGGATTTGGTTCATATATATATATATATATATATATATTATCTTAGTAATAGGATTATCAAAAGGATATATTACCTTGTATATTTCTAGACTTACATTATTATTGTGTTTGGTTCAATTGGGGTGTATTAATAATGTTGATACGGAAATTCGCACCAATTAGAGAGATCCGGTTGACTTTGATCGAAACCGGAACTGGAACGGATATGTATGTGATTTAGAATAACCAGCAATGAACAATAATCCGAGCAATAAATAAATAACAAGACGAATTTTAAAGTGGTTCGGCTCTTTAGTTGAATGCCTACGTTCACTGTAGCTTTCTTTCAATAATTTTCGTAACCCCCCTTCAATAAAAGGTTGGGGTATTTATAGTGTCACTTTTTACAAGGTAAGTTCAATAAAGATGGAATTATAATTTGTAATGGAAATAAATCCCAAACTTTCAGGGATCTGGCGACCAGATTGGAATTCGAATCAATCCTCATCCCGACTTTTGAGGGAATAAGGCTTATCCCATATAGAGACCACGT
>WYDK02118157.1:9995034-10008331 GCA_009867345.2 Toxicodendron radicans
TGGCCGAACCATATACAACCTTATATGATGATATTTTGCATCAAATGCTACATGCAAGCTAGTATATGTGCATCTCATGCTACCATCCATTCATATGCATATCATATTCATTCTAATCACATTAGAATAAAGGAAAACAAATTTTCAGTACCATATTTACATGGCCAAACACTTGCATGCATGAATCAACATTGAAAAAAGCTAATCTAGTTACATGCATGCCTCATATGCAACATTTCATAACTTTCATGCCTTTTTCATGTGATTTTGCTCAAAATAAACATATAAAGTCCTTCATGGTCTGATACCATTTGAAGGAATGGTGTAAGAATGATAGAAAAACTTTAAAATAAACATTCATGTTGGTATAGTTCATGGTTTTGGGGTTAGAATGCAAAAAGGAGGAATATTGATGAAATACGCAACATACCTTGAGTATTTGATGCTTTGGTGATTAGATAAGCTTGAAAACCCTCCAACCCTCCAAAGTTAGCACCACCTTTGAGGGAGAATGTGTTTGGCCGAATCTTAGAGAGAAGGGAGAGCAATTTTGTGTTTTTCTCACACTAAAATGCAAAAATGAATTAAAATGAGCTTTAGGTTGGTTTTTATATTAAACCACATTTTTTTTAAAATTACAAACTTTGCCCAAGAATTTCACAAATTCTTTATGGCACTTGGGCTTTTAAATGTTAAATCTTTTGGCCCAAAGACAATCTTAATTGTCCATGGCCCATGTGAACTCATTAGTTCACTTAAAGCTCATTAATGTAATTTAGCCTTTAAACTCTTTTAAGCCTTTTTAAAGCCCACATAATTATTATCTTAACATATTGAGATAATTAATAATTAATTTAATTAATTATTTCATGAATATTTTAACCTTAAAATATTCTAAATTATTTTCGTGTAACCTTTTACGCGAAAATATGGTCATTGTCCTTGGAAGGTGCTAACCATCCTTGGATAATCAACTTTCTCTCTCTCTAACACATCTAAACCTCAAAGGTATATGGTGTGACCTCTGGGACCACTATGAGTTAGCCGTGAGCTGAATCCAAATGGATCCAGAATGCCCAACGACTATGGGATACATCTAGCAATGTTCTCATAGTCCCTAACCACAATGGCTTGACTTATCATCAATAATATTGTTCCCGGTCATATTTACCATGTAGGTAATATCCCTCCATTGTCTAATCATGATCGAGTCTGGATTCATAGATTGTCAAAATCTCGAACTCGGTCATTTTCCCAAAAAAAAATAACGTTAATCAATATGTCTGTAACTTGTCATCACGAACTCTTCGTATGACATTTTATATACTCTGGCCAGAGATTTAGTTTTTCTGATATTTATTGACGTTCTTCTAGGAACTCGATTCCGGACAGAGTCAGCGGTAACTTCTATCCTATATACTAGAGTCAACGAATCCCATCTTGACAACTGACTGTTTTCCACAAACGAACAACATACGATGAATTACGCTTCTCATCCGGAACATGACTAGCTCCTTCCTTATACATCGTATGAACCATACGCATTCGAACCGTTACGGTCACGATGTCTTAGGTCGAAGGATTACATCGTACACTAATATGACCAAACGACTAATCCTTGACTACATGCAATACCATGAGATTCATCATTTGATGGTCACGTTTGACAATCGGTTCTAACTGATGGCCCACACTAATGCCCCGGTGACATAACCATTATGTCATCCAAACTATACCATCTTATGATATCCATTCGGAAGCATTCAACATGCCTACTATACAGTATTATTGTCAGGATAATACTACGTCCATAGGGAACAGGTTTGATAATTCCATTTAACCTTTAAATGAATTATCTGGACATTCATATGCGTACTTTATTTAAATGCATGACTAAATAAAAGAAACAACTTACACATATGAATAACGAACTCGTTCTTTTATTAAATCATTAATTCATTGATTACAATGTAAAATGCCTCTGAAACCGACAACACGAATGGTTTCTAGGACTTACACCAATAGTCATGGCCGATGTCTATGTGATATCGGTAGTATCTTTTAGGGTCATGCTTTCTACGTTGTCTCATCATAGGCTCGACCTTTGGCAGTACCATGACACTCTCTGACACTGTGAGGACATGGTCGAGGGATGCGACCAAGGGAGTATATTCGCCATACCTAGGGAGTAATGCAGAAGTTTTTCTAGACACTCTCATATATTCTCCTTTTGTGCTCTATGCATTGTTTCTCTGGGGATTGATGCCTATCCTTGTCACCTCGGTCTCGATCATCCCTACTTCCTCCTTATTTACGTCTACATTTCGAGTATGGGAACTGGTTGAAGCCTTAACATTGCCTTGTGTTATAGCGGCCAGCGAGTTCTCAATTGGTAAATGTTTCTCTACCATTTTGTAGACGCGGGGCAAAGACATGTTGTCCTCAAATTGTAATTCTTTCCACAAGTCAGTTTTTGGACAGACTCCAATGATGAGGAGCGTTCGAATCAACTCATATGGGGCATTGGTGACCTTATTCCATTCCCGGTTAAATCGTTTCAAGTAAGATCTCAATGTTTCGCCCTTCTCATATCGGGATGTTGCTGAGGTAATTTAAAGGCATTGAAAATCGTCTATTCGCTTGGAATTTTTGGAGGAAAAGCATGACGAGCTACTTCCAGGATTCTATCAAGCCTACTGGGAGCCCTTTAAACCATGTCTTAGCTCCCTCAGTAAGTGTGACGACCAAGCAATAAGACTTGAGACTAGATGTAGCTCCATCAGGTCGTTGAACACATCTAGGTGAAGATCACCTCTCCAATAGAATGTCGACATGCTCGACATCTTGAAGTTTGAAGGAAGTTGTGCTCGGAGCACCATTTCTTAAAAAAAAGATTCTATGTGGCCCTCGTAATGCTCATCCTAACAAGCTCAGAGGTCATCAAGAATTTTTTGCAATTGATCCAGTTGATTGGCTATTGGAATACCATTTTGAGCTCTTATGACAGATCTATGATGACCCTTGATGCCTTTAACCGAGCACGGAGATCTTCGCTCAATGTTGATTGACCCATTTCTCCCGATTCTGTCAAAAGGGCACTTGTGCGACTGTTGTTGCGCGAGACTGTTGCATTGTGGTGGCTCGGATTGTATGTGGGGTCTACCAGGGACTAAGAGTTAACCCTTTCCCTAGCACAAGGTATGGTTGTTGCACTGGTTATTGACGTCTCTCTGGAAGTTAACCCTTTCCCGGCACGGGGTTCGCATCACGTTTGGTTATGGGTGTCTCTTTATCATTGATTTTTTTTTCTCACGTCAGTTTTCGTCAGGTGCCTTGCCATGGCGTCTTGAATGATTTTGCTCTTTTCGTCGCTTGGGGTTGCGCTCACTGATCGAGCCTGAACTCTTAACCAGTGTTATGGTGTGAGGTGACCAGGGCGAGTAATCTCTCGTTCTCTGAGTGATGTTCTACTGATTAGTGACTTGATGTGTTGGTGTTGCCCCCTGTAAGGTGGTAATATGTTGTTGGAGAGCATAGGCATTTGTTGCTAGTGTTCCGATCATATCCATCAACTGTGGATTGGCTAGTGGAGCAATTGAAGTCCTTGTCGTATTTGGACTTTGTCGAACTGTCAAATTTCCCAATAGAAGAGTTTGAACTTCCTCATTGATGGCTTCTAAATTATCAATGTCGATGTCGTCGGTGCTATTGATTTCAGTCATGCTCTTAGATCTGGTTGTGCGAGCCATGATTGATATCTGGTGGTGTTCTTGAAAAAGAACGTTAACTTGATGCTAGAAACTATGAGAGCTTTGTGGGGGCCCTCCTTCTAGCGCCATAATGTCGATGTAGAAATTTGCACCAACCAACCAAAGGTACGTGATTGACTACGTAAAAATCACATAGGATGTGTGTGTGATCCTGATAGATCAGCAATGGAACAATTGGATTATGGATGTACTGTTATTAAACAAAACACAAAGAACAAAGAGGCTTTTTAAAGTGGTTCGGATGCACAATGCAAATCATACGTCCACTGTTATGTTATTGAATATATGTAATCATCGATCTAATTTACAAGGAGTTTATAATGAGTTGCTCTATCTAAGTTATTCCTCTCAAGTTATTTCTCTACTGGTTCTTTTTCTCCCTAGGATTATAACTAGATTTATATAGTGATAGTTACACAGTTGAGTTGGATATAACCTCAAATTCGATAAAATCGGAAGCAACGTGATTTTCGGCCTTGATCATGGAATCCATATTACGACATATCTTCATACCAAAAAAGAATTTATCTGCTCTTAATTTTCTGCACAACAATATCAATCAAGCATATATAGTCAATTACACACATTGTTAAGTTTCAAACAGTTATTCTACGTGTATTTTCTTAAAGAAAAAGAATAACAAATTTATAATACAGGAAAAGTACAAATCAATTGAAAGTTAGAAACAATAAAAAATGATAAAATAAGCCCAAAAAAATTATACATATATGTTATTCATCAACCTTGTTTAATCTAAATTATTTTAGATTTATGATGTAGAAAATAAATTAAATATTTTAAATTTATAGCAAAAGATTTATTTTAGATGAGTTGTGCATAAAATATTTTTCTCTTAATAATTTTTATAAAAGATAAAACTGTAATTAAGAAGAAAATGATAATGTAGAACTAATAAGATAAAACACAGAGTCAATAGCATCACTCTAAATAAATATTTAAAATTATGAATTTAAATAATAATAGAAAAACTAAGTTTAAATATAAAAATTGCCGGTTATCAAAACTAATTATGTTCAAATATCATAATCTATAATTATGTTCATGTGAAATATTAGTGATTTGCATCATATCTTGTAACAATGTAAAGTTCTTCCAAGTTTTGGTACAATACATGGTTGTACTTATACATAAACATAAAACTTGTAAATTTATGACAAGAAACCTGTAAATTAAAACATAAAACTTGTAAAATACATCTTTATAATGCTGCATTGTAGCCACAGCCCAAATTCCACACGAGCAATGCTGTGAACTCAACGGACCAACAAGCCCTCCAACAAGACACCAATCGATACATTAGAAAGCTCAAGCACTCATCAATGAAGATTCAGAAATGCAAGAACAATGGTAAGAGTACAATCAACTGCACATAAAAAATGTAATAAGTCCAATATCTTGGTTACTGTACAGATTGTAAACCGGGAACGTTAGGTTTGTTCTTCTAAAGTATCCATCTTCCATGATCACTATGTTGCTGTACAAAATTGTATTGTGCTATCATTCTCTAGGTTAATCCGTCATATTCCTTTTGATGCAGTAATTCTGCATACATTGACAAAACAAATGGACCAGCCAATAGATGATCTTAGCTAAGGTTATGCAAATATAAAAAAATTTGAAAATTCTTGAAAGAATCTTCAGCTCCGTAGAGATATCATAGATTAACTACTCAAATTTGTCTCATAAACTATATATTGAGATCAGTATGTTGTAAAGAAACGGCAGAGGAATGAAAAGAACTTTGGCTTAAGCTACATGCAACGACCAAACCCTTATAGATTCTCATTTGTCCTACAATGAATATTACCATAACTATCTAACAAATAATACAAAATGTCTTACCAATAAAAATCTGTGCCAAGAAACAAAAAGGTTGGAATTTCAACAATCCACCAAGTCTCATAAGTTCTCTCTTTAAAAATCCGTAATGGAACATATAGGTACCAACTTTAATATCTCAAATAATTAGGCTGGATAATGGGTCTTATTAAGCTTGAGTAGAACTCACCTTAAAAAATCAGCTTGCCAATACAAAAATCTGTGCCAAGAAACAAAAAGGTTAGAATTTTCAACAATCCACCAAGTCTCATAAGTTCTCTCTTTAAAAATCTATAATGGAACTTATAGGTATCAACTTCAATATCTCAAATAATTAGGTTGGGCAATGGGTCTTCTTGGGCTTGAGTAGAACTCACCTTAGAAAATCGGCTTACCAAGGGAGGGTACCCAAACTCTTATAACCCACATGTCTACCATTTTCCCTTCAAATATGGGATTCTAACATACCACCATGCTTCAGCAACCAACATCCACGTCAGCCTCTTTACCCCTTGGGTGGCTTCGCGGATTCCTTGCCTCAGGCCTCCATCCCTTTCTCAGGGTAACAGTCTGAGCCCAAAGTCAGCCTGCCACGGGTCAGCCTGCCACGTAGCACAAGATCATGGCTTTGATACCCATTAACTCAACCCAATTATTTGAGATATTGAAGTGGGTTTCTATCAGTACCACACTGATCCTGTTATATAGTTTGAAATCACCTTCACTGAAAGGTATTTACTCTTTTTAAAAACTTCTCTTTTCTTTCTGGGAAGAAGAATTCAGCCCCATAAGTTCTTATTCCAAAAAAAAAAAAAAGAAGAATTCAGATCCACCCATGTATGTAAACTGGCCTACTTGAAAACAATTCTGAAACTAGGAATTGCAGATGCCTAATATTTGTAAGAGACCAGCAAGATTAAAATCATAGAAATATAGCACAACGACAGACTGGAAAAAAAGCCAAGGAGAAAGAAAAAAAAAGAGAGCTAAAGAAAGATTTTAAGATATATTCATCTGGTATACTTGAAAAGATGATAAAATATCAAACAAGCTTCTTTGAATGGAACTAAAAACCCTCAAAATTTTATAACTTTATAAACTCACAAATAGAGATTAAAAAAAAAAAAAAAAAACTTACATTATTCACATACTGAGAGTTGATGTTTTTTTTCCACCAATCAAAGTTTTAAATTTAGTTCAGCAATAAATCCTGCCACATGAATAAAGAAAGAAAAGAATAAGTAGTTTTTTTCCTACGATTGTCAAACAAGTTCCTCAGCTTAACTGCTCAACAAATCCTTATACAATTAATGCTTTTATATGCTTTGAGAATGTAAAATATTCTGAAAAGAAGTCTTGCTCAGGCACCACACAAATAAACTGTTTTTGATTGCTACGCTCAAAGTACCCCAATTGTTGTAATACCAACTGGTTTAAAAGGAGCAACTAATGCCACTTTATCATCATCAAATCTATAACAGAATGTCTACAATAATTCCAACCTGAATCACTAAATGGCTGGTTCTTTTAGAGGATGGCTCTTGAGAGAAACGGTTATAGGGGCTTTTGGAAAGACTAAAGAGAATTGGAGACTGAAATGGATTGGAAGAAAAAAGAGGGTGTTCGACAGTGAGGTGCAAGGTGTGGATCCAACTCCTTTCCTTTCCCTAAAATAGAAAGTGTCGAGCATAATATTTTGTTTGTAATTTTAGTAAACTGAAGGCCAGGGAATTAAGGAAAGGTTGTACACTTAATGAACAAATACCAGAAAAGATTTAACTAAAAAGAACTAACCCTACATAACTCCACAAAGATTAATCTATCCTTAGAAAGGCTTGCTTACCTGATTACCCCTCGTTTCAAGATTCTAAGCTTATCTCTTGACAATGTCGAACAGAAGCAGTACGAACCATATCAACTAAGAATTCATCCAGCTGTTCAAGATCACCAGAGTCTCGTAGTTTATTATATAAAGGGGCCATGAGCTCCGCTGCAACTTCAGCCAACTTCCATAGAGAAAATTTAGAAGCAATCTGGATAATTTTAATAGACAATTTTCGGGAGGCATCCAGACAAGATACAATCACTCTATAGCATACATCCTGAATACCTTCCAAACGCCAGAAATCAGCAAGCCAACAAAGCTCTATATATGGCAGCAGCTGATACAGTTTTTCCTCAGAATCCATATTGTCCCATAAACACCCATTGGGAGGACTTGGTAGCTGATCAGTATAGAGCCATTCCACTAGCTTAACCATAGCTTCCCAACTAACAGGGACCTTTATGGTTTGCGAATGGCTGCAAGAAAGCATAATATCAATTGAACTGGAAAAAATTGTGAAAAGAGAAATACTAAGGGAAAAGAGACTAAAGAGAAGAAAACATTTATTGTTTCTATGAATATGGAAAGAACGATATCTAAAATCATATAAAAGATATTTTAGAGTTGATTTATAGTAATTGAAAACGAATTATAAGTCAAAATAACCAACTCAGGGCCCCAACATTCATCATAAAGACTTGTAAAGGCCAAACAATAGGTACCCTAACAAAATTATAGCTTCATCAGTTGCTTCAGAAAATTAGCCGACAATAAAAAAACAAACTGTTAAAGATATATTAGACAGTTGTCTCAGCACCTCTCCTGCATCCCTGATTCAAACAGTGCTCGGAGATAATCACAACTTGACCACAGTATAACTTTATGAACATGCATGTGTGGCACAGGTAGAGAGCAAATGCTGCATGTCCAGCACGATAGTTCAGTTGTTTTAGCTTCCAGGATGATGTCCCTGAAACCAGAAACAATATAAATTAAAGGCCACACTTGAAGGAATCAAACCAAAATTGCATTCTATCAAAATAATGAGTCATCTATTTCCTCAAATTTATTAGATACTGAAGTTATTCATAATGAACTGTTCCAATTTTTCCAAAAACAGAAAAAAAATTGAGCTTAATTATTATCATCCACACAATTTCTAGTAATAAACATGTTTAAGATTACTGCAAGTCAGTCATAGAGATCTTCCAAAGACAGTTCTTTCAATGTATACCAGGGAAGCACCCAGATTTCAGCATTTGAAATATTACTCATAATGAAGCTTCTTAATCAGAGACAAAATTAGGGATCATAATAGGAATTAATGATCATATTGAACTAATGCACATCAAGATAACTTTAATGAAACAAACAAAGAGCAAAACATACGAATAACGATGCCCAACTGGACCAAGAGCAACAGCAAGATCAGAGCTGGGGACAGGAGTTCCCCACGTAGGACTTTTTCTGTATAACAGTCGTAATAGAGATTGCAAATTACAACTTTTAGCCAGAGGTCTCAACTTATTCACAAGTTCATCTCCTGCTTCCAGAAAACCAAAGTAAACATATTCTAACAGTCTCAGCAACGCTTGGCTGTCAACATGAGCAGATAAACGAACTTCTTTCCGAAACTTTTCAAGGATCTTTTCAGCATCATCAGTCACTGAAGAATTAGTCAATGCTTTCTCATCAGAAGGCAATGCTTCAGGAGGCAGCAATGATGGGCATCGTATCACAAGAACGACACTGTGTACACTCAAAGTCTCCCCATCTGTTAGTGTGAATTGAATATCTGCATGTTCGTCCTCATTAAGTGCCTTCCCCATCCTTTTCCCAAGTTTACTTGGAAAACCATAAAATCCAAATTGACTAAGAATGTATGCAGCAAACCATTTTGGTCCATCACTAGAAGCATCATTGCAGATCTCCTGGAGTATGCTAACCAAATGAACTTCCGTACTGTTAACCTCACCACAATATATGTCTCTATTATCTTTTACACAACCAGAATGGTGTACCAACTCAGCTAGTGCCCATAAACCATAGAGCAAAAGGACATCATCGCCTTCCCATTCTTCAGCATGTACCCAGCAACAAGTCCTCTTCAAAAACTTATTATCCCAATGAGGGTTAAACCTTTGCCTCTTAATATGCGTATGATTTCTCCAGTACCACCTCACAAAAGCCGATGCTATCTTCATTCCTTTACCTTCAATAACGTGCCTTTGATACTCTGGCAAGCTTAAGTAACATGTCAAACCTACCAAGTCAACGACTGTTTGATGTATATATGACAATCCACTACAGTCTACTGATGATACATAGTTTAGGGAATGCAGCAAGTTTTTCAAGTAGTCCTTTCCATTTGGCAAAAGAATTTCTGATAATACAAATCTGGCATTCGACGCAATGTACTTGCAGGGAGAATAAACCATCATGAGAACTGCCCATGATGCTGATTCACTTCTGGGGGTTTGCATGGCATCAATTTCGCAGATTTGATGCCCCATGCTAATTGAATTGACAAACTCCAAGCTACAGAGAAAATGGGAACAAACAATCAAATCTTGAAGATAAAGATATTAACCTTGACAAAGTTAGAGACTGGAGTGAATAACAAAGACAAAAACACAAAATGTAGCAATAATAAAATGTTACCATGCACATGTAATAAGGACTTTGATGTGAAGTTCATTTCCATTCACATTAGGACTGAAGTCTTCCTCACAGTATGTTGCAAGCCATCCAAGAATATTCCAGATGTAAGGCCTCAAAACATGAAGAAAATTTCTACTAAGACCCTCTTGTGCCATCGTTATCTGTTCTTCTAGTGATGAGAAATGTTGTAATTGTCGATCATGAAAATCTTCCAGAATAAGATCAAGGAGAACCTTTTCAATCCCATGCTTCCAAAAATAAATGTGATGCTCCCCTGCCCAACGAGTAACTAGACCCAAATGACATGCCTCAACTAGCAAAGACATCTTGTCACTTAAAATCTTTCCAAAGCCAAAGCTCCATCTATTCATCCCATAAACAATAGCTTTAACAAGAGGCTCACAACACAACCTTGTCATTCCTAAGAAACTTTGTTCATTTGTCTGAACAATAAAACATACACAAATATTAATAGTTAAAATATATTTGTAGGAATTTGTGAGAAGAGCAAATCACAACTGTTACCGCTAAACATTGGGCTAGTCTGAATCCCTCTGCCCGGACAGCAAGTGGACATGAGCTATCCATGCAGAGAACCATTGTTTGCAGAAGGGCTTCTCCATTGTCTAGAAGCTTCTTGGCTGCATTACCGCATAAACCTAGTACAGGGACATCATTGATAATTTAATCCACAAATTAACTTCAACATAAGAGATAAAGATATAGAAATTCACCATCGATAAGCAATTACCTAATGAAGAATACAACTTCACAACTGCAACTTTAACAGAGAGGTCAGGCTTTACAAGTAGAGTGTCTAAAACTTTCATCAATATGGTATCATTCCAAACAGCATAACGAGACTGGGGCCATCGCCACATTATGGTACTCAAAAGAGAAGCAATCCCTTGGAAATAATCAATTGGCATAGTCTCACAAGAAAACTTTCGAATCTCAGTAACAATACAGGCAACAGTATTTCTTTCTTTTAGCATTTCCCAAACTTGTTTTTCCTTCTTTACGATCAGATTAGAGAGAAACATGTTCATAGCTGTAGCACAAGAAATAGCAACTTCTAATTGATTGGAAGACAATAAGGACAACAAAGGATCACCAAGATCTAATTTATACTGTTGCAATACAGAAGAGGGAATAACGCTCAAAAGCTTCACAACTACATTTGCTGCCATACTCAATACAGCTCCACTTTTATACTGCAGAATCCACACCAAAGCCTCAACTATATGAGCAACTGAATCCTGAAATTATGAATGGGAAAAAGAATTAAAATTAGGACAAACAAAGCCTTCAAAATCACAGAAAAAAAAGCGCTTCAGAGTTGAGAAGCCATTAAGTGTTTTGATCAAGCAAGATCGCTTTTATTTTAAAACACTAGCGAAAACAAAAAATAATTGGTTTCTAAACATTAACTTGATTGGCATAATTCAAGTGCTAAAATGAAAACTCATGAACACACTCGAAGTGTTCTCCAAAGATTCACTTGATAGGGCATAATTCAAGTGCTTTTCCACTAAAAATCACTTTCTACAAAAGCACTCCCAAAGCAGTAGAAGCGCAAGAATACCAAAGCCTCAAATATATGAGTAACTGAATCCTGAAATTGTGAATGGCAAAGAGAACTAAAATTAGGACAAACAAAGCCCTCAAAAGATTCATAGTGCAATTAACACTTTTTTGATAACAAAAGCACTTCAGAGTTGAGAGTCATTAAGTGTTCTTTTGTCAAGCAAGATTACAAAAGCACTTGCAAAAAATAATTGATTTCTAAGCATTAACTTCATTGGTATAATTCAAGTGCTAAAATGAGAAACTCACGGACAAACACGAAGTATTCTCTACACATTCACTTGATACGCATAATTTAAGTGCTTTCCACTAAAAATCACTTTCTACAAAAGCGCTTCAGATTTGAGAAGCCATCAAGCGTCTTTTAGTCAAGCAAGATTGCTTTTTTTAAAGCACTTGCAAAAACAAAAATAATTGATTTCTAAACATTAACTTGATTGGCATAATTCAAGTCCTAAAATGAGAAACTCACGGAAAAACACGAAGTATTCTCTACACATTCACTTGATAGGCATAATTTAAGTGCTTTCCACTAAAAATCACTTCCTACAAAACACGTCAGAATTGAGAAGCCATTAAGGGTCTTTCAGTCAAGCAAGATCGCTTCGTTTTAAAAGCAATTTCAAAAACAAAAACCATTGATTTCTAACCATTTACTTGATTGGCATAATTAAAGTGCTAAAATGAGAAACTCATGAACACATTCACTTGATAGGCATAATTTAAGTGCTTTTCACTAAAAATTACTTTCTAGAAAGGCACTTCCAAAGCAATAGAAGCTCAAGAATACCTTAACGAGCGGATGGTGCGACGCATCAGCAGTAACAGAATCAAGAAACGCCGCGATTGAGCGAACTACATGTCTCTGTATTTCAATGTCCGTACACTTCCATTTCGTTTTCAATTCTCTTCCACCTCCACCGCATCTGTTTCATCTTTCAAACTTTCGAAATTTCAAAATAAAAATTAAACTAACTTCCGTACAAAAATTTAAGAAAATGAACAAGAATCGACCTGGTTCCGAGACTAAGAGCATGGAAGAGACGCTGATGGAGAGTGAAGAGGTGACCACTAATGCCTCTGTTGTTCTCTCCTCCGCCATGTTTTGAATTTGAAGCTCTCATTTTTTTTTTTTTTTTTTACAAATTTTACTAATTAAAGAAGTTGCCGGAACGCCAATACAGCACTGCAAATGTGGCGGAACTCAGTACGTGTCGGACACCAAACCGACCTTCATTCAGTTCGCACTTCGCAATAATCCTATATATCAAGTCCACATGGGCCCCATGGTCATGTTAGTTGGATCTACGGGTGTCCATGGGTGGATACCCGTCCTATTTTGCTAGAATCAGATTCAAAATCGGAATCGGTCGGTTCCTAAAAATAGGAATCGGAATCTGAACCGGTCAGTTTTGGTTCTAATTCTGGGTATCTTGTTTCATAAGTTCTGGGTACCCTGTTAAATTACACAGGTCTCTGAAAGTTAAAAAATTGACAAATGCACCCTTAAATCTAACAAATACAACCCAATTTGTTTGCAAAAATCACAAATACAACCTGCAATCAAAATAAAAAAAGTTCCAACTTCCAAATGGTGTTCCTAAATTTAAAATTT
>WYDK02118157.1:10008431-10020613 GCA_009867345.2 Toxicodendron radicans
GTGGGGGTGATTTTGTTACAAATTAAAGTTTTAGGTGAGGGTGATTTTGTTAAAAATTAAAGTTTAGGGTGGTTGGGTATTTTGTAATTATTAATAAAGGAAAGGCTAATTTTGTCCTTTGATTTTAGGGTTTAAGGGCATAATGGAATAAAAAGGGTAAGTGGGGGGTAAAGTTTTAATAACAGCCTCCCTTAAGGTAATCTTATTATCTTCATTACCCCTACAAAAACACTATAGGTAATGTTTTTTTATTTGCCAACCAAACATCGTCATCTGAACAATTTAAATTTTATTACCCCGAACCAAACAGGCCCATAAGAATAAATTTATGCATGCATGAGTTTAATATTCATATACGAGAAGTATTAACAATATTGTATCAGATT
Organism: Toxicodendron radicans; assembly: GCA_009867345.2. Lineage (NCBI taxonomy): Eukaryota > Viridiplantae > Streptophyta > Magnoliopsida > Sapindales > Anacardiaceae > Toxicodendron > Toxicodendron radicans. The sequence continues at coordinate 10,008,818 of WYDK02118157.1, forward strand.
GAATTAGTTTTGGAGTTGTACATATGAGCTGGTTAGTTAGCTGTTTAGTTGAGTTAGTTGTGTTTGTTAGATTGACTGGAGTTAGTTTGTGGAGTTAGTCTGTTAACTATAGTTAGATTAATTATTAGTTATTTTATTGTAATATAAAATCAGTTGTTGATTAATGAAAGATATGACACATATTCATTTTCCCCAAATTTGCTTATGTTATCTTTACTTCATCCTCTCCAACATGGTATCAGAGCACAGGAAACTCACAATTTTGATATGATATCAAATCAATTAAACCCTTGCTTTTCTTCCTGTTAAGCTCAACGAGCTTAAATATCTTCAATTTCTTCAAATCCAGCTTCAATTGAAGATTCTTCTCAGCTCAATTTTCTTTGAAAATCTAAATTGATTGTTATGGCAAACTCAACAGAAGAATCAATTGTTCCTTCCATTGATTCTAATTCACCATTATGTTCATCCTTCAGACACACCAGGTTCAGTTCTATGAGCATCTGATAAGGACTAAGAATTATGGAATTTGGAGTCGTGTAATGACGATTTCTCTCTATGCGAAAAACAAATTAGGGTTTGTGGATGGAACATGCACAAAGTCACCTGTTCATTCTCGTTTGATTCCACAGTGGGAAAGGTGTAATTCGTTATTTCTTGCGTGGATTTTCAACTCTGTTTCGAAAGAGTTTTTCAACGGTATTGTTTACTCTACCAGTGCTCACAAGCACTCTACCAGTGCTTCACAAGTATGGCAAGATCTTTGATGAGAGCTTGAAAATACTCAAATACTTAGTGGTTCATGAGGATATTTAATGGGAAAATGGGGTTTTAACAGTTAATTTTATTATTATTGTTCATGAATATCTTGTATGAGATCACGAGGGCATTTTTTGTATTTTCAGGTTTTGAATGAGAGAAATGTGGCATTGATGGAAAAACATGTGTGTGAATGAGTGAATACCTCGTAGGATCAAACAGATTGAGAATCGAAGCTGAATTGAAAAAGTTATGGAATTCTGAATTTGGAAAGGTATGCTGGATCACGCTCCAGTTTGAGCAACCTTTAGTGTTCTAACTATAACGCGAGCTGTAAATGTCGGATTTAGACAAATCTTGGACCGTTGTAAAGCTGATTCAAAGATATACAATTTATATGTTCACAATTTTTACTGAATCGATCAATTTTGGGGTTAAAGGTTGATGTCATTGAAGAGCTGAGAAAGAGGCTTGATGAAGAAGGGCAGAAGCATGTATGCCGTGGCACAACCTTTCCAAAAGCTATCATGCCACGTCACCATGCCACGGCACAACCTGTCCAGATGCCAGCATGTCGTGGCACAGTCACAAATTTTATGTTTTTTTATTTTTCCCTTTTTGCATGTTTTAAAGATTTAAAAGGACTTTAATGAGTCCAAGACTGAGAGGGAAAGTAGGAGGCACGTGTTGTAAAACCTAGAACTTAATTAAAAGAGGGAAGAGCATTTATTAGAGGTTTTTATCTTGGAAAAGGGAGAATGAGCTGCACAAGGGAGATTATCAAGAAAGAAGAAATTCTAAATTGGTTTTGATCCCACATATAGAAGTTTTCCTTTAACTTTTCTGTGATCACGTTACTCTTGATAATTAATAAAAGGATTTATTTTTGTTTCTCTCTAAGCATGAACTAAAGTGTGTTCTAGGGCTAGATGTAGCCCAAATTTCCTAAGTATGTGATTGTATGGTTTGAATGAATTCCATTGAGATAATTCCTAAGCTTTATTATTATTTTTAATGCTTTTGATTCTAAAGGATCCTAGGATTGAATGAACTAATGAACTAGGTTGAGATCGAGAGATGAAACTTAGTTGGTCGTTGGTGATAGAGCCATAGGTTGAGCGAACGCTAAAGATAGGTTACCGTTATCTGTGAGGTTTTGGTAGAATCTATAGAGCTTAATGATCTTCGATTACTTAAATCTGATTAGAGATAATTCGGGTTAGTAATTAGGAGTTAATTCGATAATTGCTCGAGAGAGAGTTGTTGGAAAGTTAAGGAATCTGACTTTTAGGAAGAGTTAATGGGATTAATGCAAGTCGTCAACACATATGAGAAATAATTGGTGTGAAGTTTATGCCCTAGGTTGTTTAATCTGAATTGATTTTCAAAGTATCATCAGTGTGTTTTTATCAATTGGTTTGGTTAGATTTAATTGTTTGTTTTAAGTTTAATTTCCTCTCAATCAAAATTCGAATTTTTCAAATAGTGATACGATAGTTTAATTAGTACTTGGTAATAGAATTCCTTTGGGTACGATATTTGGAATTTTCCATTATTTTACTTGTACCATTTCGTACACTTGCGGATTTTCACAACAATCTTAAGGGACAATATCATAAGGTAAATAGAACTTGAGTTTTTGGAATCCACCGAGAAATTGTCAATATCACACAAGGAACAAATACGGTGGCAAACTATTATAATAAGCTCAAGTCACTATGAGAGCTGGATTTGTTGGTCAGTTTGCCTGTTCCAGATAGCCCATCAACAAAAGTTTACTAGGAGCATCTTAATCAGCAAAATATGTTGCAGTTTCTAATCAGATTGAATGACTCATATTCAATGGTTTGTAGCCAAATATTGATAATGAACCCTCCACCAATTGTTAAGCAAGCATATTCAGTGGTTAATCAAGATGAGAGTCAAATGATACTGACGGGGATGAATACCAACTCTGAAGTGTCTATCGCCCTTTATGCTCACAACAATGGCAAAAATCAGAATCAAGGACATAAATACAAAGGAAAAAAGCCATACATTGAGTGTGATTTCTGTCATGTTCCTGGCCATAAACGTGAGACATGCTACAAGTTAATTGGATATCCAACAGATTACCAATTCACAAAGGGCAAGGCAAATTCTAAGAACAGAGTCTCTGCTAATCAAGTGCAAGTTCAAAACTTAACTCCTGAAGTTCAGATGGATGTTGGAAATCCTGGAAACTTTAGCTCAACAATTGGTCCAGTATTGACCATCGAGCAATACAACCATATTCTCCAATTGTTAGGAAAAGAAAATGTGACTCCATTGGCTGCTAATCTAGCATGTAATTTTGCTTTATTTTCTTGGTTGGATAGGAATAGCTGGATCAAAAATACAATAGCCACTGGCCATATGACCTCTAATTTCACAATTCTGAAATCTCATATTATCATAGTAGGATTACCAAATAGCACACAAACTAACTCCAGTCAATCTAACAAACACAACTAACTCAACTAAACAGCTAACTAACCAGCTCATATGTACAACTCCAGAACTAATTCAGTCTGATACAATATTGTCAATACATTCTTGAAGTAGCTCAAGCTTTGAAATTTCAGTCTACTTTACCTACTCATCTTTGGGGATATTGTGTACAAATGGCTGTCTACCTTATTAATAGATTTCCTACTTCTATCCTTAAAGGTCAATCTCAATTTGAGAAATTTTTTGGTAAACCTCCTCTTTTGGATCACTTGAAGGTTTTTGGCTCCTTGGCATAGTCCACCATTCTCACTTCTAAGGATAAATTGTCTCCTATGCCTGCTCCTTGTGTTTTCTTGGGATATTCTTTAACTCAAAAAGGATACTTGCTTTACAATCTCTTTTCACATTGTGTTAGTGTAACTAGGGATGCCATTTTCTATGAAAACATTTTCCCTTTTACCTGGTCAACATCTTCTCAACCTTTTTTTTCTTCTTGATAATGATTTCCTTGAGTTAGATTATGTCCAGTCTTCTCCTTCTGGTGCTATGTTATCTCCTGTCCAAATTATAGATAATATGGTATCCCTTTCCTCTTTTTTGCCTAATCAGTCATCTTCAGCACCTACATTGTCTTCTTCACCAAATCAACTTCTTCCTACACCTCCTATTAGACAATCCAACTGCATTTCTAGACCTCATATTTGGACATCTCACTTTGTTTGTCCTTTTCTTTCCAAATCCTCTTCAGCTCACTCTACCCTTTATCCTATTTCTAATTTTGTTTCCTATGATCATCTTTCTTCTCTTTATAAGACTTACTTATCTCACTTGTCCTTAGTTAAACCTAGTAGCTTTCTCAAGCCTCTACCCAACTGGGTGGTTGCTATGCAAAAGGAAATTCAAGCCCTAGAACAGAATCATGCTTGGTCCTTGGTTCCTTTACCTCTTAGTAAGTCCCTTATTGGATGCAAGTGGGTATATAAGCTTAAATATAAGGTTGATGGTTCTTTGGAAAGATATAAGGCTTGTTTAGTGGCTAAGGGGCACACTCATCAAGCTGGGGTTGATTTTGCAAAGACTTTCTCTCCTATTATGGGTTGAAGTAAGCTTTTAGAGCTTGAAATTATAAGCTTACTCAGGCTCTCCTTATTGAGGGTTTTAGTCAATCCAAATCTAATTACTCTTTGTTTGTTAAGAAGATGAATTCTCATATTGTGATGATTTTGGTGTATGTGGATGACATTGTTATAATTGGAGATGATATTGATTTGATTAATCAAACTAAACAACTTTTGCATTCCAATTTCAAGTTGAAGGATTTGGGGTTGTTAAGGTATTTTTTGGGTCTTGAGGTTGCTACGTCTTCTAAAGGGATTAGTTTATGCCAAAGAAAATATGCTCTTAAGCTCATTTTGGAATCTAGGCTGTTAGGTTCTAAGCCTTCGATAGTTCTTATGGATGCAAATTTAAAAGTCATATCAGCTGCATATGATGAATTGTTTTCCCCTAGTACTGATTCTCTTCTTCCTAATCCAATTGTTTATCAAAAATTGGTTGGAAAGTTGTTGTATTTATTCACGACTAGACCAGATTTAAGCTACTTTGTTAATCTTCTAAGTCAGTTTATGCATAAACCAAAGCAGTCACATTTGGCTGCTACCCTTAAGGTGATCAAATATGTTAAGCCAGCTCCAGGTTTGGGTTTGTTCTTCCCAACTGATAATCCTATGGAATTGACTGCTTATAGTGACTTCGATTGGGGATCTTGTCTCATGACAAGGAAATCAGTCACAGGTTATTGCATTTTCTTGGGGACTTCTCTTCTTTCTCGGAAATCCAAGCGCCAAGCAACAATTTCTAAGTCCTCGTCTGAAGCAGAATATCGGGCTATGGCATCCATTGTTTATGAGATCATATGGTTGGTTCAACTCTTTAATGAACTTGGTTTTTCTAAGCTACTTCATATTCCCTTGCATTGTGATAATCAAGCCGCCAATCATATTGTAGCTAACCCAATGTTTCATGAGAGGACCAAGCACAATGACATTGATTGTCATATTGTACGGGAGCAACTAAAAAATGGTCTTACCAAGACTGCATATGTGCCTTCTTGAGAACAACTAGCTGATTTGTTAACTAAAGCACTTGGCCATACTTTGCATTCCAACTTATTGCACAAGTTGGGAGTTCTTGATCTTTATCACCCTTCAACTTGAAGGGAGGTATTGACAATATTGTATCAGATTGAATTAGTTCTAGAGTTGTATATATGAGCTGGTTAGTTAGTTGTTTAGTTGAGTTAGTTGTATTTGTTAGATTGACTGGAGTTAGTTTGTAGAGTTGGTCTATTAACTCTAGTTAGTTTATTAGTTATTTTATTGTAATATAAAATCAGTTGTTGATTAATGAAAGATACGTCACATATTCATTTTCCCCAAATTTGCTCATGTTATCTTTACTTCATCCTCTCCAACAAGAAGCATTGGTACCTAAGGTAATAAACAAAAACATTTAATTACTTAGAAATGTAAATCACATATATATGATTTCTATAACTAATTTAATCTATTCGAAAAAAAAAAATAATAATTACTTTCATAAAAAAAGTCAAACTATTATAACTTAAATTTACAATTGAAAATTTAAGTCATTAATTTATTAGAAAAGGACTATGGGATTATAAATACGTTCACACTATTTGAATTGTATTATTTAAATCAACTTATATATCCTTTCATATATATATATTTTGATATCAATTGCAAGAAAGTGAGATGTCGTATAAGCAAGAAATGGACACAAATCACAAATGACAAACACCAATTAAGTGGGAGCAAATACGAAACTCAAATCCCAGCGCGTGTTGACTACAACGGCAATTCGCGTGTGAAGCTTCGCCAGTCGTCGACGGTTGGATAACGAAAGAGAGAGTTGTGGATGGAACCGGACTCTTGTTGTGAATCAAAATCAGCAAAACAAAAACAAACAGCAAACCACAACTCCAACTCTCTTCACTCTTTTGCATTCAAATTTCACCATTCAAATCTACTGTACGTTCATCTCTTCCTTGATTAATTTCTTTCTTATTTATTCTTTGTTTATTCTAATGTCTTATTTCAAGGTTATTTCAGTCATATAATTAGAGTTAGGTTTCAGTTATAGCCAATTCAGATGGCAACTCTGTTAAAATCACTCTCCCACATGACCAACCCATCTCCGGAACCCAAAAGGGCATGTGGGTTCTTCTCACACATTCCAAATCTTCATTCTTTTTCACTCAACAAAGGTTTTACAAGAGTTTTAGCATCAACCCTAATCACCATTTCTCCAAAAGACTCTGTTTACACTTTACCCAATTGGAAGTATGGTAAAAATGACTCTAGAACTAGGGACCATAAGCTCAATGATGCATTCTTGCATTTGGAGAAAATGGTGTTGAAGGGTCACAAGCCTGATGTGGGTCAAGCCACTAAGCTTTTGTATGATTTGTGTAAGGCTAATAAAATGAAAAAGGCAATTAAAGTTATGGAAATGATGGTTAGTTCAGGGATTATTCCGGATGCATCTTCTTATACTTATTTGGTGAGTAGTTTGTGTAAGAGAGGGAATGTTGGTTATGCAATGCAATTAGTTGAGAAAATGGAGGAGTATGGGTATCCAACGAATACGGTTACTTATAATTCACTTGTTAGAGGACTCTGTATGCATGGTAATTTGAATCAGAGCTTGCAGCTCTTGGATAAGTTGATACAGAAGGGGTTAGTTCCGAATGCATTCACTTATTCGTTCTTGCTTGAAGCCGCATATAAGGAAAGGGGTGTGGATGAGGCAATGAAGTTATTGGATGAGATAATTGTTAAGGGTGGGAAGCCTAACTTGGTTAGTTACAATGTATTGTTGACTGGTTTGTGCAAGGAAGGTAGGACTGAAGAGGCGATTCGATTCTTTAGGAATTTGCCTTTGAAAGGGTTTTATCCGAATGTTGTGAGTTATAATATTTTGCTGAGGAGCTTATGCCATGAAGGACGTTGGGAGGAGGCGAATGAGCTCTTGGCGGAGATGGATGGTGAGGATCGTGTCCCGTCAATAGTTACTTATAACATACTAATAGGTTCCCTTGCAATCCATGGTAAAGCAGATCAAGCTCTCAAAGTTTTGGATGAAATGATTAAGGCTCGTTTTAAGATCACTGCTGCTAGCTACAATCCAATAATTGCTTGTCTTTGCAGAGAAGGAAAGGTAGATTTGGTGGTCAAGTGTCTGGACCAAATGATTTATCGGCGATGTAAACCAAATGAGGGAACATATAGTGCTATTGCAATGCTCTGTGGAGTCGGGAAGGTGCAAGAAGCATTTTCCATCATTCAAAGCCTGGGGAATAAACAAAAATTTTCAATGCATGAATTCTTTAAAAATGTGATTGCAAGTTTGTGTAGAAAAGGGAACACATACCAGGCATTTCAGCTTTTATATGAAATGACAAAGTATGGATTTACGCCCGACTCTTATACATATTCATCTTTGATCAGAGGGTTATGCATGGAGGGAATGCTTCAGGAGGCCTTGGAGATTTTCATGGTAATGGAAGAATATGACTGTAAGCCTGAAGTAGATAACTTCAATGCACTTATACTTGGATTATGCAAATCAAAAAGAACTGATTTGTCTCTAGAAGTTTTTGAAATGATGATCGAGAAAGGTCACATGCCTAATGAAACAACATACACCATTCTAGTGGAAGGAATTGCCCATGAGGAAGAGATCGAGCTCTCGGCTCAAGTTTTGAAAGAGTTGCATTTGAGACATGTTGTGAGTCAAAGTACTGTCGAAAGACTGGTTATGCAATACGACCTTGAGGGTTTACAATCATAAGTATTTGAAGGCAGAAGAAGAGTTGAAAACAAGAAGAATATGAGCTGGTGATTTATGCCAGCACCTCGTTGAGGAAACTGATCGTGACTGGTGAAGTTTGAGATAGGCATTTAATCATGAATTCTGTAGATTGATAAATAAAACAAAGGCTTCTTCAAAAAGATGTATTCGTATTTTTTTAAGTTAGGGAGGAAGTAGTTGAAGAAAAAGGATTCTAGGTCCTACGGTATTCTACACTTGCTTAGTATATTGTTTAGTGAATTGAACCTGCCATTTTCATCATCTAGAGAAGTTGTATTTCTTGAGTATATGTTTGGTTCAACTTATTCCCTCAAAGTCATCTAATACAAATCATTCACTTTGTGCACACTCATATAATCTATATTTTAAATGCATAGAGAGCCTTGATTGCAATTTCTTTATTTCACGATGATTAGTGAACGTATGATTGATGTTAATCTAGGATAGGTCGAGCAATATCATTTACTTGATATATTTTTTTCATTTCTACTTTGGTTGCAGATAAGACTGAAGAAAAGAAATTTAATAACATGTACGCAGGCACACTTGGGATACTGTGTTTTGATAAATGGATTAGGATGGTTGTTTAAGGTTCCGAAACTGTTTTTCCTTTTTTTCCTTGTCTCTGTAATGACCATATATTGGAAGAAAAAGGTGTGAAAAAAGAGTGCATTATCTTCTCCTCAGAATGGAGTCTTCTTCTTTACAGTTCTTAGTGTGGAAACAAAAAATACTTATTTTCATTTGAACAACAGAACTATTGAAATAGTAGCTTATCTACTGTTGATTTGCTTAACCAGTTTATTGGGAAAGGGTAAATGAGCTGTTGAATAAATTATCAAAAGTCAAAACTCGTATTAGATATACATTTCAATAATTAGTCACGTCATAAACTTCTTAAAGTGCAAGTGGGTCTCTGGGGTTATACTGAAGTATATTGTTGTTTAGCTCATTCTTCAAGCATGATCACAGATTTGTTAGCCATGTTTAGTTTAGCAATCCGCCATCCACTGGGTTGTTTCTGCTTGAAATAAAGGTAATTCTTTTTATGGAATGTGTCTAAAGTTCCTCAAGAAAAGGAACAGATTTATGCCTTAATTTTCCTCACAATTTAATGCATTGCAATTTGGATTAAGCTTCTCATTTGAAGTTAATTTTGGTCTTTGCAGAATCATAATATTAAAGCACGGTATCGGTGCCAAACTTCTTTCAGTCTCTGCAACTATGACTATTAACATCAAAATTATGTAAATCCTTCGGTGGGTTTTTTGATTCTTTTCATATTCTTATACAGCTTACAAACAAGCTTCCAAACTCTCATCCCCTTCACCATCTGCTAGCACTAAACTGCTAGGCTACAGCAATGCCATTTTAGGAGGCCTGGGCTTGAGTCTTTCACGGAGCTCACTTTCAACATTAAAAAGAGGAAATGAGATTTTGTACATATAAGTAAGGGAAAAGCTTGCAAATCAAGAGTATTTATTTCACTAAATTTGGATTTGATTGACGCTGTCGTTGTTCAGCTTCCCCAACTTTTAATTTCCTCTTCCATCCCTGTCTAATCTGCACAGGAATTATCCCTCCCAACCCTCTTATCCTTTTGGTGTTGACTATGAAGAATTATATCAATGCAGAGAAAATATTGCAATGAATATCATCTCTGCATTCTAAAATTGCTCCAGAATGAATATTCTTCAGTATAACCAAACTTCTGCATATGATAATTTAACCTTAGTGATTACAAATAGACAACACAAGAGGCTGAAGGCTTCGCTTCCAAATCAAATCTTGCAATGTTTCAGCCATCTGAGATTTGAATATCCATTATCTTCTGACCAAGCCCCATTGTTACCATTCACTTTCCACGTATAAAGCATGACAGCTACAAAAGGGGCGTCCAACCCTAGACATACTTGAAAGAATAAATTTCATTAAACTACTCCCAACAATACTTTTTGATTTCTAGGATTGTAATGTAAAGCCCCTTTTAAGTAAAGATATGATATTCAGAAAAGCTAAGCTAAGAGGTGGTCACAGACTAATCATGCCATATTTAATGGCCAAAATGCCTAAGATATGACCTGAATGATGCATTATAAACGTGCAAATCCCACACTTGCAATTTTCTCAATCACAACCTAAAGGCATCACAATATAAACCTTTAAGGTCACTCATACTGTACAAATTTGCATATACAAATGCAATAACAATAACAATAAACCTGGATTGCCTAAAATAATTATAACCATCAATAACTAAGCTCAGATCTACAATTTAATCATTGCTTAAAATGGACAAACTTAAACAAACCAACCCCACATAGCCACTTGAGTTACATCGTCCAATTGTAAAACGATGACAAAATCAACATAATAGAAACACAGGTTCAGTAAGGCAATCATTCGATGTTCAATATATTTAACCACTGCATATTAAGTAAAACAAGTGTAGACAAACACTTAAAACATATAACCGACAAAATACTCAGATAGTACTTACTATTCAATAAACTCAAACAACAGTCTTAATACTGATGGCTGCTAAACCTAGAACTAGACGATGAAACAAACAGCTTCCCCCAAAGAGAATCCCCTCCAGTCTTGACAGCTTCATCCATGTAGTCCATGCTGAAAAGTCCAAAGAAGAAGACACTTCAGGAGAACGCTCATCCATGATCTAGCACCTACTTAGATCTCTGCCTCATCTTTCGGCGCTTCCTCTTCAACCTTCTCATTCGCTTCTTCTTCCACTGGAAGAAATTAAAAATAAAATCCATTTCATTCCAAAGAAAGAAAAAAAAACGACAAACGTACATCACTATAAACAACACATAATACCACAAAATATAAAACCAAGTAATGCATCTCTTCCTCAATAACTTGCCATCAATTACAAAAACTTGACAACTGATCATAATACGAGTAAACATTTCATCGAGAGGGCAACAAGAAAGACATAATGTTACATTCAAAGTTACAATCATCTTTATGTCAATAAGATGTTACAATATCGACCAAAACACAGTAGATATATTGTCCACACAAAATTCATTAGAAGGGCAGAGTCTAAAACTTCTCTTTTATTTCAACAATCATGAACTTTCTTTTGCATGCACAAAAATATTTCACATAATCAAGCTGCGGACAAAACTTTTTATACGCAACAATTAAAAAATCAACAGCGAATTCAAGTGCCAAAACAGTAAATAACAAAATTCTCCGAATACAAAAAATTACTCATTTCACAGTTCCACTACACCAATACAAGGATGAAACCATTCTCAATTTAAACAGAGACACGATATTTGTTGCAGTAATATCACGCACAGTATACCATTAGAGAATAAATTTAAGCAGACAGAATTATTAGAAGATAGTTTACCTTGGCTCTCATCTTGGATTACGATCTGTCTTTCTCGGCCGACTTATCTAAAACGGTGAAGAAGATCCTTTGATTGAGAGAGATTGTTGTTGAGGTCAAGAAATTATAACCAGTGTTAAGTTAGTATTTATAGGGCTAGGGTTTCATTCACAGAAACCCTATTTCCTCTGGAATTCTATTGATGTTTCTGGACCGGACCGGACCGGCCCGGGCGGGGGCGAAAAGTGAGGCCCAATCGCTCGAAAATATCCTACTTTAGAGTTTAGATTATCTATATATATATATATATTTAG
>WYDK02118157.1:10027640-10042809 GCA_009867345.2 Toxicodendron radicans
AATGATGCCACAGATAGATGAACAAGGCCCAACAACCTGACTTTTCACCATTGTCCTCAGTGCTCCATTGGGTCACACACTCATGCTCATTTGTTAAATATGGATAATAGAATTTGATTTCTCCATTCAAGATTCTCTAGATACAAAACAATGTATTTCAAGTATGGAAATGTGACCGATGCCTATGGATTCTTTACAAATATTAAGGCACCAAAAGTTGTTTCTGGCTTTACACAAAATGAAGGGCTAGAGCCAAATCAAGTCACCTTTCTAACTAACCTTATCTTTAAAATGGGATACTTTGATATACAATATCATTCCTATTATACCTTTCTTTACAATTCAAGGACTATTTCTGCATTCAAGGGGTAAATTATCCAACCAAGAATCATCCGACAGAGGGGCTGAAGATTCTGACTCAGTCGGCCATTCTAAACTAACATCAATTTCATCATAGATTATAGGTTTACATTTTCCATCCCTACTTTTACAAATGCCCTGTAACCAAAGACTGCAGTGCACGAACACCAAATCATTGAATTTTTCCAGTTCCATTTTGTTTCGTTTTTTGCTATGTATGCCCTCAAAGGTGCTCCAATTCCATCTGCACCAATGTGAACTACAAGGTTGGCTCAGTATCCGTATCGCAGCTCTTTGCAGGGTGGGGATTTCATAACCGTAGCTCGCCCACCAATCACCTAGAGATGCATGATACCCAATTAGATATAACCCAAATGTATCAGAAAACAACTTCTCTCAAGACAGATGGAAGTAAGCAATAATCATCAAATAGCCTATCCTATCCCCAGAACAAAGGCAAAACCAGTGTACCGGAGCCACCAACAAGGGGCGTCCAAGGACATGTCAACAATCTACCTAATTCAACTGTTCAAAATGTCAAGACCTATTTAAACCTTACTGATATTGAATTATCGATGCAACTTTCCTGACCAGTAAGAATAATCACTATCATGTGGAGCACGGATATCCGATCCAACTCTTATAAGATATAACGTAATGGCAATATTTACTAAAGGGTGAACTGCAGGGCTACTTAATATCCGGCATATAAATAGGTAGAAAATATTCCCCATTTCTACACAATACCATGAATGGGTTAAGGTAACTATGACTTACACATACCTGGGGCATTTAGGGTCCTTCCCATGATTGCAAAATCAGTCCCAAGAGCACCTTGAGCATTTATGTATAGCGGATGCTCCTTGGTGATTTCTATTTTCTCTTTATCTGTTGTAGCCAACTTTATCATGGCTTCTTGAAATCCATTCCTCATCCTCAAGTCAATCTTGAAATTTGGGTTGTAGAAAATTGAAGGGTTGAGAAATGCTGCGGCTGCATGTAATGGTGATAGAAGCTGTACATTCCATCTCCGATCAATTATATCCCAAATGGGCACGTATTTCTCTTCAACACCCTTATAATATGCTTGGATTGCAAGTTTTGCCCTCTCTATTCCCTCGTATATATAGCCCATAGCAGGCATGTCTCCATCAACAATCCTCAACATTTTAACAAGTGGTTCAGTCACACTTACAGCTTCATGTGCAGACTTCCAAAATCTGTCCAAATACAACAAGGACTTTATCGCTTGAGCATCAGGACGCCTACTATAAATGGAGGATAACCACTCTGAGTGAGAAAACATGTGCTTTAAATTTTCTTCGTGGATCACAATGGACCTCAAGGAGAGATAATTAGATACAAATCTAGTCATTCTTGGCCTGATCAACTCCTTTCCACCGGTAAACTTTCTCATCATATTTAATGTCCATGCATGACTGTAAATATAACTTGTGACAGTCTTTGCCTCCTCCAAGACCATAGCCACCCACTCTTGTTTACCGATATCCTCCAACATCTTATCAATACAATAAGCAGCACAGGGAGACCAAAACAATGAACTATACCTGTTCATGAGAAGTCTTCCAGCATAAACATAGCAGGCTGCACTATCTGTTATTACTTGAATAACATTTTCCACACCAACCTCCAAGACAACACACTCAAGCAACTCAAACAAGTAAGTAGCATCATCTTCATTACCTGATACATCAACTGACTTCAAAAAAAAGGTGCCTTTTGGGCATGCAACTGAGAACACAACAAGTGATTTGGCTCTTCCATTAGCCCAACTGTCACACAATATCGTGCAACCCGTTTCTTTCCACTCATCTCTATATTTCTTGTAATAATCATGTATGTCGTCTTTCACTTTTTCCAATAGGGTAGATCTCAACTTTTCATAACTTGGGGCTTTGTAATCTACTCCACACTCTGCTACAGCTTTCACCATATCCTGATAATATAGTGATTTAGCAGCACTAAAGGGTATAGAATTATGGAAGTAAAATGCAGCAATCTTTTTATCGGCATCATCCTGTTTTTGCTTTTGAGTATCATCCTCTGCAGGCTGTAAACTCGGCAATGGGTGTGGAAACAACAAAGATGGACAGGTGCTACCACCCTGCCCACTAGAGCCATGGTTTGGACGGTTACAACCACTAGCAGAAGAACTGTTTTGTTGAGCATTGGCCCCCCGATCAGCCTTCGGTTTCTTAGGATTCTTCTGCTTCTTGGGAGTGCTTAATAGACTTTGGATATGGTCGCGTACATCATCAGGGACTTCAGCACAAGGGACTATATCTTTGTTCTTGATTTGAGCTAAATGAAACTTCATCCGGTAAACCCCTCCACTGAACTCTCGAAGACAATAATTACACCTCACCTTCTGTCGTGTCGCATCCACAAGCACACAATGCTCCCAACAGGCATCTCTTCCACGAACCATGATCCGTAAAAGAAAAACTTAATTCACACCAAAAAAAAAATTTATCTATTCAGTGTACTTAAACTATATAACATTAGAAAACTAACATTCATATTAATGAAGTAGAACACAACAAGCAGAAATGAAATACAAATTTAGAATTTAATCCAATATAAAAGGCGCAAATGAAATGAAATTTTGATCTAATAGCAGTAGCATTTTCCTACTTCATCTAAACCATTTAACTACTAAATTACTGGTAATGACTCTTTGCTCTTCACCAGCATATATTGAACTTTTTTTTTTACTGTTTATGGTAAGTTTAAGATAACAATAGCAGATATTTATCCCTAATTTTTTGCTACTTAGTCACCATTTATATAAACAAAAGTCATCTATGTTCTAATTTTAATCAACAAAAATTCACATTATCAATTAGCTTTCAGCTTAAAGAAACAAATATAAAAGATAAGTGACCTCAAATAAAAGCTTAAGAACTGCGGCAAAATGCGGTACCTGTAACTGGCCTGAAGAAGACGAAGAAGAAGAAGCAGCTGCTTGTTATTTGTTAAGTTAGAAGCGAAAAAATCGGAGTGGTCGGAATCTAGAAAGTTTCGGATCGGCGATTTAGAGTGATTCGAAGGAACCGAGGAAATGAAAACCACGGCGATAAATTAGTGGTCCTCGCCAGAAGGGCTTAGCGAGTAGAAGTTAGAGACGTGGTAATCGTCTAAAGATCTCACGTGATTCGTGCGTGGCTTTACTTAAATGGTCCAAAAAAAAAAAAAATATTGTAGAAATCAAATACACCCCTGACCCCCCTAGTTTGTGTCCTTTGGGAAAGCGTATGGCATTGGGAACCATGGTGTTTTTAATCAATTTACCTCACAAGCTTTTAAAAAAATATTCTAACACCTCCCAAAACCCTAATGCCATCTAACTTAGAACTAACAGCAAACATTGAATATTTGAAAGATTATTTTTCTCTTTAATTTTCCTTGTTTGATAGAGATGTTATGGGAATATTATCATAAATCGCCTAAGATTTGTCCTAAATAATTTAAACCTATAGTTACAATTTAACAGCCAACCACCCACCTCACCATGGCCTCTTTGCATCCCAACCCAACTGCACCACCAACTCCCTAACCCTCTCATACCCACACACATGACACAACATTATCCCCATATCACAACTACAACTTTTGTTCTTAAACATGATCAAACCTCCATTGATACGTGTATATAATTAATGATTTTCCTTTTGAAATCTTTAATAATATATGTTGGTACTTCCCCTGTATCTTTAATCTGCAAAATATGAAATTTGGTTGTGGTGTTTCATGTGCAATAAGTGCAATAGTGTATTACACACATGACATTTTCATCATTGACTTGTAATTTAAAGACATTATAGTGGCATTTTAGTCATTACAATGTAATTGCCTATAGTTATTAATGTATTAAATTAATATAATTGACCTGACACAATTTCATATCAATAGTAACTAACATTGTACGTTTTTTGTTAGTTTAGGGGCATTTTAATCATTACCATAACCAGACACGATCTTCGATGAAATTTAACAATCAAAATTGACGGTAGGGAAGGTTTTTGTATAATATGTCATAAGTTTGGACCTTGTCAATTTCGGAAAGTCAAAGGGACCAAAATGATTTTTGTCCCAAAAATAATCATCATATTCATCTCATTATTATAATTAGAGGTGGTTAAAAAATTAGGGTAAAAAAGAACAGATAAATATCCAGGATTTCAGTTCGATTCTTATTCAGAATCGACTGTTATAAAGTTGATTTCAGTTAAAAAAAATTTGGTTCCATGCACTGTGTGGTTCCAATTCCAATTCCACCCCTGTTGGAAGTAGAAATTGAAACCGAAACCAGGATTGAATTGAAATATCATTAAACAATAGGGGTTTTTTTTTTGTAATTTTACATATCAAAAACAAAAATTCAATTTCGAATTTGGGAAAAGAATAAAATTGCTTCTTCGTTCATTTGTGCACTCCAGTCTACTTCTCCAATCTTTGATGCAATTACCAATTGTCGACTGCCACTCTCGTCGGTACAAAAAAGGTCCCCGATTAAGTTTATTCCGGCGAAGGTGATTGTTGAGCTTGAAATTTGTTTGATTTAGGGCTTTCAATTTATGATATATTTCAGGGATCAACTTCGGTCTTCTTCTACAGTTCTACTTGAGGAAAAAATGCATCTGGTTCTACTTGTAGACTTTGGTCTTCGTCTTCATTGTTCCATCTTCAATAGCTACTAATATTCTTTCTCTCTCTTTCTCTCTCTCTTCTCTCTCGAATATTCCATTGCATCAACTTTGAATGGTATATGGGCTCTGATGAAGTTTAACTTTTGTCATCTTGTTGCAGCCTTTTGAGTGGAAGTTGAAGATAATCAACCAATTTGTAACTGTGGTTTATACATAGAGCAAATTCTTTAGGTACTATTATTTAAGTTATCAAAATTTTTTTTTTTTAAGAATTTAAGTTGTTGTGCGCGATTTTTCACAATAAGTCTGTCTTAGTCAAGTACAGGATTTGAAGTCGAAAGGTCACGGGTGGGCTAAATCGAATTGTGTCCGGAGAATAATAACATCGCCAAAATATGTACTCGACCAAGATGAAGCCCAATTTATTCAGAGGCCAACAAATCCATCAGCTCGACGAATGAATGAGCCCGCTGAAAAGCGTAATCAACATTGAAGATAAGCCTAATCCCTTAAATGTTGAGATAAACTCGGATTCAAATCTAACCTGATCGCCAAATCCCCCAAATCATAGGATATATTTCCTTTTAAATTTGTAATCCCAGATTTTGTGAGCTTACCTTGTAAAGAATTGTACTATAAATACCCAAACTTTCTATAGAAAAGGGTTACAAAATTTATTCAATAAGAGCAAACAATGGACGTAGAGATTAAGAATCAGAACCGAATCACTTTAAAACTCGTCATGTTCTTTATTTTGCGCATTCTTTACTATTCAAAATTGGTTATATTTAATCACGCACCCACCCGTTCTGGTTCTGATCACATTCCTATTCTGATCAGGGTCAATCGGTTCACTCTAGTTGGTGCATATTTTCGCATCAATATTTTGGCGGTAGAAGAAGGGTCAATATGAAACAACAACACGTTCCATTAAGCAATGATTCAACAAAAAGATATGGCATGTACCAGAACATCCAGAAACCAAAACGAAGAGCGTGACAATACGGATGTCATTAAGCAAGAAGGCAATAGCCGCCTGTCCCTGATTCATCCTCCGCCAATCACTGAAGCCCCTAGGGTTGACCTTCCAACCCATAACACGGTGAGCTAATGGACATGATTAAATCCCTAACCAATGTGGTGCAGGTTATGCAACAGGACATGGCGGGGATGAAGAAGGCACAAGAAGCAGAGCTCGACAGACCAGTATTCACTGAGCCAACCTCGACTAGAGGAAGCCAACAGCAGACTGATCGCTCAAGATCATCTATGCCAAGGGAGACTCAATGGGATCCCGCTCATTTCACTCAGAGCCAGACGCCTTGCCATTCCAACAATCCAATGAGGCGGCCTAGAAAAAAAATCATAAGCGAGATTGATCCACACACGATTACTCACTCCAAGCAGTGAGAGAGAGATAATACGCGTGTAGGTTTTAACCCACGCTCAAGACAAAGCCAAAACAATAACTTTCGATGCTCTGGTTTTAACCGACACCTCGAGCAGGATAATATGTACGATAGTACCTACTATCCCAGCCATCAACCTACCGAGTCGCGCACGGGCTCGCATAGTCCTTTGATCCGAACAGTGGACCTTAGAACTCATTTGGTTGAGTAAAGGGCTAGCAGAGCTCAAAACCTTAGTCCTGCCGCATATGAGCTAGACCAAGTGCAAAGGATGTTGAATGGTTTGAGAGACCGGCATTAGGGCAGAATCAATAGTGAGTTCGCCATTCTCAGAGGAAATCTGCTAAGTGCCACTGCCTTTGGGGTTCAGGGCGCCAGAGATGAAGTACGATGGAAATGGGGAACCAAAAGAGCACCTTGATGAATTCAATGACTTTATTGAGTTGCATCAGGTCTCCGACTTGGTAAAGTGTCGGTGTTTTGCAGTGACACTGGTGGGAGATGATAGGTGTTTCGCAAGTGGACGAAATCGTATCAGTAATAAAGCTAGAGCAACGAGTGTCGAATCCCAAGGGAATTACGTTATCAAGTACCGAAATAAACTATTCTAATTACTATTTGATTAATCTGAAATTTAAAGGGATAAAACACTAAAATTAAAACTAAATAACAGCAGAATTATTCTTAACGCCTTGGTTGAAAATCAATGAATCAAAACTTAGGGCACAAATTTCACACCAATTTATTCCTATGCATTGACAATCATTGCTAACTTATTAAGCGTATTCTAAAGGCCAAATTCCCTAATTTTTCACTAACTTTCTCTTGAACAATTAGCAACTTAACTCTTAAGCAACAACCCAAGATATCTCTAAATTGGATTTAGAAGTTAAAAGATCATTAAGTTTTATGGAATTTACCAGAGCCTCACAGATCGCGATAGCCTATCTCTAGTGTTCGCTCAATCTATGGTTTTATTACCTTAGACTAATCAAGTTTCATCTCTCGATCTCAACCTAACCTATTCAATCATTCAACTCTCAGATCCATAAGAATTGAAAGCATTATATACAATAATAAAACTTAGAATAATGCTTAAATAAAAATCAACAACAAAATAGTCAACACATATTCATAAATTAGGCTACATCTTAGCCCTAGAAAATAAATTCAGTTCATAATATTAATAATGAAAACAACCATTGTATTTATGAACATCAATAAAAGAAAGAAAAGAAAACTTCTCTAATTGAAGAATCACAACTCCAAAGAATTGTTGTCGTAATCTCCAGAGAACGGCTAATCTCTTTCTTTTCTCTGTCCCCCTAAAAATAACTAAAAAAAACTAGATATATACGTTGCTAGGGTTTTTAGTAGTGAGATTACAAAGTCCTATTCAAAGTAGAACTCCCAAAAAAGGCAATATTCGTAATTGTAAAAACTCTAGAAATTTGAGGAAAACGGTGTCTGTCCGCGGCCAAGTAATTTTGGGCTGCGGCCGACATAAAAAACTCTCTTCTGCCAAATTCCAGAACCCTTCTGGCTGTGACCCATATGACATCTGGCCGTGACCCAGTTTGGTGTCCACTTTTATCCATGAATATTGAAAAATTTTACAAAGTAGTCAACATATAACTTATAGATATCTTCGTCTGCTTTCGAACGGTCTAAAAATGGTCCCAATCCGAGGTCTATAGCTCCAGATATCGCCAATATACCGAGACATGCTCAATACCTCACAATTTCCAAATTTTGCACTAAATCTTTAACACTTCATAACTTGCTCGTTTTAGCTTCGATTCTCGAACCGTTTATTGCCTCACATTGCTCATCATCTGAATATCATCTTTTAAGAATTTTGAACCTGAAAACACTCAAAACATACCTGTGATTCCAAAAAGAGATAGTTATGAAATAATTAAACTAAATGCAACAATGTTAACTGTTTATCTCATAAATCATCACCCTAAATCACCAATTAAATATGTGTTTTCATGCTCTCATCAGGAGATGCCAAGAAATGGTACAAGAGACTGGATGTGGGCTCAATACACTCCTGGCAATAGTTCATCTCGTTGTACTTGCATCAATTCCAGGCGAGGTTGGGTTCTTTATGTCACTCAGCTACTTGAGCAACATCTGCCAAGAAAAAGGCAAGATATTAACCTCATATTTGAGGAGGTTTTAGAGCGTATAGACTAAGGTTGCTAACACTCCGAAAGAATCTATCCAAACTTTATTGATTACTAGGGTTAGGCCGTAGATGGAATTTTGGAAAGAATTGAAAAGGGAAGACTATGTGAGCTTGGTCCAATTCTACAAAATGGCTGCAAGGCATTAGCGGGTAGAGAGCTTGCTAGCAGCTTTAGCAGGAGGCTTGCCAGGTAGCAACACTGAGTAGCGACAAGATCGTTCGGCGGAAAAGAGAAGGGTCCAAGATCACATTGATAGGTCTCGTTTTCACAAGAGCCAAGGGCAGAGTTTAGGGAGAAGGAACCAATTGTCTGATTTGAGGAGTACACTTCGTTGGTGGCCTCATTTTCAAATATTTATGAGGCATCTAGCAAAGTGAGAAAGGCTCCCCGACCAGTGAGAATGAAGGCTTCCTCATTTAGAAGGGACCCAAAGAAATACTGTCGATTTCACAGGGACATCAGGCACAACACAGATGAGTGTCGTAATTTGAAGGATGCAATTGAAGTGCTGATTAGGAGAGGGCATCTGAAAGATTTTGTAGCAAAATAAAAAGAGCAAGAGAAGCTAGCTGAGAATGAAAGTCAAAAGAACCCTCCGCCACCTCCGCCACCAGCGGGTACAGGGTAAGAATGATTTACGACAGGCCCAATTCAATAGGAAACTCAAGACATGCTCGAAAAAGGGATGCTCGAGAAGTAAGGAAATATTCAGTTCCCAGAGTGATGACAGTGGGAACCAGGCCGCAAAAAAGGCCAATGGTGGATAGCGAGGTGATAGGGTTTATTAGGGAATAATGCGAGTAGTGCCCTAGGTACACTAGCCACGCTATTGTTGTGGATGCAATGATTGGGATTAGCCAGGTGTTCCGGCTAATATGGATAATGGAAGCACCGTTAATGTCCTTTTCCTTAGGACGTTCCGCAAGATGAAATTTATTGAGTGCCATCTTAAGCCGTGCTCGACGCCTATTTATGGGTTCACTGGTGATAGCCTGCTCCTAAAGGGAACGATTGATCTCCTCATGACAAAAGGGGAAGGGGAATGCATAAGGACTGAGATGTAGAAGTTCATAGTGGTCGACTGCTTGATAAGCTACAATGGAATATTGGGTAGGCTTTTCTTAGATGATTTTGAAGCAATAGATTTAGTCTGCTACCGAGCAGTCAAGTTCCCGACTGATAATTGAATCGGGGTTCTTAGAGGTTCGATTGCCAATGCAAAAAGTTGTTATAACAATGCCATGGCTGCAGCTACCAAGTGGTCTATTTTGAAGACCATGATTATCACTTAAACGATCCTGCATATGGGGCCACTAGAGGATACAATTGATCCTCATCTTTACAAAGAGGACCCCGCAGCGCGCCCAACTGAGGAACTATAGAAAATATCAGTGAGTGAAGATGACCCAACCTGAGTGTTGAAGATCGGGAGACGGCTGAGTATTGAGTTAGCGAGCCAGTTGACCGAATTTTTCAAGAATTTAGATGTGTTCGGCTTGGTACATGCGGATATGGTAGGAATTAACCTCGAGGTAATGTGCCATAGATTAAACATCTACCTCGAAGCCAGGCCAATCAGGCAGAAGATGAGGTCAATGGATGCAGAGTGGTCTTAAGCGCTCAAAGAGGAAGTTGATAAGCTGTTAAACATCAATTTCATCAAGGAAGTGAGGTACCCGAATTGGCTCACCAATCCGGTGCTAGTGAAGAAATCAAACGGCAAGTGGCACACTTGCGTTGATTTCACAGATCTTAACAAGGCATGCCCGATCGACCAGCTCGTCGATGCAACTGTCGGACATGCGTTCCTCAGCTTCATAGACGCATATTCGGGATACAATCAAATCCCAATGTATCAGCCTGATAAAGAGAACACATCTTTTATTACTGAACATGAAATTTATTGTTACAGGGGAATGTCGTTTAGTCTAAAAAATGCAGGGGTGACCTATCAACTGTTTTTCAACAAGATGTTTACTGAGAAGATTGGCAAGACAATGGAGGTATATGTTGACAATATGCTTGTCAAGTCTAAAGAAGCAGAGGAGAATATTAGGCACTTGGATAACATGTTTGACATCATCAATAAATACCAAATGCGGCTAAATCCTTTAAAGTACGCATTTGGAGTAAGTTAGGGCAAGTTTCTGGGTTTTATGGTAAATTAGCGGGGAGTTGAGGCCAACCTCGACAAAATACAAGCCTTGCTGAACATGCAAAGCTCGATCAAAATAAAGCAAGTCCAGAGTCTGACAGGGCGAGTAGTAGCACTTAACTGGTTTGTCTCAAAAGTAACGGACATATATCTACCCTTCTTTGAAACATTAAAGGGTAATAAAAAGTTCGAATGGTCCGAGGAATGTGAAAACGCATTTCAGGAACTGAAAAGGCACTTTGGCCAACCTCCTCTGTTGTCGAAGTCAATATTCGGTGAGCCCTTTTTCTTGTATTTGGTGGTGTCTTTTTTCGTCGTTAGTGCAACGCTAGTAAGAGAAGAGGCAGGGATTCAGTGGCTGATCTATTATGTGAGCCAAAAGCTAGTTGACGCAGAGACAAGATATTTGAAGATGGAGAAACTAGTCATTGCCTTGATCATAGCATCTAGAAAGTTGCGACCTTACTTCCAAGCGCACTCAATACATGTGTTGACAAGCGCCCTACTAAGGAAAGTGCTTTAAAAGCCTGAGGCATTAGGCAGATTGATTCAGTGGTCACTGGAATTGAGCCAGCACGACATCAAGTATCTCCCAAGAACAGCTATCAAAAGGCAAGCTTTCACCGATTTCATTTAAGAGTTCTCTTATCAACCTGGAAAGAAAATGATCTCCGCGGAGCCGAATACGGATGAAAACATTTCCTCAAAAATAGCTGAGGCAGAGTTTTTTTTGGCAATGGAAGTTGTATGTGGATGGATCCTTGTTGTCTGGTCGATGATATATATGGAAACGAACAACATTCACGCAAGTATACGTGGTCAAAAAGTAATATAGATTCCTAAGAATCGAGTTATCATCCCACAAGGATTGTGAAATAGTCAGTCTCAAGTGATGCTCCAGTAATAGTAACAGCAATAAAACAGTGATAATATTGAACTAAATAAACAATGATAATGAAATGGTTACTCAACTAAAATAAACCTAACTGTGAATTCTAATGCAACAGAGTAAAGAGGACAACAATTTCAGTAATTAGAGATGGATAAGTCGGATTTGAATAAGATCCCTCTTATTGTAATGTTGTGACAAATGTTATAGCCTAACTCAACATGACATTTCACTCAATCCAAACACCTAAAATCTTGTACTGTTGACTCGAACAAGCCACAAGCTTGTTTCTAAGCTTAAACCTAACATACATCTATGTAGACTTGGACTCAAGAAACAGATTAAGACCTGGTTTGTTAGCAATCGTACAATGAAGCACCCATATGTCTATGTATTCTCCTCATACTCTCGTAGGTGACAACGATCACATGACAACGATCACATGACTTTTGTAGTTGTTCTTGACCCACCAAAATGGCCACCATAGGGTGCTACATGACACTGCTGTAGTATGATGAGGCATTTCCCGTCAAATATGCATCTTCTCAAGATTTGATCAGCCCCTTGCTTGTATAAATATGGGTCGTCCCAGAAGTAAAATCTGAGTTCATGCAAAAATCTCTTCAGTTGCTACTTGGAAAGGTTATGAGGTAGAATGCCACATGCCAAGCAATTAGCAAAAATCTACAAACCATGGGCATTCTTGATGATTCAATGCAAGTATTTGCTCATCAGGGAATACATCTTTAATTGATACATTGCCTTGAGTAAACCCATCATTTTCAAGCCTTAAGAGGTGGTATGCAAATTGATTCTCACAACCTTTTCGATCAACAATCTCCAAATCAAATTCTTGTAAGAGTAGAATCCACCTTTTAAGCATTGGGTTTGAATCTTTCTTTGAAACCAAATATTTGATGGCTGAATGATCAGTGTGACCCACCACTTTGGTCCCTATAAGGTAGGCTCTGAACTTATCAAATGCGAAAACCACAACATGTAGTTCCTTCTCAGTTGTGGTATAGTTAAGTTGTGCATCACATAAGGTTCTACTTGCATAGTGAATAGGGTGCAAAAACTTACCTCTCCTCTGCCCTAGCAATACTCTCACAACATAGTCACTTGCATTATATATAATCTCAAAAGGAAAGGACCAATCAGGAGCTACTATCACAGGTGCTGATACTAAGGCTCTCTTTAAAGTTTCAAAAGCAATATGACATTTCTTGGTGAACCCAAATTCCCTGTCATGCTCAAGTAAAGAACACAAAGGCTTGGCGATTCTTGGGAAGGCTTTTATAAACCTTCTATAAAACCCAGCATGACCCAAGAAACTTCTAATTCCCTTTACATTTGAAGGAGGAGGCAGCTGCTTGATGACATCTACCTTAGCTCTATCTACCTCAATTCCCCTCAATAAGACTTTATGGCCTAACACTATGCCTTCTTGTACCATGAAATGACACTTCTCCCAATTTAATACCAAGTTAGTCTCTTCACATTTCTTTAATACCCATTCCAAATTTTGCAAACATACTTTGAAAGAGTCTCCAAATACCGTGAAATCATCCATAAAAATCTCCATGCAATCCTCCACTAAATCAGAAAATATAGACATCATGCAGCGTTGGAAGGTTGCTGGCGCATTACACAGTCCAAAGGGCTTCTTTCTAAAGGCAAAAGTACCATAAAGGGGAAGTGAATGTTGTCTTGGGCTGATCCTCTAGTGCAATTACAATATGATTATAGCCAAAATATACATCTAAGAAACAATAAAACTCATTTCCAGCCAACTTGTCAAGCATTTGATCAATAAATGGCAAGGGAAAATGATCATTTCTTGTGGCCTTATTGAGTTTTCTATAATCCATGCAAATCCTCTAACCAGTGACGGTTCTTGTGGATATCAATTCTTCATTCTGATTCTGACAACCATCATACCACTTTTCTTTGGGACACATTGAACAAGATTCACCCATTCATTATTTGAAACTAGATAGATTATCTCCGCATCCAACCATTTCAAAATTTATTTCTTCACAACCTTTTCCATGGCTGGATTGAGTATTCTTTGCTATTCAACAACAGTGTAACAATTATCTTCAAGCAAGATTTTGTGCATACATATTGAAGGGCTAATTCCCTTGATATTAGCAATACTCCAACCAATGACTTTCTTATATTGCTTGAGGACCTTCAGTAGTTGTTGTTCTTTGTCTTCAGAAAGTGATGAGGACATAATAATAGGTAAAGTGTTACCTTCCCCAAGATATGCATATTTAAGATGGCTAGGCAATGTCTTCTGCTCCAACATTGAAGGTTCTTCAGTAGATGACTTGATAAGCTTCAAATCCCTCTCATCTTGATCTAGAAGTTCAAACCTTTGCTCATATCTGTTAAACCTCGAATTCCCTTATAGTTTAGCTACACTCTCACTCCATTCCTTTACATTATTAAGCTCAGATTCCTCATCCAAACAATCGACTTAATCATCCTAATTACAACAGAATTTTTCCATTTCTCCCATGACTATGCTGTCCATAATGCCCACAGTAAAGCATTCTTCTAAACCATCAGGAAACTTCATTGCATCTAAAATGCTAAAAGTAACCTCTTGATCATTGACTCTCATAATATGTTCTCATTTCTGAACATCAATCAATGTCTTCCCTGTGGCTAAGAATGGTCTACCCAAAATGATAGACACTTCACGATCAGCTTCATAGTCTAAGATGATGAAGTCCACGGGGAAGATGAAATTATCTACCCTAACCAACATATCTTCAATCTTGCCTTTTGGATGGACAAAGGAACGATCAACAAGTTGAAGAGTGAATGTTGTTGGTCGTGCTTCACCAATTCCAAATTTCTTAAACAAAGAAAGAGGCCTTAAGTTTATGCTAGCCCCTAAGTCACATAATGCCCTTCCACAATAGGTATTTCCAATTGAACAAGGTAATGTGAAACTACCAGGATCCTTTAGCTTTTGTGGAAGTTTCTTTTGCAAAATAGAACTACACTCCTTGGTCATAGATAATGTCTCAAACTCACTCATCTTCTTCTTCTTTGACAAAATATCTTTCATAAACTTAACATAATTGGGCATTTGTTCCAAAGCTTCAACCAGTGGAATGCTGATGTGGAGCTGCTTCAAAACTTCAAGAAATTTGTGGAATTGCTTATCTTGATTATGCTTTTTAAGCCTTTGAGGGTATGGTGGAGTAGGTCTCACAAGTCGTTGTTCTCAATGCTGGGCTGTGCTGGCGCATGTATGTCAGCATTAGTAGTTTCCTTCTTCGACTTTTCCACTGCCTCTTGCAATTTATGTAATATACTACTAGCTAGATATATATAATGGAAAATAGTGCAATATGTAATACATAAAAATGAACTCATAACTGAAAATATGCGCGTGCCTTACTTTATATACAAAATAAGATTACATAAAAATTTATACATAATCTTTTTCACATTAATATACATATCACAAA
>WYDK02118157.1:10047070-10057973 GCA_009867345.2 Toxicodendron radicans
TTTTAATACAAATTATGACATGTGTTGATGCATTTTATCGCTTGTGAGATGTAATAACATTAACACTCGGACTTGTATGTTGTAAAAGGAATTTGTTACTTCTGACCTAAAGGGTTTTGGCCCAAGATGAGTCGTCTTTCCCATATGGTACCAATGATTTATTTCGTTAGTGGCGAGACTCAAACCATAGATTTATCATTTGGTTTAGTCACATGAGTACTATCATTTTATTTAAGCATTTTTTATGATTTAAATTTAATATAACTTGCACATTTAATGTACTTAGAATCAAATTCAATCTTAACAATTCAGATACTTTAATCTAATGGTTAAAAATTATGTTATTAACTTGAAAAAAAAAAAAAAAAAAAAAAAGCTGTTAAACCTTTCCCCATACCCATATATAGTTATATAAAATTTTACTTTATATTACCAAATAAAAGAGCTCTTCCCCAATCCCATTATCCATTATTGATACCCCATGTACTGTGTAGGAATAAAATCCGCAATGAAATCGAGGACAAACAAGAAACAGCAGTACATACAGTATAGCCAGCAACGGTACAAAAATTTTAATTTAATTAAAAAATCAATAGATCGGAAAGCTCAAACTCATATCACATGCGACAAAACGGCGTTGATATCAAGAAAAACCGGGTCAAAGAGACACCAAATCGGACCATTGGTTTCATCCAAACCAAAGAATGGTTAAATCAAGCAGCGGGAAAAAAAACATAGTCTATGAAAATGTATGGAGAGGAGAGCAGTAGAAAAAAGATTGATAGTCTGACACGTCACATCAGAAAGTAAGAATGGCAGCGGGTTTCAGAAAGCTTTTAAATAAAAATAAATAAAAAGACATGGACCCAAAGACAAGGACAAAGTGAAATATGGATATGCTGATTTTGATTTTATGGGAATTATTTTACACTCACTGTCACATGGCCTTTTGTTTGGGGTTAAAATTAAAATGATTCTACCCACTACTTTAAAATAATTATTATATATTTAAGAACAAACTAAATATTCCCACCCAAAATATTGGCTATATGACAAGATTTCACCCTTGATTTTTAATATTTTATGGTGTTTGTTTAAAAACAATACTATTATTTTATTCACTATTTTATTTTAATAAATATTAATACACATTTTTTCATAAATTTTATTATTTAAATTCTATCAATATCAATACACATTTTTCTATAAATATTATCTAAATATTAATCACCATTATTTATCAAATACCACTATTAAAAATACTACTAAAAACCTAAACAAACTAAGCCTCGTATTCTTAAAGTAGCAAAGTTAGTGATTATGAATTTCTAACAAAGGTAAAGAGGACACTATTATCAAATTGTCCAATTTTCATCTTTTTCTTCATTTCCCCTTCCTCATCTCCTACCACCTAGCCACTGCCACTACCTTAACCCAACCACTATTTATTTAAAGAAAAATATGTTCAAACAATCTCCAAATCAAATTACAATTCACTCCAAACACAATCAATCTCCTTTCAAACAAACTCCGAGCACAATCACAATCATAATCAATCTCCTGTCAAACAACACAAATAAACTTCAAACACAATTATTTTCCTTTTAAACAAACTCCAAAAAAGACTCTAATCAAAACTCAATCACAACTATCACGTGAAATTGTTGGGAAAGTGGCAGATGACGACTTACGGTCAATCACCAACATCCCCACCCTCCATTGACCAAAACCCACAAGGTTCTCACCTGTCCCCTCCCACCAATCACTTGCAACCAAGTTTGAGTTGTTTTCTTAGTTGTTTTGGCTTCAATTTGATTGGATTTGGATTTGGATTTTTGAATGATTGGTGATTGATTGGGTTGATTTTTTGCCCCAATCAACCTTGCCTACACCAAGTGCACGAAACCCCCAGCCTGCACTGGCTTATCCCTACGTGCAGCGCGCAATGCTGATTCCAGCTGCATCTTGGGTAGGGATGATAGGGGTTTTGGTGAGTGGAAGTCGTGAGGTGAATGGTGATGTTGGGGTTGATTTTTGGTGTCGAAATCGACCGAAAATAAGCTTGAAGTGCACGTACCCTAGATGAGCAACTATCGGTGATTGAATGGTGTTCTTGGGTGGGAATGAAAGGGGTTTCGGTGTGTGGGTTAAGGGAAAGTGTTTGGTGGTGTTGGGGGTGTCCAACGACTCTGGAATAAGGTCGGATTGGCCTAAGACGACAGTCGTACAGGTGGGTTTAAATCGCAGAATAAAATTCTAGTCGAATGAGATCTGACGTTTGGAATGACCATTTTACCTTTTAACTGTTACATAAAATAATTTTCTGTTAATTTAAGGGCGTGAATCTGGAATATATGAAATCAGGGGGTGGAAACTTGTCATTTCACTAATCTTTTGGTGGGAATATAAATATAGCTTTAAGGGTAGCAATTTTCCAAAGAGTAATACTATATTTTTTAATTGAGATCCTATATTTTTTTTTTATCAAGAATAATACTATATTTTGATTTTTTTTTATTCCAAATAATTGTGATCTTATATAAAGTTAACTACATCAATTTTAAATAAAAGATTTGAGATTTTATTTAAAAAAATATAGTATTAGCCCCTGTTGCTGGGGAGTGTCCTGGTTTTGCTGTTGTTTTTTGTGTTTTTGTGGTTTCCTTGACTGCTTCCCCTGGTCCTGTAAGGGGTTGCAGTGCTGAGGGGTTTGTCCCTCTTGGGTTGTATAATTCTTTTCATTCTTTATAAAATTGCCATTTACCCAAATCTCAAGCGAAACAGTGATTTTTGCAAACTATTATTAAGATGGCTTCTAGAAACCTTATATTCAGGATTCTTGTACTCTTTATATGAGGGTTTTTTTTTTTTTTTTTACATTTAATAGGGCCTTTTAGTAATTTCAGGGGATATTTAATGATTTTCGAAAATTGGGTATGAAATTAACATTTTCTTTTATACGGTAAAATTGTCATGAGACCCAAATTTATAATATAAGTTTACATAAATCATCAGTGTTGCATCACTCATCTTATAAATAGTTTAATATGTGTATTATCGAACAACAAATCAGACATCAATAGAAAATATAGATATAATTATATCAAAACTTTTGAGCCAGGAATTATAATACGGATGTTGTATTCATCGAAATGAAAAAAATCTATAAATATAGAGTTTAAAGTTTAAACTTAATAAAGCCACATGAAATTTAATTGATTTATTCTACGAAAATATAATATTAGTCTTGTCCATTCCCATTCCAACGGCTGTAGAAGAAGTAATAAAGAATTTGAAACTAGTTTGGATAATAATTTTCTTCACGGACTAAATTTAGGTTTATGCAGACCCAAATCTTACCTTTGGCAAAGTTGGGTAAATTAATCATAAAACTAAAAGACAAAGTGAAGCATTGTACTTAATAATTGATTAAAAAAATTATTAAACTAATCATACTTTGTTTGATCTAACAATGGAAACCATGTGGGCCACCGACCACCCCATTTTTAGCACATTTTTTAGATCCATTACCCATGGAGACAACCTTTCTCTTCCACATTATTTTATGCCCCTTTCAAGATTTCTTTGACCCCATTTTTGACCACCCCAATTATACAAATTTAATTTCATATAATTCGAAACTTAAATGACAAGAGACACATAAAATAAAATAGTCTGATAAAATGTTTGAATAATGGCATCATTTCCAAAATTCCAGAATAAACAACAAATGTGAAAGAAATTAAATAGTGAAAAAAAAAACACCTCCATTGAAAGGGACAAATTAGATAAGCACAACATGTTACCCCATCAACATCAAAGAGAAAAAGAGAAATCTATGCAGAGGCGCGTGAACACCACATGAAAAAGAACAGCAAAAAACAGAGATTCCATATCTTTCAGCTCATCAAACCCAAGTGAAAATAACAACCCCGCAACAATGAAAACAAAAACATAAACAAAAGGATCAGCATTATATATACATCTACTTTTTTTGTTAAATCAAAAACAAAAACAAGGATAACAAAAGCAAAATAACCCCCATTAACAATGTCATGTGGTATTGTTTGCTTCTAAAATTAAACAAAAACACATAACTGAATGATTAATTTCCCCAAATCAAAAAAAAAAAAAAAAACGGAATTAATTTGCTACCCTCTTCTTCATTTCTTCTAAAGATTCAGTCAAGTTCGATCAGTCCGATTCCTACTGCTACTCTGTTGTCGAACTCCGTTTCCGCTTCCATTTCCATTTCCGGTCTTTTGCTGCGAAGAAAATAACTGACCGAATCCGAACACTGAACCGGATTTCGAAGACCCTCTAAGCGAACAAACCGGAACGTTTAGAACCGGAGTGATTCTTACATTAGCCGAGTAAGATCTCTCCATGCCTCGGTGCTTGAATCTCGGTCCGCCATTGAAGCTACTGGGACTACTCGAGCTTCTCTCCAAGCTCTGAAACACTATTTTCCCGGAAGAATTCAACCTCGGACTGTCCACGGAGACTCCTCTACTAGTCGCGGCCGCGGTTTCTCTCCGCATTGGACTACGTCCGGCACGTGAGACGTGTGTTGTATTTGTGTGCGGTTGATTATGAGTATCTCTGTGTTTCACGATCCTCATTCTTGGAGGATTCGCAAACGGGTTCGGACTCGGGCTCAAACCGGGTTTATCCGAGTCGAGAGAGAGTCTCGGGAGATCCTCGTGCTCGTGTCCCGACGACGAAGAAGAAAGCGACAAACGAGACGAAGATAGCGAAACCGTTTCGCTATCGGACAAGTCTTTTAGTAAAGGAAGACTCAGAGATGACTCCAAAGAAGACGAACCAGAAGAGGAGGATGAAGATTTGGAGTTTCGATGAAGGAAATGTTTTATTGAGGATTTTGGAGGAGGATTAGATGGCGTCGTTTTCGGGTGATTTTCAGATTTTGAGTTTTGGTACAGTTTTTTCAAACCTAATAACTCCTTCCAGCGGCTCGAACACCTTGGAGCTTTTGGTGAGAACAAGTAAGGGTCCATGCAGGGCTTGGTCGACTCGTCGGTCGACCTGGTGGTAGCTAACGACGGTTTGAGGGCGGAGAGGTGGAGCGGCACGAGCTTTCCGTCGGAGAAGAGCTCGTCGGCGGGGAGCATCGTCACTGGCTCTTCTAACCGAAACTCGAAATCAACCGGATCTTGAATCTCCGCCTCATCCTCCTCAAGCAAGGACGGTTTCTTCAAAGAAGACGACGGCTGTTCTTCCTCCCGACTAAAGGACATCCTCGGATTCCGCCCTGGACTCAGCCATCCATACGATGGGAAGCTCTCCGGCGAGACGCTAATGTTGTTATTGACGCAGGCGGAGGCCATGGCGGCTGGCACTGGCGATCATGCAAAGAAGTAAAGAAACGTCAGAGATCGTAGAGGCGTCGCCGGAAAGTGATCGACAGGTATCTAGAGAGAAAAAAGCAAAGGGGTTTAATTAAGCTAGGGTTTGGAATGAATGAATGAAGAGTGAGGTTAGTCATTAATGGCGACACAGTCAACAGTTCATTTATACTTGGGATGGCAATTCTGTAATTATAGTAATCAAGTAGGGCCACGTGGCTATCCCATTTTTTTATTTTTTTTTATTTGACGAAATAATAATAATAATAATAATATTATTATGGGATAATTGATGCCAGATGAGATTCAGCTAATCATTCATTTGCTTTTATTTATTTATTTATTTATTTTTGTATAGATATTGTGAATTATTAGTGTAAAATTAAAATGATATAAATATCTATATCAATTATTTGATAACTGCTCCACTCAAGAAACCATATAACATAACAAGTTGATAAAAATAAAATAATCAAATGCAATTCTTTTTATAAGAGTTAAATAATTTTAAAAAACAACTAATTAATTGGGAGGTATTGAGGTTATGGTAAGGTAAGGTCAACTAAATAAAGTTAGGTACATTTGTGGGATGTTAGTTATATCAAATACAAGCTCTTGGGTTTAAAAGATATTTTAAAATATAACTGCGATGCACTTACTAATGAGATTGTTGATATATTATATGGGGTTAAAAGTCATTTCTCTAAACATTTTTTTTTGTTTTTTTGGTTCATGTGTTAGAATTTTTTTTTTTTGTTCGAATGCTAAATGACACTATATAGGGTTTTAAAAATCTTCGAGTGACGAAAATAATCGATTGTGCATATATTCAACTAATAGAGAAATATTCATACGTTTCTTTATAAGAACATTGCATAAAATATTTATCCCTGGAGGAAGAACCTTTATTGCATAAAATGAAGGAGTTACAATTTGGAAAATTAAGGACCTAATGTGAAAATGTAATTGCAAGATTCGAAAGTAAAATCAAAGTGTGATATTCATCTAAAATAAAATAAAACACCTTTTGATAAAGTTTTAATGACTTGTGTGACAAAACAATGGCCCAAAGAAAATATAAAGTTATTGAATTAATGTAGGCCCAAAAAATATTATGTCATGCTAGTGACATAGAAAAAGATGGGGAAAGTAAATCAAATATAATAAAACTGTCATTATTCAACACAATCTTTGGATCAATTCTTAATTTTAACTAAAAAAATTGTCTTTAAAGACTATTAGAACCCCTGTTTGACTTTTTTGGGTATCATTTAATTAAACTATTCAATCACTTTATTTTATTTTCCAAGAAAGAAGCACTTAGTCATTTTACAAAGTTGAAATAAGGATTACCAAGAAATCTCTCACTTGAATGACACTTCTCTTTCGTTTTCATATGATTAATTGATGATAAGTGTAGACGAGGATTTAAATATAATTTGGGCTTGGCTTAATTTGGATTTTATCACTACATTACCAATTTCTTAGTGGCACTGGACTGATATTTCAAGTATGAAACCTTTATGGCGACACCAAAATTATGCACAACTGAAGATATTGTTCGATTGTTTTTTAAGTATGTACTGAAATATTAGGGGTTATCGCAATCCATTATCAGTGATCGAGAATCATGGTTCACAGGAAAAGTTTTGGAAACAGTTGTTCAAGCTTATGTACTCTGCACTGTATTTCTCCACTAGTTTTCATCCACAGACAAATGGGCAAACCGAGAGGGTGAATGCATTTCTAAGGTTGTATTTGAAGCATTTTGTGAGTGTCAACTAGCGAGATTGGGTGAAGTTGCTGGATATTACACAGTTTTCGTACAATTTGCAACGGAGTGAGGCTACTAATCGGAGTCCATTCGAGATTATCATGAAACAACAACCTCTTACACGGCACACCGTTGAGAAGGTTTACAATGGTAAGAGTCATTCAAAGTTACCAAGACTTGGCACGAACAAGCAGATATTGCATGCATATATTTGAGTAAGACAACCAAGAAGATGAAGAAATGGGCAGACATTAAATAGTGACATGTTGAGTTTTCTGTAGGGGACATGGTATTTGTGAAGATTTTGGCACGTTAGCACAAATCCACAAACTCGCTTCATAAGAGACAATTGCAGAAGTATGAGGGCCCATTTTTATTGTCAAGAGGATGGGGAGCGTCGCTTATCAATTGGGGGGCTACCCTCGAGACTTAATTTTCACCCAGTTTTCCATGTGAGTTGTTTGAAGTCATATCATGCAGACATGAAAGATCCTGACAGAAACAAGCCCAAACGAGTGCCATGTGGCACCACTTCCACTTACGACAAGAACATTGAGGCCATTTTAGATACACGGGTGGTGAGCAAGAATCATGAGTATCTCGTGAAGTGGAAGGGCTTAGCGAATTATGAAACTAGTTGGGAACCCGAGCATGCACTTCGGAAATTTGAAAGCAAGATTCGAGAGTTTCACGATGCGTCTTCTCGATTAGGGAGTCGCAAAATTAGGTGGGGGAAAATGTCATGTTCGGCCTGAGCCCAAGCTCGTATGAGGCTCAATATTCAGATTGAAAGGCTTGACCCAAAAGTATCAAGGAATATGCCAAAGAATCGTTCTAGAAGAATACTCACAAAAAATGCAACATAATAAGACCGGGATTCTATTGCTTGTACTCTTAATCCTAGTCATCCATCTAAATGGATATGTACGGATCTGGACCATCGGATCTACTTGTAAAATCCTATATAAAGGCTAACTAGACTTAGGTTTTATTCATTCCAAGCATTCTAAGCATTGTATTCTATTGAGAGCAATACAATAGAATAATTTTTTCTCTCCATCTTTATTCTTTGTGATCTTATTTATCTCTGACAGTTTGTAGGTGTTTTTCATGTTTACTTAGTATTCGATATCGTTTTTGTGTACTAAGGCCGCACGATCCAGATAAGGTCGTGACAATATGTATTGCATTATGTATTGAACTATTATTTGGTTAATAGAAAAATTTACTATTCTACTTTTTTCTTTATCTAAACACTTTGTTTCCGCTAATTAAGACTATGGAAGATCATAGAATGTTCAATTAGTATCCCATAATCATATTAAAGATAAAAATACCAATTAACATGAGAGTAAGGATCTTTAAACATTGAATGCCCAAAGTACTTCTTTGCTTTTAGAAAACTTTCATGAAAATATGTTAATAATTCCTCAAGTATATATATAGTCAATTTTCAGTACAATTGTCCTGAAATTTTTGAAGTGTGGATTAAAGGTAAGCAGTTAATCGCTACCTTTACAAAATACAAAAAAAAAAAAAAAAAAAAAAAAAAAAAACCAGTAACCGATTATTCATCTTTAGTTGGTATGTTAAAAACTTGGTGATATTCACATATGACAATTTTTATATATATTATAAATATTTAAATTTGTTTTGTCATATTCAATATGAACACTGTCGTGGGCATAAAATTTCAACAAAGGTGCTTATTTTGATTACAAAAAGTTTTACGAAAAGAACTTCACACATCAAAGAGTCCAAAAATAACACTGTTAAAAAAACTATATTAGAAAGTGAGTGGTCAGCCCAAAAGCAGAAATAGGTGCATGCATTTCTTCAATTTTGACACTTCTTGATAAGACGAAATCCTTTTGCTTAACTTGATTTGTCCATTTCTTAAAGTTAAAAATTAAAAATTAAATAATATATCAAGAAAATAATTTATATGCATTTATATTATGACTATATATACATACTGAATTATTGATTAAAGATATGCATATTATACATGCAAAAAATGTAACCTATGTTTCCACATTCCACAGTATGAGAACACATTTTAGGATTTACATCCCTTATCTGAGTGATTGACTTTTAATTGGTTCGGATAAGATTAATAGGTTGGGATATTGTAAGAATAATGTTAGATATATATTCGTATATTCGTATCGTGATTGAATTTCCAATTGTTGGTTGATGTGATCGGGATGTAGATGAAGAAACAAAAATCCGTTGAAACAAAGTACGGAACAAAATTTTGGAAGAAATATTATGAAAAGACAAGTTTACCCCTTTACTGCTTATTTTAGCATAAAATTAATAAACTCTGAGGGTGTTTTTGCTGATTTTGGAAACCTGGGGGAGGTCAGGGTACTTATGGATACCTATGGGGTGTTGACGTATTAAACCTACCATGTATGTGGTGGTATCAGTATTTTATATCTGGATGAAAATGTCGTTTAGGATTATGGAAAAATAATTCTCTCAAAATAATAGATACGTTTGAAGTCAAGAAATAGTGATTGCTTTAACAGATTTTGATTTTCTAATTGTTTTAATAACTGCTCCACTCAAGAAACTATATAACATAACAAGTTGATCAAAATAAAATAAATAAAAGGAATGATTTTTTATAAGAGTTAAATAATTTAAAAAAAAAAAAAACTAATTAATTGGGAAGGTATTGAGGTTATGGTATGGTCAGCTAAATTAAGTTAGGTACATTTATGGGATGTTAGTTATATCAAATTATATTGTAAACAAAGAGGATTGATGGAATAATTTTTTATTTTTTATTTTTTATTTTTATTTTTTTATGTTTACTCTATATAAAAGTTAGTTCCAACCAAATTTGCACCCACAATACAAGCTCTCAGGTTTAGAGGGATATTTTAAAATATAAATGCCATGCACCTAATAATTGAATTTTTGATACATTTTATGGGGTTAAAAGTCATTTCCTTAAACTTTTTTCATTATTGTTTATTTGGTTTATGTGTTAGATTTTTTTTTTTTTTTAAGTTCGAATGCTAAAGTAACACTATATAAGGTTTTAACAATCTTTGATAATCGGATGTGCATATATTCAACTAATAGAGAAATATTCATACGTTACTTTATAAGATATTGCATAAAATATTTTTCTCACGAGGAAGAAGCTTTATTGTATAAAATCAAGGAGTTACAATTTGGAAAATTATGGACCTAATGTGAAAAGGTAATTGCAAGATGTGAAGGTAAAATAATCTAAAATAAAATAAAACATATAAAGTTTTAATGACTTGGTTGAATCTTGTTGATGCAGAAAATCGCACTAACTAGAAAGATCCGGTTGACCTTGATCGGAATCGGAACGGATGTGTGCGTGATTACGGATAATTAGCAATGAACAATAAAAACTGCAATAAATTAAATAACACAAGGAATTTTAAAGTGGTTCAGCCTCTAGATTGAGTGCCTACGTCCACTGTAGCTTCACTACCGTTATTTACTAAAAATTGTGTAACCCCCCTTCACTCATAAGTAGGGGTATTTATAGTGTTACATTTTGTATGGGAAGTGTGCCCAAAATGAGCTTGCAATTCAAAATAGGAAATCAATCCCGAGGTCCCAAGGATTGGGTAACCAACTTGGAATTTAAATCTGATCATATCCCGACCTTTGGGGGATAAAACTTATCACACTAGTTGGCTGTCATTTGGGCGGGCTTACTGATTCTGTCGACCTGGAGTTTATCGTCGAGCTTCTTATGTTTGAATCGAGC
>WYDK02118157.1:10082850-10098491 GCA_009867345.2 Toxicodendron radicans
ATATATATATATATATTTTTTTTTTTTTATTAACGGTGATTTTCAGACTAGTTTACACGTATCTTAGAATTAACGATCAGATAAACTCTTTAATAACCACTCCTAACATGTGAAAACTCTAACTCATAATTTGTTTTTTTTGTTTTTTTACAGACCGTCTAAAGGTGGTTAAAAAAATAGTTTCTTTTCTTTTATATTATGAAGGCACGATGACTATACCAGGGCTCCAGTCTCGAATCAAATTTCTTCAATGAAAAACAGCAGTTTCTTTTGTTTATAAATCACAGGCACAGTGATCACAATTCACAAGAAGGTACAACCCAGTTATAATCACAACAAATACATTATTAAATTTTTTTACCCTCATAAACTTCTCTGAATTTTCATTATAAAAGATTTACAAAAATACCACTAACCCAAAATAAAAACGGTAAGAACAATGAAATAGCTCGAAAAAATCATAACGCGAAATCACAACTCATGGAAACACAGATGTAAGTTTAATATTCTTTTAACACTAAAATTTATGCTTAAATATACTAAAAGAAGAATTTTAACTCTTTAAACTTTCTATAGCATTAATTCCAGCAGTGAAGAACAAAACATAAGCTAATCAAATATCAAGCAATTATAATTTCCAAAGAAGAATTCCTGTGCAAAGCCAAATCACATAAGAGATATATACAGTTTCATATAACTTATTGTCTATCGGACATTCCATATGATGCGTAAAAATTTTAGTTAAATGATTAATAATACTATCAAACTATAAGCAACTAAGGATCTCCATAAGTTTTGAAGCTGCAGACAAGCCGCTCAGAATGGCACCTTCAACGTTCGGACCAACGCAGAAATCTCCACAGATGGCTAGTCTCTTGTTTCTATCCCAGAGGCATTTCTCCTCTTTGGCTATGCTTGTAGCTGGAAAGGCACTTCCCCTGGAAAAAAAATGCCAATTGATAAATATAGTTCGATGGCAACAAAAAGTGGATAGACAACAACAGATGTTGTATAATGCCAAATATAAATTTGAAATTAGAAAGAGAGATGCTATTTTTTCTAATGCAATCTCAAAAATGTGATCATACGTATTTTGTATTGGAGAATTAGGCTTCATTTGTTTTGATGTAAAGTAACTTGTAGTAAAATATACACAAAATCTTTTTAATGTGAAAGGAAAAGATATTTCACTCAATTTTGATGCTTGGTGACAATCTGTACACATATTGAAAACATATTTTCACATTACCACATTAAAATATATATGCAAGTTTCGGACATTTTAGAATGTTAATTAGCATAAAATGATAGAATCCAATCCTAATTTCAACACTAAACAAATGAGCCTAGTTTTTACTTTATAAACATGTTTTAGATATTTTTTACAATTTTTAGTATTACATATTCAAATGTCCAGGTCAAATAACCCAGGTCAAATTTTGCACAAATTTGATGAGCCTAAATATTCTTGACAGTTCAGGTATTGAATTTAGATACTGACCATCTATGAGCTTTTCTGAAAACTGGCAGTGAAATACTGAGACCTATGCTGTGAAATTCTTGGAACATTTCTTCAGCCACTTTCGTCAATGTCTCATCTGAAGGCTTTTGAAGTCCAGTTTGAGCAATTACACTTTTAGCATACTCGGCTGTTGAATGTAACACCCATCGTTCACTATACAATACAGATGTATACTAGTGAAAATAAGTAAATAAATGTAGCGCAGAAATTTGATCATACTCCCAATTAGTTCACTCATAATGCAACATAAAATACATATATACCTCGTGGCAGAACGCCCAGGCTTGCTGCTGTCACAATGAGCCCAGCTCAAAACTTTGGAATTCTGGAATGAGAAGCCTTTTACTGGAATCTGAATAAAGATATTACCATAAATCAGACGCCAATGGCCACCCCGTATAAACCTCTCAAACAATTTAAGTTTGGAGAAAATATATTATAGCAAAGGATGTACAAAATCATGAAGTAGAAATCAAGCATCCCTACAGCCAAGGAAGAAGAAAGGTTGATGTAATAAGCAGTTCACAAACCATGTTAATTTTGAGAAGCTGGAGAGAATTTGAAACTCTAGAGTACCTACTTAGAGATGCATAATTAATGTCCTACCGAAGACAAAGGCTCAGCAAATGCCAGCATTAGAGCAAAACAAGGATTGACAGGAATATCTTCCAACTTTGCAGCCAACTCTGGGGCAAAAGTCAAATCTGTATCAAAATAAATAAACAGAAAATCAAATCCATTTCCATCAAAGTGAAATAATGACTAGTGATATGATTCATGCCATTTTCGCACTCACAAAAAACAAGAAGTCATGACATTGTTTGCTAAAAATACCACCACAAAAATGGCATCAAAAGAAACAGTGAAATAGAGGGAGAGAACTTCTAACTGGAATATAGTATTGTTGACAAAGTAAATTGCAAAAATATATTAAGGTTGCTTTATACTTAAAGAAACAAAACTATCCATTCTAACTAGTTGTAACAATTTTATCTCATATTCCATATGAATTGAACAAATGATTGCTATACAAAATGCAACACAATATCTACTTGCTCTATATCATGGATTTCAACTCTGTAAAAGAGGCATAAGTAGCAAATGATTCTTTGCCATAATTTTGAATTACAGTTTCTTAAAAAGGCAAATTCATATTTTGAGATGAATGGCTAACTCCTAATGATGGGTTAGAAATATTGCCATCAGCTTAAATGAACAAACATGATCCAGTTGGAGGTGGAACATAGAAACTCACTTAAGAAGAGGAAGAAGAAGGAGAAGAAGAAGAAGAATAAAGCATCAAGAAACAATCTTAACAGGATCATGATGGTAACAGAAGGTAAGAGTAGAAAAGAAGAAGTTATGCACACAATGGCAATTCCTAAAATGCAACACTTGACAGTATAATATTGGCAACTATAGGCTACCTCATGATTCTAACAGGAAGAAAAGTAGAAAAAGTAAATTGTGTACACCAGAATGGCATGCCTGCAATGCAAGACTTGGAAAGTGAAGATTAGCTCATGATGCCAACAGGAGAAAGACTAGAAAAGAAGTGTAAACACAAAGGTTATTCATATAGTGCTATACTTGGCAGCATATGAATGACAACTATATTTTAGCTGGATATGAGCTGGTGATAATGGCTGAATCAGTCTATAGTAGAACCCCAAACTTTTAGCTACTTTTAGCAATCAAGAGAGTTTTCTTCCCACTGGTCATAACCAAAGCAGTGTTAGAAACTACAAGAAGAAGAATGAGAGAATGAGAAAAGATTGACAAGGGACTCATGAGGATTTCTACTTTATCGTTTGCTTAAAACTGGGGATACTTAACAGGGAGTCCAAGATCTATGGTCTGGCTTTAGCAACTCGTACACTTGTCCAGTGAAGATTAGTATCCACTTGAGCAGCATTAATGATACCGAAAACAAGAATTG
The DNA here is from genome assembly GCA_009867345.2 of Toxicodendron radicans. Lineage (NCBI taxonomy): Eukaryota > Viridiplantae > Streptophyta > Magnoliopsida > Sapindales > Anacardiaceae > Toxicodendron > Toxicodendron radicans. Next base: position 10,086,312 of record WYDK02118157.1, read on the forward strand.
ACTATTTCAGGCTGTCATAAAGCTGCTTAACGTTCAATAGATGTATAATTACATAACAAGTACTGCTTTATGGACGATTGACAGTAGTTATTTCTCTCTAGTTACAATTCAATACATCTAACAAGGAAACTTGGCGTTATGAAGAAAAACAGTATCTATGCTACCAGCACAAGTCTACATGAAAATTTACATATTCACATGAGCAAGAGAGAGAGAGAGAGAGAGAAGGAAAAATCATTATACCAAGAGGAGTTGGTTTTCCTGTTACATGTCTAAACCTTGATGAAACCACATTTTTGTCCGATGCAACCACTCCCTCAAAATTACCAAGACTTTGTTCATCCAACCCCATCACTGACCACAAATTCTTCTCATCCAACCAGTCCAATCTCCCAACACCTATGCCAAACTTACTTTCCACTCCTGGGTAAATTTGATACAGTAAAAGATTAGCCAACTAATTTAAATTTATATATACACTTGAATGTACATATAATTAAGGAAAAAAAAGTAGCACCACTACTTACCAGGCTGACGGCATAAGGCTCTACAAATCGAGTTCATGCCTGGCACACCCACATATTTCTTGCTTATTCCATCCTAAATAAAATTAATATTAAATGAGAAATATGTCTATATGCCATTATTTTTTTTTTTAGTTACAATAGTGCATCCAAATTCAGTATATTTGGGGAATATTCATAAATAATTCTAATGCACCAAGAAAACTACAGCAGTATCGATAAGATATCCACTATACTTTCTTCAATTAGTGTGGTTAAAACTATAATTTAGATATTTGTCATATATTGCCAGATACATGGCTTCAGTGTAGACTATAAATAAAGGAAGAAAGAATATCTTAGTTGAAGAGAGGTACCTTCATAAATATCAGATTCATTCTGATTTTGTTAATTTGATTTTTATCACATTTTTATACAGAACTATATGTGCAATGACAATCTATAGTATCTAAACAAAACAAATTCGATGTGCCAGAAAAGTTGGATTCTCCAGAAGACTGTGTCATACTAATGGAAAAATTGTTCATGTGGCTAGGTCTAAGAATTACAAGAAGTAGCATGTCAGGGGTCACATATTTTATATAAACTTGAGTCCCACATTTAAGATAGATATAATATTTACTCAACAGGGGACCAGAGAACAAAAAACATACCCATATAACATAACTGACTGGAGAACCAACTAATTTGCTAATAGATCCTTCAAATGAACTAAAACTTCCATGACAGCCCAACATAAAATTAAAAAAAATAAGCCAAGTGTAAGCAAATATGCCTGCCAAACATATACAATTGTGTGCAACTATACATACACAAGGAATGGTCACAAACCTGTTGTATATCAACAAATTTGTTGAAGACACAATCAAAAGAACTGAAATTCACTTTCCATTCAGCAACAAGGCCTACCGATTCCCATTCACGAACAAGTTCCAACACATCAGGATTGCTAACAGTAAAAAAGGGAGCACCATGGTCGAACACCAGTTCCTTCCCATCTTCAGAAATTTCTCTATTTGAACAAATGATCAAACATGTAAAAACCTCTTTCTCCTAATAATTTGCCAACAACAAAAAATAAAATAAAATGTCCACGGACATGCTTATATGCACTTTGAAATTCTTCAAAATTACCTTCAACACCTGGAAATTCCATGAATAAAATTCTTAAAATAAAAAATAGCCATTGCATATCTAGCAGCTCAATATGAGATAAATGCACAATAATTTTGATGTTTATAAATTTATGTTGGAGAAAAGAATATGTCACTCATAATTTAGTAATACACATAACAAAAGCACAAATTGAACATTCAATCATCGATCAACAAGCTTTATCCACCTCCCCTGTATTAGGCTTAAATTGTTTCAAGAAATTTCAAGAAAAGTTCTTTCAGTGAATTATAATAATTTTCACAAAATTTGCATTTGTAAAGTTATAAAGAGAGAGAAGTGCAACCTTCTCTGAGACATGCGGCCACCAGGTCCTCGAGCGGAGTCGAAGAGAGTAACGGCGACGCCATTCTTAGCAAGAGCTGAGGCACAAACAGCACCTGAAACTGCACAATTTTCAAATTCATTATAATTCCTAATGTGATTTCATGAAATTCTATCCAAATACAAAACAAGAAAAATATAAAAAGACAAACTCACTTCCGCTTCCCACCACCGCAACCTTCATGATTCTGTTTAGAGAAGCAAACAACGGCACGACGCGGCGAGTCGCCAGGAAGTTGAGGTACTCTGGACTGGAGTGAAGATTTCTTTTTTATTTTTTTAATTATTCATTATATATGAGTTAAATGCTTCGAGTCAGTGACGGCATTCATGGCTTTAGTGGATGCTACACGTTCTTCATTTATAAGTGCCGCCTAACATTTACTAATATTTAAAGGAGAAAAACGGATAATGTTATGATTACATAAAATTTATGTAAATTAATTACTTTATTTTATGTTTTTAATATCAGTTTCATTTTTAGAGTAAATATTAGAGATATAAAAAATCTTATTTAAAATAAATAAATAAATACATAACATGGCATTATTATTTTGTATATTCATCTTTCTACGATAATTTTAAAATATAGTATAAGAATAATTTGGTAATATATAAAAATAGGAATTTTTTTTTATTTAAAAAACAAACACATCACATATCATATATCTTAAAACTATCAAGGATTAAATGACACTAATATCCTTTCAGAGTTGAGTGAAAAAAAAGAATAGCTTAGAATTAGATAACTAATGTGACGGCATTCATGCCTTTAAATAAATAAAGATAAATAAATAAATAAAAAACATAGTACTCACATAATTAATTACATTTGTTTTAATCTTGTTGAGATTTAAGAAGGGAAATAAAACCAAACCGGACTAATTTAAATCAGTTCAATTAATCAGTTTTGTGCATAGAATTAAAACATTTTCTGTTATACTTAGTTTTCAGTTTATATAAATAAAATAAAAATATTGCTTTATATAAAAATATTACTTTAAGAACCAAGAAAATATAATTAATAACTTCATGCTAAAACCTCAAGGGATTAGTCTGACGGTCAAAGAGATTTATTCCCTTTATTGATTTCTTGAATATGAACATTGAGGTCAATGAAGGGAGTAAACCTTATTGACTTTTGTATACATGCATTGTTTTAAAACTCGACACAGTAAGGTCACTGGGTCCCAGTCAGACCAGTCGAACCGATTAAACCAACTGTCTGATCGATGATCCAAAAAGTTTGAAATCTTGTAAACACACTCTTGAAAAATAAATATCAATCCTACAGGTTTGAAATATAACAAATACACCCCTATAATCTGTTTGGGTTTTTTTATTTTTTCGGCCAAAATTCAATCCAACACCACCACTTGAACCACCGTCCTTCACTCTATAAAACCCCTCTAACCCCGACATTTGGTTGCCCCTCTTTCTAGCTGTGACTTGTGTATGGGGTTGAATTTTTCGACCAAATTCCGGTTGAGTCCGGCATCCAAAATTTAATCTAACACCACCCCTTGAACCACTGACCTCCACTTTACAAAAACCCTCTAACCCCAACACTTGGTAGCCCCTCGTTCGCTGGCGATCAAATTAGGGATTTGGTGAATACTGAAAATGGTAACCCGGATAGGACAGGTTGTTGGGTCCCGGTCCAACCGACATGTTCGGTCTGGTTTTAAAACAGTGATTACATGTGCAATTGCTATTTTTTAATATGAAGTTTGGTTAAAATGTGTTGACGGGTAAATTTGCACCGCCAACTAATTGATGAACTGGTCAGTCGCGGATGAACTGACAAGTTGATATTTACTGGGATGGGCGTAAATACGATCTGGCTGTGATACAGAATTAATATACGTAAAAATCGAAATGACTTTTGACACACAATATTTAAAGTGGTTCGGATGCTTAAACAGCAATTCCTACATCCACTGAATCTTATTATAGATCACACAGTGTGGAGACACCTTATTTGGCGATCTAAATAAAATACAAATGAATACTGATATGTTCACACATATGACTTTTGAGAAACTCTTATATTTTGCATGCTTTTCTTAATTGTTGTCCAAAAAATTCTCTCTCTCGGGAAAGGGGTAGTACCCTTGTATTTATAGGAATTTGAGAGGCGGTTACTATAGCTTCCACTTGATGTGCAAGTTGATCTGGTTAGCTGTAAAAACCTTATCAATCTACCAGATGTCATGGTGAAAATCTCTTAAAGACTTTAATGTAGAACCAAGTGGTAACAATTGGGGAACAGCTAAGCACTGATGACATCGGCAGGACAGATGTTGCGATCTTACAGGTCGTTGCAAACGGTCATTATTCGTATATTTGAGTAATACAGTTTTACCCATCTCATTTTTGTCTTGTGTCATGGTGACATCGTTGCTCATCTATCTGTCGCGATCTCACCGGTTGAATGAGGTCATCTTGGAGAACGACATTTTTCCCTATAACAAAATGTAACAATAATGTACAAATACTAACCTTTTGTTATAAAAAGAAAGTTTCTTCTACCAACACTTGAGTTTCTATATAATCTTGACGTCTTAATTTTTTTTTAAAAAATTATATATAAAAAAATATTTCGGTTTGGTTGGGGTTTTATCGGGTTTATATAAACCCGTAAGACATCACATTCACATACGCAAACTAAACCTATTGATTCAGTTTGGTCTTGTTCGGGTGGGTTTTTGCACACTCCTAATTTTATCCTTATATGAAAAAAAAAATGTTTTTTTCATACTTTTGGTTTATTGGTAAATCTTGCAAGATCTAGTAACATTAACAACTAGGTGTAAAGCCTGCGCAATATGTTTTTTGCTTAATCTTTATTTTCTTATCAAACTACATTCAAATCAACCCAATATTACATTAGTTCTTGGATAATTGAACTGAAAACTAGGTAATTTACTTATTTTTAACTAATTAAAATTTTTTTGGTTACAATTCATTATAGAAAAACTAAAATTGAGCATAGCTTTGGTAATTAATAATGCAGTGCACAATATATCATAGTTCTTACTTCTTAAGGAATGACAGAAGTGAAAACAGAAAGAAAACAAAAGTATTTCAGCATAACTTAGAAAGTTGTTCATAATTAATTATTTACAATAATTATTATTTGATGGATGGTGTCTGAGTGGATGATCAACAACTTTGAAATTGAAAATTTCAAACAACCTATTTTTTCAATGGAAAACACTATTTTCTAAAAAAGTATTGATGATGTAGTTGGAGGTCCTGTGTTTTTCTCCTCATGAGTTGTCAGTTCATTTTCCTTTGCCTCAACCAAATATTCACCTGTAGTTATTTCAGAAATAATATCCATGATATAATCCATGATATCAAGCAATGCTTCAATTGCACATTTGAAATTTTGCTTTGCAGTATTTGAAGTCTCTAAGTTGGTGCGAACATGGACTAGATTCTCTTTTAACTCGAACGATTTGTCATCCATTGTAGAATCAACAAGGAAAAAAACATTACATTCTATAAATTTATGAAAGTGCTATAAATACAAATGTTTTTATACTTGTATAGAAGTAAACATAACAATTAACACAAATTATTTATTACCCTTTTTTTTACGTTTTTCGATTGTGATTTCCTCTTCATTTTCAGGGAGCAGACTCTCTGTTGATTTTATGTTTTCAACAATATTTATCGTTTTATCGATAATATTAATGAGCGAATGCATGATATATATATAGTTGTGTTTCTCTCTTGCAGTAAATAAGTTATCCACGTTGTTGCTTATATCGGCTACTATCTTTCTCAATTTTTTTGTTTTGTCAGCCATTTAGAAATCAATTGGTTACAACAGAAAAAAAAAAAAAAAAACAATGAAAGTCTAAAAAATTCTAATATCAATACAAATACAGACTTAGTTATCCTTATATAGAAATAAACATCGAAGGATGACTTTCATGAGAATAGGATACAAACAGTCGAAAACAAATAGACACCTCATAATAAAAAAACGCATCGATTCTAAAACATTAAAAAAAAAAAACTGTTTGGATAAAACTACTTAAGAGAGAATAGTAAACAAACAAATACAACGTGTATTTATATATTATAAAGCCCGTGCTGGCTTATAGTAATGTACGTAAATGAGAATAGTAAACAAACAGATACAACATGTACTTAAAATCAATTGTTAATTATTTTTAATTTATATCTTTTACTTCAATAAAGATGTAATCAATATGTAAAGCCTGAGGGTTGATCGTGATTGTACAATAGATTTGTGATATATCAAGTTCTACTTGAGTTTCAAATTTAATTCCTGAACCATTGATTCAAATATTATTATTAAATAGAATTGTAATAACCTAGTTTCCGAACAATCATTTATCCATACTATTGAATTTTATATTGGCATATGTCGAACCATAAATTCGATGATATGATTGTAAGAAGCCATTGTTGAACCATAAGTTTTCCACAACTATAACTTGTACTTCAAGTATTCAAGTTTACCAATAAGTTATGAAGATTTACATCACGTTTTGAATTTTGTTTACTTTGTAAGATTTCATATTTATTTATTATTTATGTGTTTACTCTCCATCTTTAAATAAATTAATAATTATTGAGGTAATTGTATTCTGCTACTGACCTATTGAAATGCTTAATGCCGAACCATTTGTTATTTTCATTAGTAATGGTGCTATGATGTCGAACCATTTGTTATTTTCATTATTAATGGTGTTGTGATGCCGAATTATTTCAATGCTTGTTGTCGAACCATTTGTTATTTTACTTATAAATGGTCTTGGATATGTGGATGATGTCTATTTAAACTTATGGGAAAAGGCCAACGGTTGCTATTGTATTTGTTACAGCCAAATAGAATATGTTAATTAGAATGAATTAATCAATTTAATGTCGAAGCATTTGTTATTTTCATTATTAATGGTGTTGTGATGCCGATCTATTTCAATGCTTATTGTCGAACCATTTGTTATTTTACTTATAAATGGTATTCAATATGTGGATGATGTCTATTGAAACTTATGGAAAAACGCTAACATTGTTATTGTATTTGTTACAGCCAAATAGAATATGTTAATTAGAATGAATTAGTCAGTTTAATAATCGTCAATCAATTAATTGTTAATTTGCAAAACCATTTTGAAATATTTGATTTTGTTAGATTTTGAACTGAATTTTATTTAATATATTCTACTAATAAAGGACATGTGTACAATGTTTGATCTTTTTTCTCAAGTACTATTGGATGGTGTAGATGGAGGTTTTTTATTCTTTTTCACACGATTTACAACAACCAAGTACTCTCTTGTATTTAGATCAACAATGATATCCTTGGCAAAATCTATGATATCAAAGAACGCATCAATGAACTCTTTGAATATTTGTCTTGCAATATTTATATTCTCCAAGTTGTTGCGAAGATTAGGTAAAATTTTTTTCATCTCCAACGGTCTATCAGCCATTGCCGAATCAATAGGGCAAAAAAGAAAAAAAAAACACAATTAAATTCTATAAATTTCAGAAAGCGCATAAATATAAAAGGACAGATTAAATTTGAATAGCAAACAAACAACCGACAAACCAGCATAAACTTTCTAATAAATAAAAAAAGCGATAGAAATGTGTATTCTAATTATTATTATTATTATTTTTTTTTTTTGCTTTCATATTACACAAAATATATTTTACCTTTTCGTTTGAGGGTTTCCAATTCTGAATTCTTCTTCATTTGCAACAAGCAGATTTTCTCTTGTTTTTATGTGAGAAAAAATACGGATTATAAAATTCATGATATCAATCATTGAATTCATAACATCCTTTAGTTTCTCTTTTGCAGTTTGTAGATTGTCGACATTGGTGTTGATATTGTCTAGAATCTCTTTCAAGTCTGATGTTTTGTCAGCCATTGCAAAATCAATCGGGGATAACAAAAAAATCAATGCCAAATACATACTTCCTTATCCTTATATAGAAACAATATCAAGGGACATGACTTGAATAAGAATATAAAATGAACAGACGAAATACCAACAGACAATTCGTAATAAATAACCACACTGATTGAAGAAAGTAAAAAAAAAAAAAAACTCTTTGGATAACGTGAAAGGAAACTATCATAGATGTTTTGTTATATATAAAAGTCAAAAAACATAAACAATATACATTGAAATCGGTGTTGTCATTCATTAGGTTTTTTCTGTTAGTTTTCACAAAGTTTTCGTTAAATGTTTTGGATGCGCAATAAAGTATAATCATTAATTCATTATTTATTATCATATTGTTATTAATATGTGTTTAAGTTGGTGTACATTGAATTATGTCTAACATATATCGACTTATTTACATATTTATTTAATGCATGTAATATTTGGTATCAAATTGCTATTTTTAATTTCTTTGTTTTTATTGCTTTATTTATCAATTTAACATTAAATTACCTTCAATACAAACTCTTAACATTCATAACAACACTATATTAACGACAAACATAAATTATTTTAAGTCACATGTAACCAAATATGATGTTATATTAAGAACCATTTTTAAATTCATTTCAATTATGGTTTGACAACAGGTTAGTAATGATGATTGTTGGATTTATTAAAGATAATAACAATATAAAATGTCATTTTCATGAATATTATTTTTCTTAAGTACTTAATGTATTCGATCAGTTAGAACCATTTTTAATTTTCATTTAAGATATCGTTTGGTAACTTTTTTACTACAATTGACAATTGTTCATCATATATTATTTGAATAGGTAATATTAACGGTTATTGGTGGATTTGTTAAAGATAAAAAAAATATGAGATGTCATTATTAGATTGTCATAATCATTTTACTTTTTATTTTGAATTAATGTTCGGCAACTGTCTTATAACAATTAAAAATTCTTCAGCATATTTGTTTAATAGGTAATAGTAACTATGATTGTTAGATTTCTTAATGATAAAAAACAGTTGTTGTTGAGTAGTGAGATTGTAAACTAAATGAGATCTTGATTTATTATAATTATGTGTTATTTATGGTTTGATATCTAGTTTATTACTATGTTACATTATAGTCAAATTAACTGTTCGACAATGAGAAATAAAACTAATGTAAAGCCATTTAAAGTATTCAAGTTTAGCAATAAGATATGAAGACTTATTTTGTTTTGAATTGTGTGATACTGTAGATGCTAAAATCTACCCGGAAGTCATTTGGATATGATCGTGTGAGAAATGAGTCACTAACAAGATTATAGACCTGCAAGCTTAAGAAGAGTGAACTTGAAGCTCATGGGGGACACTATTGTGGTATCGGTCGTAGGCACTCTGATGCTCAAGTCAGCATGGTTATGGGATGTTTAGTAAGGGCTAAGAGCGGGAAAGACTTATCAGGAGTGAGGCTAGGGAGCAATTAATCAGCGTAGAGTGGCCGGACCTCGGCTCTACATTGATGACCAGAGTTGAGTTAGTCGAAACTAAGCTCAATGACGGTAGATGGCAGAGGTTCTTGAGAGAAAGTGTGTTTCAAGAGAATTATGAGAGAGGCTACTTGTGAATGAGAATTGAGAGGGCAAACCTCGACTTATATAGGAGCTCAAAGAAGGTTAAATTCTAGTAAAATATGAAATCCTAGTAGCAAGTGTTTGAGTTAGTAAATATTACCAAATTACCTTAAAGTTGCGCCCACAACCTGCTAGAGGAAATGCCTCTACTACTTGCCAACATACGCCCAACTAGCTCCAGCACGCGCGCGCACGCCTGGCAACTTGTTGGGCTGCTCGGGTTTTGGCTCCAGCTCTCAATCACCACCTCCTCTGACCTTAGCCACCCTATAACACCCTCCAAACCATTCCAATCACCTTTTCCACCACTTCTTTACCCAAATTACGACATTTTCTAGCCCTCTCCACCTATTCGACAAAATGCCCCAACCAACCAAAACTCATCCCCCTAACCCCAACCCCCTTCCCAAGCCGTCGGCAACTGGCTTTCCCTCACGGGGTGGTCAATCTCAGCCTAATTCCTCATGGGCCGATAAGTTATGGGTAACCAATTCCAAATCTTCTTTCATGCTTCCCCATACCCACCACAATGTGGAAGGAGATAATCCTGTTGTTAAACAATCAATTATCTTGCTCGAGAAGGGTTGAGTTTAATGGCACATTTCCGTTGTGGGATCTTTCCCAGGATGCTCAATGCCTAACCACGTAGTCAAGTCTATAGCTACAAGGGTATGGAATTCTTTTAGACTTCGGCAAGTCCTTTCAAATGGGGAAGAATTCTTCTTCCATTTCAAGGACGAAAATGACTTCCGCTCAGTCTTAGTGGATGACCCATGAATATTTGGGGGAAAGCATGTCATCCTCTGCTAATAGAACCCACTGAATGTCCAGGAGTTTCTCAGATCAAAAAGGTTTCGGTTTGGATACGTTTACACGGATTGCCTTTTGCTCTTTAATCACATGAGGGTTTGGGTTTTACGTCCAATGTAGTTAGTTGCCCGTTATGGTGCGATCAATCGACTTATGAGTTCACTCAACTTGATTATGCTCGGGTGTGCCTGGAGATTGATGTTGACAAGCCTATACTGCATCGATTTACAGTTAGTATGTTCGACCTCTTAGCTGAAGTCAAAGTTGCATGTGAATGGAAGCCGAAACGGTGTCCAAAATGCTACATGTTTGACCATGTTTGCCACTCGCCAAATGAGGTGCCAGTGCCTACTCAGGGCCTTGAGGAAGCCTCTTTCTCAGGGCTTTGAGGAACCCCTCAAAGTGTCCCTTATCCGAGACCTCCCGGGGCCTTAGAGATTCCCCATGTGAGCACTAACCTCCATGTTTGGAAAGGTGACCTCCCAGGTGGTGACTCGAATGGCCTTAGTGATTCCCCTGTGAGCACCACCCTTCCTAACCAGTAGGATGTCCTCCTAGGCGGTGACCTATTTATTGAGACTCATGATCTTTTACATCACAAAGTCCTTAAAAGGGCAGCAAGGGATCATTCGAGTGACGAGTCTTCTATTAAAGGCCGAGAAGGGTCGTTAGCCATGGTTCCTGCTACCCTTGTCAAAGACGTCAGGATAGACATCTACTCTGACACGGAATGACCCACTCTCCAGTCCCAGTCTTCCCGTCCTCTGGATCTGCTGGTGCCCAAGGGTAAGAAAAGTAAGAAGAAAAGATGACGATCCTAGTTTCTTGTTCCTTTTCTTCTTTGTTGAGCCTGTGTGCTTTCTTAGGCGCTTGTGCTTCTAGTTTCGAGCCTGCATGATCCTTTATGGGTGTCTGTGCCTTTTTTTTTTTTTTAAGACTACGTGCTTTCGTGACAAGGGGTGTGTGACTTTGTCGTTTTTGTTTGTTTGGCCTTTGGGTCATTCGCATTACTTTGTAACCTCTTTTTTTTATATAAAAACTTACTTACCAAAAAAAATATTACCAAATTACCCTACTATAGTTTATTTTAACACTTAGGGTGGGTTTGGTTCGGGGCCATAATAGATTACTCCAGTAATCTAACTTTTAATCCGAGAATTGCCATGTTTGGTTGTAAAATAAACAAAAAATTCTGTCAATCTTCAAATACCAATAGTGGTTACTATAGGTAAACTCGGGGTAGTCCAATTACTGAATGAAAGGATGTTATTTTTTTTATTACCAGGGTAATCCTAATAGCGTTCCCATTTTACCCTTAATTATTAAAATTTCGGGAAAAAATGCCCTCATATGTTAACCAAATAACAAATAAATAAACTAATTGAAATTACATTTTATATTTGCGAATCTAACGAAAACACCTCAGCCACAAAAAAAAAATTTTAAAGTTAACAAAACAACCCCAACCACCCATGACGATTGTTGGAATGGCGCACGATTGGCCACATTTGGCCGGTTATGAGCCGATCTAGTCGTTTTCGGCTAGATCAATGACAGAAAACGACCAGATGGTAGTGGATTTGACCGAAAACGATTAGATCTATTATGGCTGGAAACGGCCAAATCCTTGAATCTGGCCATTAATGGCCTTGGCTAGTGGTGGTGGCCGGCGGCCGACAGTCGTCATGGGTGGTTGGGGTTATTTTGTTAACTTTTAAATTTTTTTGTGGTTGGGGTGTTTTAGCTAGATTCTCAAATATAGGGGGTTAAATGTAATAA
>WYDK02118157.1:10150137-10166722 GCA_009867345.2 Toxicodendron radicans
TAATCAATTCATCAATTGATTCAATTCTAATCAATTGATTCAATTTTAATCAATTAATAAATTGATTCAATTCTAATCAATTCATCAATTGATCAGTTATAATCAGTTAATCAACTATAATCAATTCATCAATTCTAATTAATTCAACAATTCTAATCAATTAATCAATACTAATCAATTATAATCAATTAATTAATTGATTCAATTCTAATCAATTATAATCAATTAATCAATTGATTCAATTCTAATCAATTATAATCAATTCATCAATTAATCAATTGATTCAATTCTAATCAATTAATCAATTCTAATCAATTAATCAATTATAATTAATTAATTAATTATAATCAATTAATCAATGAATCAATTCTAATCAATTATAAATTTAATTAATTCATCAATTAATCAATACTAATCAATTAATCAATTTATCAATTTATCAATTGATTCAATTTTAATCAATTAATCAACTTTAATCAATTCATTAATTAATCAATTTTAATCAATTAATCAATACTAATAAATTAATATATACTAACTAATTACTCAATTCTAAATTTGTAATAAATTATAATCATTTAAAATAAAATAAAAATTATTTGGCGGGCCGGCCCAGCCCAGCCTAGCCCGCACCTTAACCCGCAGGGTTATGGTTATCGAGCTAGACTGGGCCTGCCTTTCAACCTGCCTGGGCAGGCCTAACCCGATCCGCACATGTAGGCCCGCCTGCTTCGTAACTAGGGGCGGGGCGGGCTTGTTTGTCCCGGCCCGCCCAGATTTCCAACTCTACTTAAGAGCAAGTGTGCTTCAAAAGGTTTATTGGAGAGGCTATTTGTGAACGAATGAATTGAGAGGCGGACATTTGCTTATATAGGAGCTCAATGGGGGTTAAGTCCTACTAGGACTTGGAATCCTAGTAGTAAGTGTTTGAGCAAAGAGAAAACTCATTAAATAGCTTGCTTTGTAGGAGTAACAGTACTAGTTCATGTAAGACTACGAGTCTTGGATGAACTAGGATTCGTATGGTACTTGGAGTCCTAAGGAGTAAGATCTCTTGTAGGACTAGGAGTCCTACTTGGTGAAACATCCTCACGAGACTCGGAGTCTTGACAGGTTAGAAGTCTTCATGGATGTAGACTCTTGAAGAGCTAGACTCCTAATTAGACTTAGAGTTGCTAAGGGGCGTTAGGCCTGACCCTTAGATAAGCTTTGAAGGATAGTATGGCCCAGATTGCTAGGACAACCCAATTCGTGGAGTGAGCCTAGCATGGGACCATTTGCTATCGGGCCAATCGAAGTTGGGCTTGTGACATGAGACTAACCAGAGTTTGGTCAAGGCACGGAGTTGTAATTTGGGATCAACCGGAGTTGGATTGAGACATGGGCCTGTAATTAGCAAGTTCGTTGTTATTGGGTTTGATGAGGTCTAAGACGATTTTTTTACCCTTACAACAGTCTAATTAAAGCTTGTTAGACCATGCTAAATGGTACTAGACCTAATAGTCTAGCGCATTCAACTATTTTGTCATTGCTATTTTTCATTCACGGCAATTATGTTAAGTTATATGATTTTATGATTAAATTTGTCATTTAAACAAACCCCTGATAATTTAGGAATTAAAATTAGTAAAGTTGGTTATACATGGGAATATTTCAAAATATTAACTCTTAATTTTTTATTTTTTTTTAAATTGTATTAAAGGGCATTTGTGGAATTATGGAGTGTTATAAGAAAAAAAAAAATCAAATTTTAAAACTTTTGAAATGAGGTGTCTTAAGAAAGGAGTTGGCAATAAAAGGTAGACTTTTTCAACACCACTAAAAATAAAGGCTCAGGTGGCCCGCAATTCTTTGGGCCTTCTGGCATTTTCCTTTTTAGTTAGAATGAGGCCTTTTAAACTTTCTTCAATATTTCAATGACTCTTTTTACGTATGAGAGAAAGGTGTATAAATTTTCTCTTTTGAATATCATTTGAATTAAATTAAAATTTACTTATATGAGACAGTTACAAAATCTTACTTTATTGATGTGATTAAAACCGTATCATAAATTATTTTCATTTAAATGAAGGTTTCTTAAAACTATCCACCGTGACATTTACTTTATTTTATTAATTTCAAATCGAATATAATGCAAAACATTAACTAATAGGCAATGTTATGAAAATCGATTGGCCCGGTTCTTGGGTTGAGCGGTCAGACCAGTGATGTCAGCAATAAACACACTCCTATAAAATTACAAATTAGTCCATTTATGTTTGAAATATAACAAAAACACCAATAAAAATTTACTCATTAGTCCCTACAGGTTTGAAATCTATCAAAAATACCCCTAAAAATTACACCTGAACCTGACCAGAGAGGTTGTCAGTTCTTGGTCCGACCCAGTTTTCTGAACATTGCTAATAGGAGTAGAATATATAGGTAACATATCATTAGTACAATATTGAAATGAAAATTTTGTCATGTATGCATTAGTTTTTCTTTTATCTACCTTAATCACCAACATGATTAGGAATTAATGAAACTAGTGTGTATGTTTATACAATTTTTTTTTTATATTATTATTGTTTCAACCTCCAATTCAATGATTTAACTCTTATCATCTTTCATCTCACAACTTTTCATCTTTCATCTCTCAACATTTCATGAATAATAAATATATTAAAAAAGAAAAAATGCAAGTTACAGTTAGTGAAAATGAAATAAAATAATAATTTTATTACAAAGAGATACAATGAAGAATAATAAAGATTACACGAAAAACTAAAAGACTGAGGTGCGAATATCTCGCTTTCTTTAAGGAGATTCGAGTCATCTACGATTAGCAAATCTTAAATAATTGGTGTAACATAAAAACGCTTTGACCCGTCCCCTCCAGAATACAAAATCCCAACAGTTTTATTATTTGGTTGACAACAACTCCACACAAATTCTCAACCCAAGCTGTGATGAATGAATATAAGAGACATTTATATACAACTCTTCACATACTCTATATTTTTATATTCATAACTCATCATTTAATTCAGTTAAAATCACCATAACCACCTCAAATTCAATGACTTAACTCCCATCATCTTTAATCGTCCAACCTTTTATCTTTCATCTTCCAACCATCCACAAAACATTGAATTGAATGTATGTAGTTATATAAATATATGTTATTAATAATATAAAATAACATAAACCATTAATATACATACATTTGTAGTAATTAGAGAGTTTTTGAAATCTTACGTGACACTCAAATAGTAAATACTTCAAGATTATATCATATATATATATATATCCTGCCATTATTTATTTTTTCTTAAAAGAGACAATTTGTTCATATCAATTTGTCCTCTTATACCCATAATTAATTACTTCATTTTAATTATTTCCAAACCCTCTTCTTCATCTAACTGAAATAACTATACAATAAGGCATAAAATCAAGTCCTTGGAATTATTCATTAATTTCAAACCCTCCATCTACTTTATTTGGCATCTTCTAATAATTAATTCTTCCATTGATTAATTTTCTTGACATTTGAATTAGTTTGATCTTCATCTTCTTCAATTTGGTGGGTCTGGTTGAGCAGACAAACAGAAGCAACCCCGACTGTATTGTTGGGAAATCAACACTATTTTTTTTCCTCTCATAATTTCATTGGCATCTTTCTTGTTGAAGCTTTAAAAAATAATATAAAGTTATTGATTCCATGTATTTGTACACGTTCCATCTTCCATTTATTTATTTATTAATAATGGAAATGGGATCCAAGTTAATGATTGTGAGTTTGATAGAATAGATAATTATAAAGTTGGATGCATGTGACTATGTGAGAATGTGAAGTTGAGGAGAGAAGACTTGAAAAGACTAAACAAAATTATGCATATATTAATTAATCTTGTAATTTGATGGATTAATTAATTAATTAATTAAGAAATCAATTATAATTGTAGGAAATGAAATGAAAGGAAAGAAAGGAAAGGAAAGGAAAGGAAAGGATGGATACAATGCACCCAAAAAGCAGCAAATTAAGAACTTATGTCTGTCTCTGCCTCTTATTCTGTTTCCACGCTTTGTTATTATTATTCTTGTGCATGCATGAAGCTATATATTTACATTATGGTGCGGTTTTTTTTTTTTTTTTTTTTCAGATTCTAGTGTTTGGTTTAGAAGTAATAAAATATTACAATAATCTTCTATTATTAATAATTATTAATATTGGTAATATAGAGGTAATCAGATTACTAACTTTAGAGGTGTTATTAAAAGATTATCAAGGTAATTTACTGTTCATACCAATTTTACCCTTAATTAAAAAAAATTCTGACACAAATGTCCTCATATATTTACCAAATAATAATTAGCTCAATTGAACAAAATGACTTATTTAACCTCATAAATTAATTGTTTGGACAAAATGCCCCTCATTATTTACATGAATTCTATCAAAAATGAGTCAGCCGGCCGTCAACCACCATTGCCAACTACCGCAGTCGACTGTCGGTTGTAGCCGGAAAGGTGCACGACTGGCCAGATCTGGCCGATATAGTCTTTTCCAGCCAGATTGAAGGTCGGTTCCAGCTAGATGGACATGGATCTAGCCGGAAACGGCTAGATCTATTTTGGTCGTTTGCGGCCAAATTCATGGCTGTTAACTACCAGGAATCTAGCCGTTAATGGCCAGAATAGATCTGGCCGTTTTGGCCAGATCCACTACCGTTAATGGCAAAAAAATTTGGTCATTTTCGATCGTGGATCTAGTTGATAACTGCCAGATCCACGACCATCTGGTTGTTTTCGACCGTCAATATAGTCGAAAATGGCCAGCTTTGGGCATGGTCGGCCAGTTGTGTATCATTTCGACAAATTCTGATAGCGGCCGACGGTCGTGGCTGATAGTCTTCTTTGAGTGGCTAGGATTATTTTGTTAAAATTTAAACTTTTGTTGTTGGGGTGTTTTAGCTAAATTCTCAAATATAGGTTTAAAAGTAATCTATATAAATAATAATAATAATATTATAAAGGAAGGGTAATTTGGTAAAAGTTCAGCCGATAACATTTGATTCCTCTCAACCAAACATTTTAATTATTTATGTCCACCAATCTAAACAAACATATTATTTTAATATTCTCCCATAATCTTTAAGGTAATTTATCTTCATGGTAATCTTAATTTTTCAGTAATAAAACATTACCCAAACCAAATACTCCCTCACTGTAATTATATTCTCAACTTCTAAGCATACCTTTTATTGGATATCTTGTCGTTGCAGATTTCTGTAACAACAAACTTAAATTTGTAATTAAAATTTTTTGTATAATTTATTCATCTTTCGTTCCCTGCAATGCAAATAATTATAAAAGAAAAATTAAATGTGATTGTTGGCTATAACAACTAAGCACTTCACAACCATTATTAGAGTCGAAGCAAAGTTATGAATCGCGTCACAAAAATGTAAGATACAATTTTAGATACATTATTGTGTTTCTTTAAAAATTATAAAGATTTAAAAAAATAAATAAATAAAACCTTACGACAAGTTTACAATGTTAAATTTTATTACTCTTTTTCAAGTTTTTATTAATTATTAATTAATATTAGAGGGGCCCAAATAGAAAACATTAAACATAACACATGACAAAGTAAATATAAATCAAATAATATAAGGACATTAAATTGTGGCTTTGTCTAATTCATAATTTAAGATGACATTAATTAATTAATATTAGGATTAAAAACAAATCCAAGTTGGTGGCACATGGATTTGACATGTGTCCCTACCAATTGGCCTTTCAATTTTGACGAAAATTAGATGTAAAAATAATTTATGGGACACATGCCAGCTATAATTGCATGAAACATGCATATATTTGGGAATGCCTTCTGTAGAATCTGCTTTTCAATAAAAAAAAAAATGCTTCTTCTAAAAGTGATCAAATGTTCTTTCGAAAACAACTTCTATTTTTATTAAGTTGTATTACCCTAATCACAATCCTTAATCCAATTCCCCTAGAACTCATGGTTTTTTTTTTTTTAAAATAAATTTTGACTTATTTAAATTGTGTTTTATTATTGTCATGGTTGTACTCAAACTAAAAATCATAGTAATCTCTTTTGAGATTGGCTATAAATAGAGTTAGTCGTGGGTCGTGTCATACCATGTCGTGTTGTGCCGTGCTTAAAAGTTCAAAGCACATCATGCCGTGGGTCATGCCTTGTCAAGGCCCGTAGAAATTCGTGCATTGTCGTGTCGTGCTAGCCCACCAAATCTTATGGCTTGCTACATATTGCGTCGTACCGTGGGCTCACACGCGTACTTTGTGGGCCAGCTTACAATTTTTTTAATATTTAATTTTAATATTTATAAATTATGGTAATTTTGATTTATTATTATTAATTATTATAAAAATATTTTATATGTTATATTTAGTGAAATTTTGTATTTGTGTATATATATATATATATATATAATCACTATAAAATATAATAAAATAATGACATATTGAAATATGAATTGAATTTCAACACTTTTTTATTACTTATAAGTTATAAGTATAAATTACAAATACAAACGTAGAAAGTGGGATTTTAGAATTATTGTTGATACAGAAAATCGCACCAACCAGAGAGATCCGGTTGACCTTGATCGGAACCGGAACAGATGTGTGTGTGATTACGGATAATCAACAATAAATGAGTAAATAACACAATAAATTAAAGAAAACAATAAATTTTAAAGTGGTTCAACCTCTAGATTGAGTGTCTACGTCCACTATAGCTTTACTGTTGTTCTTCAGTAAAAATTTTGTAACCCCTATTCACTCATAAGTAAGGGTATTTATAGTGTTACATTTTGTATAGGAAGTGCGCCCAAAATGGGCTTGCAATTCAAAATAGGAAATCAATCCCGAGGTCCCAAGTATTAGGTAATCAACTTGGAATTTGAATCCGATCATATCCCGACCTTTGGGGGATAAGGCTTATCACACCAGGTGGCTGTCATTTGGGCGGGCTTACTGATTCTGTCGACTTGGAGTTTCTCGTCGAACTTCTTATGTTTGAATCCAGCCATGTCCATGTCGAGCTTTTATTGGCGATCACTCAAAGTCGAACACAATTTGAATCAGCTTGCCCACTTCATCAATGCGCGGACTCTCTACAGAAAACCCCGCACTTTAGAATTAGGTTTTATGAGCTCACTGCAAAGTCGGTGGGCTCGAAGTAGGGCTATCTTAGGCACCTGGTTCGATTACAAGTGTCTATGCTCTCGGCTTATAGGCTCGATTGTAACATTTGTTTAATTCATGTTTCAGGTGTCTAAGTTCCCATGTCGCAGTCCGTTTCTAGCACCAGCATCGACCAAATTGTTTAAAGACGATGTTTCCCATTCAGATGCGGGCTCTAGTAATCAATCCAATGATTCCTTGGTCATGACCACCCTACACTATCAAACTACCTTAAAGAAAAAGCCATCTTCTTCGATTAGCGAGGATGACCTCACCAGAATCCGAAGACTGTGTTCCATCCAAACTCCCTTCATGCCTCCGGCGGGTCACCAGAGGAAATTACCCCCAGCGGGTTGGTCTGCTATTTCCGAGACCTTGCTCAGATGTTGGCTTTTTATTCCCCCACACCCATTCCTTATAGGCGTCATTGATTATTTCGATGTCGCCCCGCTCCAACTATTAGCGAACTCATACCTCATCATAATAGGTTTGTTCATAGCTTTCCAAGTGTATGGTTTAGGCAACCTCACAATTGACAAGCTCACCTTTTTTATATAGATTGAAGAAAGGTCAAGACGATACCTTTTATTTATCGAAAACCAGTAGAAAGAGATTTAACAAGCTATCCGGGATCCCTGGAAAATTAAGAATAGGGATTCCGATTATTTTTTTGTTGCCTACGACACGAATGGTTCTTTTAGGGGGGAAGCCGGTAAGCTCACCCTCTGGTTTGATTATGTCGTCGTTTGGTGGACCCTTGCCTTAGATACACTTTTCTTAGTTCTTGAACTTTCATTGTTGCAGCGAATCGCGACCGGGTACCTCTGGCCTGTCTCGACATTTCCAGACTCGCTCGGTTCAGCGGACTCACTAAGGATCACCGTCAGATAGGGTAGCTCGTCCATCTTTCCAACTTGGTGTGATACAGGTTTATTCCCGACACTAGCAAGTTTACTTTAGCGTATATCCCGCTACCCCGCAAAAATAGAGGTAATGCCCTCATTTCATTTCATCATTTTCCATCATTTTTTCTTTCTTTCATTTTTTTTTTTTTACCTTGGATTCATGTGGACATGAGGATCGTTGCGCGCCCAAAGAACTTCAAGTCAAAATCAAATAGGAAACAAATTGGATCCTCCTCGGGGGCAATCAAAATCGACCCCCCACCTCGTCCAGCTTCAGTGGCCGCCCCTTAGTCTCCCCTTCAAGAAGCAGCCAAGAGTTAGCGATCAGGGGGCAAACTGGTTGCTCCTTCTTCGAAGAAAGTCGCTGTTCAGTCCGCTAATTGGGATGTTCCTGCTTCCGCAAAAGGTTTGGACTAAGCCGACTCTTAAAGAGGTCCAAGGGAAAAGAACTAGCTTCCCTTCAATCCCAGAACAAAATGAAGGCCACCGCAGGAGCTACTGCGGCCTCTTCTCAGGCCCCGACCGAGGCTGAGCTTAATGAAATAGAGGCACTAATTCTTCAACTCCCCGACAAGGTCGCTGTTGGGGCCATGATTACCACGAAGTCAGTTAACGACAAGTTTTACAAGGAGTTTCATACATTTCCTACCTATGAACGCCTCTACTGTACGAGAAAGGCAGTGAACAGGGTAAAATCATAATTAGTCGACCTCCGACTTCTTATGCCTTATGATTCCTTTCAAATTCTAACTTACTTCTTTCTTGGCCATCTCAGGCTAACTACATGATAGGATTTTTTTATCATGACAACTATGAGGCCATCGAAAATGTGGGCAAGGCAACTGACTCAGCCATCGCGGCGAGGGACAAGGCGATTGACAAGGCTCGCACCCTTAGCCAGAATATGAAGGACTTAAATGCCGAGTTGGCTACCTTGAAGGCTGCTCAAGAGGGCGCGATTGCCAAGGAGAGGGAATTTTCTGACAAACTGGCAGCCTCTGAAGCAAATGCTGAGCGGGGTCACCTCATTGAGGAAAACAAGAAAATCTCCGACGAGTTAACCACTGCTCAGCTGAAAATTGTGGGGTTGGAAAATGACTTGGCCGCGAGTAGAAAAGAAGGGCTTGTTTTGTAGCGAGCCCATGACAAGAGTCAAGCCAGGATCACCAACCTCAAGGACGCTTTGAGAGAGATCCAGCGGGATTTTGATGTCAACCTCTGGGAGACTTCCCTCAATCTCGTAACCCTTATGTGGAAGGTTGAGCCTGACAAAGACTATTCCTTCCTTCTTGAAAAGTATCGCATCTAGATTGAAAGGCTCTGCTGTGAGGCTTCTGGGGGTACCTTTGTTTATCCTGAAGATAACTAGCCTGAAGAGAACGAGCTAGAGGATGAGGATTTGGAGTCGGACGATGACTCCGAAGCCAATAGCCCTGATGGCGGGCAGAAGAGTGTGGATCCGCCTAACAATTGATTTTTTTTTCATGTAATGGCTCGATCTTTCGAGTTTATTTCTTTGCAATGAAATCGACTTTCCTCTTTGAATGAGTTGTTTCTTTTATGCTTCAAATTCATTGATAGTATTCGAACTGCTGTGTTCCTACGAAGTTGACCTGTATTTTTGTTTGGATTTACTTTGAGGTTTACCCAAAATTTTCCAAGTGCTGAAAGGGATCTTGTGATGGCGACGACTTTAGCTTGTGTTAAGACACTTCTAAGTCTAGGTCATTGCAACTTAGTTGATTTCTTTTTCGACGTGTTTCTCTCAGTTAACTTCTCAAGATACAGATCGTCGGATAGCGGGGTTCTGTCCCTTAGAGTTCATCTTTTGGCGTAGTTAATATCGTTGCGTTGATCGAATTCCCGACTTCGGATCGTTTATTGCAGGGCTCATTTTTTGACGCGGTTAATACCATTTCGCCGAGCGACCCCACACTCGAATGTTTTGCATAACTTTACATAAACAAGTACAACTTTACTGAATAACATCATTTATTAATAAGAGGGTGCGGACTCCGCCCGATTAAAATGAATCATCAAAGAAACTAAATGAAAAATGAGAAGAAAAAAACTTGACCGAGCTTAAATTATTGATAATACCTCCTCAATTGCTCGGCATTCTATGCTCCCAGAACTGTTGCCCCATTCAGATACTCCAGGTGGCAAGTTCCCGGTTTGATTTTCTCAGTAATTCTGAACGGGCCTTCCCACTTCGGGCCGAGCACCCCCAGCTTGATTCCTTCGCAGTGGGGACTATCCTCCTTAGCACCAGATCTCCCTTTTCAAACTCCCGATTTCTGACCTTGGAGTTGAAATACCGCTTAGCTCTCTGTTGGTAAGAGGCGAGCCTTATTTGCAATTTTGCCCGATACTCATCTATCAAATCGAGTCTTAATCTCATCAATGAGTCATTAATATCTTCATCAAACATTTCCCTTTTGAAAGTTTTTACTCCGATTTCAACCGGAGCCATAGCCCAGCATCCATAAGCGAGTGAGAACAAGGTCTCTCCAGTCGAGGCTCTTGCTGTGGTTCTATAAGACCACAAAACTTCAGGCAAGCCATTTGCCCATCTTCCCTTAAAGAGTCAAGCTTCTTCTTCAAGGTGTGCTTAACCTTATTCACGGCCTCGACTTGCCTGTTTGATTAAGGTCGATAAATGGCAGAGAAACTCTTCCTAATACCCAACCCTTCACAAAAGGAAACGAAATCCCTACTGTCGAATTGTTTCCCATTGTCTGTTATGATAGTGTGAGGGAGCTCGAATCTGAAAATGATGTTCTTGTAGACAAAGTCTTTCATTCTGCTTGACGTTACCGTGACTAGGGGCTCGACTTCTACCTACTTGGTAAAATAATCAACTGCCACAACAAGAAACTTGACCCCGCCCTTTCCTTGGGGTAACGGGCCTACCAGGTCGATTCCCCATACCGCAAAAGGCCACGGACCGGTTAGTGTTGTGAGCTCTTGCGGTGGTGCCCGTTTAATATCTAATAACCTCTGGTACCTATCACATTTGCGGACAAACTCAGCAGCATCTTCAAATACGGTTGGCCAATAATAGCCTTGGCGCGATACTTTATAGGCGAGAGCTCGCCCACCAGAGTGGTTCTCGCATATTCCTTCGTGAATCTCTCTAAGAATGTAGTCCGCATCTTTCCTGTCTACACACTTAAGCAGCAGGGTGTCATATCCTCGTTTGTACAGCTGGTCATTCATTAAAACATATCGGGAGGATTTCGCCCGCAAGGTACGTGCCTCATTCTTATCTTCGGGCACCTCACCGTCCGTCAAATATGTCTTAATCTGATCCATACAACTGTATCTGCGGACTATTTCCATTATTTCCTCTGGCGGACGTATACTTGACCTTGGGAGGATCCTTATTGGTAGTGAATCTACTAATTCATCTTTCATCGAGGAGGCCAGGCAAGCCAAAACGTCGACCACTAGATTCTGTTCCCTCGAAATCTGTCAAATTTTATAACACTTGAAAGGCTCTAGCTCAAGTTTTACCCTCTGTAAATAGGCGGCCATTCTCTGTTCCTTGGCCTGGTATTCTCCGGTAACTTGATTCACTACGAGCTGCGAGTCACTTAGGATTATAAGTGATTTTGCGCCCATTTCTTTTGCGAGTTCAATGCCCGCCAAAAGGGTTTCATACTCTGCCTCATTATTAGATACGGCGAACTCGAATATGACTATAGCCTGAAATTTTGCCCCTTCAAATTTCCAGAAACAATCCGACCCCCGCCCCTTTTTCATTAAAGGAACCATCCACGTATAGCTTCCATTGCCAATTAAGTTCAGCTTCGACTATTTTCGAGGCGATGATCTCGTCTCTGTTTGGTTCTATTGGTATCATTTCTTTCCTGGGCTGATAGGAGAATTCGAAAATAAAATCAGCTAAGGCCTAACCTTTGATCGCTGCTCTTGGTAGATATTTAATATCGCCCTGGCTTAATTCTAGCGACCATTGAATCAATCTGCCCTATGCTTTGGGCTTCTGAAGCATTTTCCTCAATGGAAAATTAGTCAGAACATGGATAGTGTGTGCCTGGAAATAAGGCCGCAGCTTCCTTGAAGCCGTTATCAGAGCTAAGACCAACTTCTCCATTTCCGGGTACCTTGTCTCTACGTCGACCAATCGTCAACTCACATAATAGATAGGTCATTGTATCCCCGCCTCTTCTCTTATAAGGGATGCACTGACGGTGAAGAATGAGATCGCCAGATACAAGAGCAGGGGCTGGCCAAAAATAGGTTTCGACAGGAGAGGGGGCTGACCAATGTGTTTCTTCAACTCTTAGAAAGCTTTCTCACACTCTTCGGTCCATTCAAACTTCTTGTTTCCCTTTAATACTTTAAAGAATGGCAGACACCTATCGGTTGCCTTGGAAACAAACCTACTGAGGGCGACCACTCTCCCTGTCAAACTTTAAACCTACTTGACCTTTGTCGGGCTCTTTATGTTTATTAGCGCCTGAATTTTATCGGGGTTAGCCTCGACACCCTACTAGTTGACCATGAAACCCAGAAATTTTCCTGAACTTACATCGAATGCGCACTTCAAAGGGTTTAGGCGCATCTGGTATTTTTGGAGGACCTCGAACATTTCTGCCAAATGCTCGATGTGATCTGCTGCCTCTTTTGACTTGACCAGCATGTCATCAATATATACTTCCACGGTTTTGCCGATCTACTCGGCAAACATCATGTTGACCAACCGCTAATATATGGCCCTGGCATTTTTAAGCCTAAAGGGCATTACCTTATAGTAGTAGAGGTCGCAGTCAGTAATGAATGAGGTGTTTTCCTCGTCGGGCTGATACATAGGGATCTGATTATACCATGAGTAGGAGTCCATAAAACTTAGCAAAACGTGCCGACTATTGCATCGATGAGTTGATCAATCCTTGGAAGTGGAAAACTATCTTTTGGGCAGGCTTTATTAAGATCAGTAAAATCGATGCAAGTTCGCCACTTGTTGTTAGACTTTTTTACCAGCATCGGATTGACGAGCCAATTCAGATACCTCACTTCCCTGATGAAGTCGATGTTTAATAATTTATCAACCTCATCTTTCAATGCCTGGGACCTCTCCGCATCCATCGGTCTCATTTTTTGTCGGATCAGTTTTGTGGGATCGATATTTAGCTTGTGACATATCACATCGGGGTGAATCTCTACCATGTCTGCATGTACCCAGTCGAACACATCTAGATTCTTCTTGAGGAACCCGGCCAATATGTACGTTTGTTCCTCACTCAGCCCACTTCCAATTTTCAATATCCTAGTTGGATCATCATTACTAACTGCAATATCCCTCAACTCTTCAGTAGGACCGACTGCGGGGTATTCCTTATGGATCCGAGGATCAATTGTATCCTCAAGTGGCTCAAGGTGCGGGCTGGCTTCTGTAATTATCATCGTTTTAATAAGGGGTCATTTATTAGTCGCCGCCATAACGTTGTTATAACAACTCTTGGCATCAGCAGTCGAGCCTCTGAAGACTCCGATCTCGTTATCAGTCGGGAACTTAACAGCCCGGCAGCGCACTGAATCCACTGGTTTAAAGTTATCCAAAAAAGGTCTACCCAGAATACCATTATAAGTTGTCAGACAGTCAACCACAATAAACTCATGCATCTCTGTTCTTATGCAATCGTCTTCTCCTATGGTAACGGGGAGGGCGATCGTCCCTTTTGGAAGCAAGTTGTTGCCGGTGAAACCATATATTTGAATCGAGCACGACTTCAGGTGGCGCTCTATAAATCTCATCTCGCGAAACGCTCCAAGGAAAATAACGTTCACCGCGCTGCCATTATCTATCATCAATCGAAAAACTTGGATGTTCCCAATCACTGTAGTCACTACAATAGCATCACGAGTGTACTTAGGGTATTGCTCGCACTCTTCCCTCGTAAAGCCTATCATTTCGCTATCTGTCATTGGTCTTTTTTGCGGTCTTCCTCCCGCGTTCCAATGGACATAACTCTTGGTATTGAACCTGTCCGGCACTCTCGAGCATCTCTCTCCCGAGCATACCTTGAGTTGCCTACCGAGCTTGGCCCGTCGTAGTTCATGCGAACTCTAACCCTGCCTAAGAGCGGTGGTGGCAGACTTTTTAGTCGCTCATTTTCGGCCGGCTTCTCCGTTGTTTCTACCGCATTTTCTTCCTTCTTCACAAAATCTTTCAAATGCTCACTCCTTATCAACTCATCTATAACATCCTTCAGGTTTCGACACTCATCAGTATTATGTTCAACATCCCAGTGGAACCGACAATATTTTTGAGAATTCCGCCTAAATAAGGAGGTTTTAATCTTACCTGGTCGAGGAGCTCTTCTCACCTCGTTAGATATCTTATAAATATGAGACAATGAGGCAACTAATGGAGTATATTCCGCGAAGCGAGCAACTGGTTCTCTTTCTCGGAACTCTTGCCTCGGCTTTTTGTAAAAATGGGGTCTCTCAACCCGATCGGGGACCCTTCTCTTGTTCCTTGAGCGATCAGGTCGCTGATAAGTTTTCCTTCCGACAGTCCCCCTTTCAGAGCTTCCAGCGAGCTCTATACCCATTGATGCTTCTTTGCCATTTTGTAAAACTATGCTAGACTCACATGGTCTTCTTGTTGCAACTCATTCCAAAATTCAATTTGCGGCCTCACCCCCGCGATTAGTAAAGATTTAATCGACTCCTCCGGCGTGTTTGCAACCTTAGTATGTTCACTCTAGCTCAAGTAACTTAGTGGCATCGAAAATTGCAGCCTCGCTTGGAATTGTTGCAGATATAAGGAGGCGAACTGCTGCCAGGAAATAATTGAGCCTACAACTAGCCTTTTATACAACTTCTTGGCCTCACCTACCAAAGTCACCGCAAAACAACAGTACTTCGCTAAATCGGAGACCTAGTGCAATTCAGTAAAGTCATTGAATGCATCCAGATGCTCATTTGGTTCTCCTTTTTCTTCATACTCTATTTCGGGCGCTCTGAACCCCAAAGGAAGTGGTGCCCGACAGATTTCATCAGAGAACGGCAAGCTTACAATTGAATCTGCCTGATTCGCGTTCTCCTGTCGAGCTTTCAAATCATCCAACATCCTCTGTACTTGTTTAAGCTCATTCGCTTGGGGATTGAGATTATGTGTCCTATTGGCTCTTTGCTTGACCAAGTGTGTTCTAAGGTCCACTGTTTGGACCATAGGACTATGCACGCTAGTGCGCGATTTCGTAGTATGTTGGCTGGGATAATAGGTACTATCATACGTACTACTCTGCTCGCGGTACCAGTTAGAACCAACACCCTGGGAGTTTTGGTTTCGGCCCGTCAGGAGGGCTTACGCTGAGCGTGGGTTAGGTCCCGCACGTATATTTTCTCCACCTCGCTGTTTAGAGCGAGCGTTTATGGGTGGATCAATCCTGCCCATGCCTTGCTTTCCAGGCCGCCTCCCCGGATTGTTGGGATGGCGAAGCACCTGGCTCCTGGTAAAATGAGCGAGATCCCGTTGAGATCTTCTAGGCGCAAATGATCCTAAAAGATCAGTACGCTATTGACTTCACCCAATCGGGGTTGGCTCAGTGAAAACTGGCATGTCGAGCTTTGCCTCCTGAGCCCTTTTTCATCCCCGCCATGTCCTGTTGCATAACTTGCACGACATTGGTTACGGATTTTATCATATCCATCAACTCACCGTGTTTCAGGTTGGAGGGTCCAACCCCAAGGGTCTCGGTGATTGGTGGCAAACGGATGTTTCCCTCCTACTGGGCAGGATTTTCGCTTTCACTCTCATCTTCTGGATTTTTGGATGTTCTGGTATGGGTCATGTCTGCCGAATCGTTTGATTGAAAAGATCTTATTGCTGTTGCAGATTGACCCTCCTTCTAGCACCAAAATGTTATGCAAAAAATCGCATCTGAACGGATGTGTGTGTGATTACGGATAATCAGTAATAAATGAGTAAATAACGCATTAAATTAAAGAACACAAGAAATTTTAAAGTGGTTCAGCCTCTAGATTGAGTGCCTACGTCCACTGTAACTTTACTGTTGTTCTTCACTAAAAAATTTGTAACCCCTATTCACTCATAAGTAGGGGTATTTTTAGTGTTACATTTTGTATGGGAAGTGCATCCAAAATGGGCTTGCACAATTTGAATCAGCTCACCCACTTCATCAATGCGCGAACTCTCTACAAAAAACCCCGCACAACAATTATCATACATTTTCATTTTCATTATCATTAATTTCTTAAATTTTAGTGGATGGACGAATATTATTGAAGTGTATGAAAGAATAAAAAGAAAGTTGTAGGGTTTGAAGGAAGAAGACGAACATGTTATAAGCATGTGTAATAAATAAACTAGACGTGCTTTCAACATACACTTCTAGAAACAAGAAGGAATTTGATTCGACGAAATGAAATTGGAAATTTCAAAGCTAAGCTAGCTGTTATTC
>WYDK02118157.1:10175874-10188453 GCA_009867345.2 Toxicodendron radicans
AATATATAAAATATATAATAATAATAATAATAGTAAAAAATAATAATAATAATAATTATTATTATAATAAAAATAATAATAATAAATGTAATTATTATTATTATAATCATTGTTATTTAATAGACATATGATGACATTTGTGTCTGAAATGATTATTAATTATAGGTAAACTTGGAATAAAAGTTGGATTACCTCGGTAATGTTTTAATACCACCTCTTGGTTTGGTAATGTGATTACCTCCTATATTACCAACAATAACCACTATTGGTTTTAGAAGATTACCGGAATATTTTATTATTCGGTAAACAAACGTGGTAATAGCCGGATTAAAAGATAGATTACCAGGATAATCTTTTAATACCCTGAACCAAACACACCCTATAGGTATACTTAATAGGCTTGAACCCTTTTGTTCTTAGTAATTTTGTTAATGTCATAAGAAAACATGTATATACTTACTAATAATGTCATAAGCATGCTTATATAATCTATAAATAAAAGAGGTGTATTCAATTAACAATCACTAACGATAAAGATGTTGAGCTATTCCGTATAATTCAAGCGTGTATAAAATAACAATATTTCAAGGGTTTTACAACTATAACCCTTTAAAACATAGAGTAATATTGTATGTACAAAGAAAATTTTTATACAAAGTGATGTCACAGAAAATGAATGAAATAGTGAATATGATGAGTTTGACTTTTTATATCCATTCTTTTATTCACTTTTTGTTATATCATTTTGTATAAAAATCTTCGTAAGATTTATTTGTAAAACTTAATAATATGAAAAATAAACATCATTTAATCTTAATAAAATATAAATGAAAATAAAAACAAAAGTGATTATATTTGAAAACATTTCAGTTAGAAAGCATAAAGCAATTTGAAGGAACCAACTTAAGTTTTTTTTTTTTTTGGTTTAAGTTTGATTAAAAAATATATTTAACTAATTTTGTCGTAGGTTTTCACATATGAGAATGGAGTCTCCATCACTTGTGTTTAATGAAAGAAAAATATATTCAAACTTCCTGAAATATAGTTAATTTAATGAAATATTCAAAGATTTTTGAAGAACAAGGTTTTGATTTCACCCTGTTGTTTAAAATTAAATCTTCGTGAAAAAAAAAAAAAAATGTTTACGTGGGAAAGAAGGTGACAATCTTACATGGTAAGCACTCACAGTAGCAGTCGGCAAGACTTCAATGTAGAAGCTACCAAATCAATCCACTAAAATCACACTTGCCAAATTGCTATTAAAGTCTTTACATAAATCATGACTTTACAGAAACCATTATCCATCACCACCATTTTCTCAGGTCCAGCAACTCTTCGGCAAGAAACATCATGATCCCCCAATTTCCACTTCTCGTCTCTTTCAATTCCTCAACTCTTTTTCACATTTCATCAACCAAAAAAAAAAAAAAAAAAAAAAAAAACCAACCCAGAAGAAGCACTTTGCTGTAAAGTGTAGCGTTGACTCTAAAAGCTTTTTTTCACTGCTCTGTGATCGTGACTTTCACGGTATTTTGCCTTCAATCATTCAATGCCATTCGTTTCTTTCACATTCATTCTTGTTTGCGTTTTGTTTTGGTTTTCGTTTTGGCCTCTATTTCCTTCTCTTTGAAAAGTTTGGTTGATGTCTTTATCGCTTCGCTTCATCTCCTGGCTTCATTAATTGCTTCTGACTTCTGTTCATGTCTTTTATTTGTCTTCTTCTGCTTCTTTAGCTTTATGGCTCAGTTGGGTATCACTCATTTTTAGTTATTTATTTAGAAATTTATAATCTATCATGCCTTTTATTGGATATTTAGGCCTGAACTAAAGGGCTAGTTTATTTGATGTTGTGCAAGCTTTTTTCATTGGAATTGCTTCTTTGCTTTTTCTTTAATCATAAATGGCGAGGCAGGGGATTTCCTATTACAAAAAGCTATTGTTTTTCTTGGTATTGATGTTTTGTTTTCATGATATGTTTTTAGTAACATCTTTAAATGAAGAGGGTGCTTCTCTTTTGGAGTTTAAAGCTTCCCTTATTGACTCTAACAACAATCTTCAAACCTGGAATTCATCAGATTTTACTCCATGCAATTGGGTTGGTGTGATTTGTACTGATTTTAAGGTAACTTCTGTAAATCTTCATGGCCTCAATTTGTCTGGTAGTTTATCTCCAAGCATTTGTAATCTTTCTCAATTACTTGAGTTTAATGTGTCCCAGAATTTCATTTCTGGTCCTATTCCTAATGATCTTAGTCATTGTAGAAATTTGCAGATTCTTCACCTTTGTACAAATAGGCTTCATGGAGTAGTACCAAACCAATTGCTTGCGATTAATCCTCTTAGAAAGCTTTCCCTGTGTGAGAATTACCTTTATGGTGAAATTCCTAGGGAGATTGGAAATTTAACTTCACTAGAAGAATTGGTAATCTACAGTAATAATCTCACTGGTTCCATTCCTGTGTCAATTAGTAAGTTGAGGAAGCTTAGAGTTATCAGGGCAGGTCATAATTCTCTCTCTGGTTCAATACCACCAGAAATCAGTGAGTGTGAGAGCTTAGAGGTGTTGGGGTTTTCTCAGAATAGTCTAGAAGGTAATATTCCCAGTGAGCTTCAGAAACTTAAGAGTCTTACTGAATTGAACTTTTGGCAAAATCATTTATCTGGTGAGATTCCTGCTACAATTGGGAATATTCATTGCCTTGAGGTGCTTGCTTTGCATGTAAATTCTTTCAGTGGAGCGCTTCCAAAAGAGCTTGGGAAATTATCCCAGCTAAAAAAATTGTACATTTATACCAATCAGTTAAATGGAACAATTCCTCGTGAACTAGGGAATTGCACAAGTGCTGTTGAGATAGATCTTTCCGAAAATCGGTTAAGTGGATTCATCCCTGCAGAGTTGGGTCAGATTCCTAATCTTCGCGTGCTTCATCTGTTCGAAAACCTCCTCCAGGGAAGTATTCCTGGGGAGCTTGGGCAGTTAAAACAGCTTCAAAGATTAGACTTGTCTATAAATAATTTGACGGGTTCGATTCCTCTGGAGTTTCAAAACCTTACATATTTACAAAATTTGCAACTCTTTGACAATTGTCTTGAGGGAACTATACCACCCCTCATTGGGGTTAGTAGTCACCTTACCGTTCTTGACATGTCTATGAATAATCTTGTTGGTAGTATACCTTCACACCTATGCAGGTATCAAAAATTGATGTTTTTGAGCCTTGGCTCGAATAGATTGTCCGGAAACATTCCCCGTGGCCTGAAAACATGCAAGTCTCTTATCCAGCTAATGCTAGGAGAGAACCAGCTTACAGGCAGCCTCCCTGTTCAAGTATATAATCTTCAAAACCTTTCCGCTCTCGAGCTTTATCAGAATCGATTCTCTGGTCCAATACCCCCGGAGATTGGCAACCTTCCAAATTTAGAGAGGTTGCTTTTAGCAGTTAACTATTTTGTTGGTCACATTCCTCCTGAGATCAGAAATCTGGTGCAACTTGTGGCATTTAACATTTCTTCAAATAAGCTCTCTGGGAATATTCCTCATGAACTGGGGGATTGTAGGAAACTCCAGAGACTTGATCTCAGTAGAAACCAATTCACTGACTCTCTACCCAAAGAACTTGGAAAGCTAGTGAATCTTGAACTCTTAAAGCTCTCTGATAATAAATTGACTGGCGCAATCCCAAGTGCCTTGGGGAATTTGGCCCGACTCACGGATTTACAAATGGGTGGTAATTCTTTCTCTGGCAGCATCCCTGTTGCTCTTGGCCAGCTCACAGCTCTTCAAATTTCACTCAACATTAGCCATAATGATCTTTCTGGCATGATTCCTGGTGATTTGGGGAAGTTGCAGATGTTGGAATCTCTCTTCTTGAATGATAATCAGCTTACTGGTGCAATTCCTGCACCAATGGGTGATATGATGAGCCTCCTGGTCTGCAACCTTTCAAATAACAACTTGGTAGGACATGTGCCAAACACTTCTGTATTTCGAAGAATAGATTCATCAAATTTTGCTGGAAATCCTGGCTTGTGCAAGCTGGGTTCAGACCATTGTCCTCAATCTGGTTATTCATCACGTACTCCTAAACCAAGCTGGATAAAGGCGGGCTCAAACAAAGAGAAGTTAGTAAGCATTGTTTCTGTGGTTGCTGGTTTACTTTCTTTGTTCTTTATTGTCGGCATTTGTTTTGCTATGAGACACCGGAAGCCTGCTTTTGTTACCCTTGATGATGGAAAGAAGCCTGATATTTTAGATAACTATTACTTTCCCAAGGAAGGATTCACATATCAAGATCTTGTGGAAGCAACTGACAATTTTTCGGAAACTGCAGTGATTGGAAGGGGAGCTTGTGGCACTGTCTACAAGGCTAATATGGCTGATGATAAGGTGATTGCCGTCAAGAAGCTCAATTCTCGTGGTGAAGGAGCAACTGCTGACAGCAGTTTCCTTGCTGAGATATCAACCCTTGGAAAGATTAGACACCGAAACATTGTGAAACTTTATGGTTTCTGCTACCACCAAGACTATAATCTTCTCTTATATGAGTACATGGCAAATGGCAGTCTTGGAGAACAGCTTCATAGCAATGAGAAAGCATGTCAACTGGATTGGGATGCTCGATATGGAATTGCTCTTGGAGCAGCAGAGGGGCTGTGTTATCTTCATTATGATTGTAGGCCTCATATCATTCATCGTGATATCAAGTCAAACAACATTTTATTGGATGAAGTGCTTCAGGCTCATGTTGGCGACTTTGGCTTGGCGAAGTTGATTGACTTACCCTTCTCAAAATCTATGTCTGCTGTTGCAGGTTCATATGGTTACATTGCCCCAGGTAACATTAACATCTATCCTCTGTCTCCTTATCCGCAGTCAACTTTCCCCTCATATTTTTATGGCTTGTACATTCGTACACATCTCACATAATTTCTTTTACATTGAACTTGCTTGAGTGTTTACTTTCCCACAGCCAAGTTTGAATTGAATTTCACTGAAGAATTGTCAAAACTCAATTATTGTCATACGGAAACATAGTCATATTGGGGCTTGACGCTTTTTTCTCAACTTATTTTCTTTGTTTTCCCACAACCAACTGGTGTAAGATCAAGACGGATTTCCAAGTGATGCATTAGGAGCCAAGCTTGAGGTTTACAAGACTTCATTAAGTCTGGCTAGAATTCGGTGAGCTCCAGCCTAAGTCATTATGTATGAATCATAAATGACTTGAGATGGAGCAAATGAAATTATTTGAAAAAGAAAACTTGTGTGCTGACTTCTTTTAAAGTGTATATGGTAGTGCTGAACTGATAATTGCCTGATTTCCATTTCAGAATATGCTTACACAATGAAAGTGACAGAGAAATGCGACATCTATAGTTTTGGGGTTGTTCTGTTGGAACTAATTACTGGGAGGTCTCCGGTTCAACCTCTTGAGCAGGGAGGAGACCTGGTCAGTTGGGTGAGAAGATCGATTCACCACGGGGTGCCCACCTTCGAAATGTTTGACAAAAGGCTGGATCTTAGTGCGAAAAGAACAATTGAGGAGATGACTTTAGTTCTGAAGATTGCATTGTTCTGTACCAGTACTTCGCCGCTGAATAGGCCAACCATGAGAGAGGTCATTGCAATGATGATTGATGCCAGGGAAGCTGTGAGTCTTCCACCATCACCAACAACATCGGAAACCCCCTTAGACTTCAATGCTTCTTGCAGAGGTTAGAAAGATGATTTCTTTCTCTATTTCCTTCTCTTAATATAAAATTGTATGAAAAGTTAACACAGTAAATTAAGCAAATTAAGATTCCTATGTTTCTCTTCCTGCAAACAATGTAAATAATGTAATGAATCAAATAATCCAGATTCATCAGAATTCTTGTCTATATCAGCCTGCGGGCTCTACAACCTGAGTTTTAGTGATTTTTATGATGCAATTTGGTCATAATTTTGTTGTTGAGGAGATTGAATGTGCAATGAACTAACTTCAGTATATATAATTTTGACTTTCGCAGACTCCATGGAACCATAAGCTCCATTCTGTCCTCTGCCGAGATAGTATGAGATGCTCAGAGATCACAGAGTTGTGTCAGATTCATGAGGAATATGCAACCAGCAAGAGACTAAAGAAATACTCTGTAGCTCATTGAATTTATATAAACTAAATTTAGCCAAAATATAGTTAGAAAGCATCTTACTTTTCCTTACATTTCTCCCCAATCTTCATAAAGTTCTGCCTCTGATAACAAAGACAAACCATTGATTGGAGATCCACTGAATTCTCATAATTGTACCTATTTCTCTTAATCTGATATTAATTACTCTTTCCAAGTTTATTTCTCAAATTACAGGATACTAATTTAGTCATTGTTATATTGATAATTTTAATAATTAGGCAATGGCCCTAGTTGAGCCACAAGACAGTAAATTTAGAAGAAAGGAGATGAGCAACTCTATGTTATAAATTTAGATTATAACCTCAAGAAGAAGAATTTATAAAAAACTACTCTGATTTAGTTGTGAGTGAATTATAAAATAAAAATAATAAAATCTTGGTTACACATTTTTTAGTAGGTACATGTTAATTGATTATATAAACCTATAGTGATACAAATTTTAAATTTATATACAAATTAACGTGACATAAAATAAATACAAATTAAACTAATGAAAGAATATCTATAACAAATTAACTCAAAAAAATATTCAATAAATGACAATAGATTATATAATAATAATAATAACAATAATAATAATAAATAATATAACAATTTGTCTTGTAAAGTTGCAGTCTTGAACTTGGGAAATACATGTTCCTAAACATAAACATATGAAAGAAATTAAGTGTTACCTACTTACTTTATTAGGAGTAGATTTTTTTTTTTAACAATCTTAAGATTTATAACAAATTCAGATTAAACACAATGACTATATACAATTATATTGAAAAATTAATAACGAAGGCAAAGTGCTATATACAATTCATTAATTGAAAGATCTCAATAAAACTTTTTAATATGTCATATCAGTTGATATAATTAAAAAATATATGACTTAATATGAGATGTATTAAAAAATGACTAATATTACACATACAACATTTTTCATATAACATAATATGACAAAAAATGATTGAATAAAAGTTTATTTTTAATTTAAAATCAACCAATTATATTTTACATATCATGTTATATGAGAAATGTTGTATGTGTAGTATTATGCTTAAATAATATAGTTTTTTTTATAACACCATAATATTAACAAAGACATATACACATACACTACAGGAAAACAGCAATTTTATTAAATATTATTTTTTAATTAGAAAGAGTGTAATCATCTTTCTCTTTTCTTTAATTTTTGATTGAATTTCTCACGAAAAATAAACCAGCATTGCAAAAACATTGTTTTTCCAAAAAAGGAAATTAAATGTTGATTTTATAAACGAACAGCCCTAAGTAGAGGTGGCATTGGGCCATGTCCTGGGTACGAAATTTGGCATAGTACGAAAAAAAGTCCGGCTCGACAAGACCCACTAGAATTCTTGCCGTGTTTGGGCCTTAAAATTAGGCCCGTAGGTTGACACGGAGCGACACAAATTCTTAAAAAAAAAAAAACAGGTATAAAACGACTATTTTTAAATAGCCTATACCCCTGTGTAGAGGGTAACGACTATTTTACAAAATAGGGTACAAGACACAACACGAGGTACGACCCATGACACGAGACATGGTACATCACGATATATAACGGGTCGTGCCTTGGGTCTTCAAATTTTGTAGGTCGACATGACACAGCACAACAGAGCATAAATTGTCGTGAGTCTTGATACAACACAACCCACGGCACAACGTGCCATCAAATTTTAGGCACGACACTGCGAATCGCCACCTCTAGCCCAAGGAACATATCCTTTAGGAAATGGTCAATTATCTCTCAAGACCATTTTACTTGTGTAATGGAATAATGACTTAAAAAAAAAAAAAAAAAAAAAAAAGGTAAAACCTTCCATAAGTTTTTTAGACAATTTTACCCCTGTTATCACACCTAAAATATTTATCTTCATAAACCATCTTAACCCAAAATAAACTAATTACCTCAAATTTACATCTTCATAATCCATTGAAATTTTTTTCTTCAAGTACACCCAGTTGATAATGAAGTTTATAGAATAGATGAGAGGAAAGGAAGTTAAAGGAGAAGACTTTCACTCAAAAGAAAAGTTGAAAGTTGTTTGCAACAAAGAAATCAAAAAGCATGCATAACACAAAGTCTAAGAGGAACACTAAGACTCCCAGCCCTTTTATTTTCATACATTTCTCAAACCAGCATTAACTGTGGTTAATGCAAATCCGTTCCAGGCTTTTCCTTTCCTACTCGATTCCGAACATCTTCTTCAGCTGCAATATGAATTCATAGACCTTCTGCTTATCCGCGAGTGCCTTGGAAACACTCTCCTTTTCTAGGCACCTTTTGAAGTATGCAGTGAGTTTGGGGCACTCTGCCTCGACGCTGAAGTTGCCGCAGGTCTCGTATGCATAAAACCAGCAATAGAAAGGAACAAGTGTAATATCAACATATCCGATGTTTTTGCCACCGAAGAAAGGCTTGTCTCCGAGCTCTGCTTCCAACACCTTAAGAATTTCAATGAATTCCTTCTTAGCCACCTCCTGCGCCTCTCCTTTTGATGACCAGATCTTCCTTCCAGCTTCATATACCTACATCAAACAATCCATAGTTTCAATACACAACAACAATCTCCATTTTTTGAGCCTTAATATCTTCAGTAATACATAAGAAATCTCAGGATCAGAACTTATCCCAAATCATTAGACCAGATATATCACAGTACAGTTTATTCTTTGGAAATTTCTTCTTGAAACAAATTTCTCCATCAAATGAGCTTGACATCAAACCAAAGTGATATAATTTGTCACGCCGTTTAAACAAATAACCAAGTTCTTATGATTTTGTGATTGCATCAACTTTAACAGCCAATAATTAATATGCTATATTCTTTCATCGTTTCATGCTGTTCCTTTGTAGCTAAATAAACACTTGCTTCATTATTAAGAAAAAAAAGGAAACACTACAAGATAATTAATAATCTGAAAAGCAATGTTGATGATAAACAAGATGATCAGAAAACACAGCACCAAATAAAGCTAGAAGCTTCATGATTGAACTTCTATCTTTGAAGTGAAATTAAATTGACTCTTTGATAAAATTCAACAACCAAAGTCAGTGAAATTCAGTAATTTGTTATAAAATTCAACCCAAACTTCTTCATCACAAACTTCTACTCAAAGCTCCATACCCAAAAAAAAAAAACTTCCACTCAAAACTTCTTTAACATAAAAAAAAAAAAATTGGCAAAAATCCTGAAGAATAATAAATCAATAACACTAGTATTAATAAAACTCTGTAAAACTATTCCCTCAAGTCTCTTAAAATTTGTCAGAAATCTCCCTGACAAATAAACTAAAGTACATATTCATCAAAATCTTCATTAAATTACTCATAAAACTCTTTGAAATTAGTCAAAAACCTTCAAAATTTTTCAAAAACATTTCCAAAAATCTCCCCGGAAAAAGAATATAAAGATCCACTGGTTCTAAAAGTCATCAAGAAAACCTTCATAAATCAGGCATCATATTCATAGTCATAAACCTCTCTCCTAAAATAAGTAAAAAATTTCCCAACTGTCTTTAAATTCATCACAAATCCCCTCTACCAAAAACTAAAAACTCCCCAAAGTTTGAATCTTTTTTCATTCTTTCAAACAAAGCAAGTAGAAATTCGTTACCTTTTTGTCAACATAATCGCCCCAGAACCTAGCTTGGGCTCTTTGGTAAGGATCAGAGGGAAGCAGAGGAGCCTTATCCTTCCACACCTCATCAATGTACTGAACGATGATGGATGATTCACAGATGGGTTTGCCGTTGTGAATGAGAACTGGGATCTTTTTATAAACCGGGTTCATCTGCAAAAGCAGAGCACTCTTGTTGTGGATCAAGTCCTCTTCTCTGTACTCATACTTGACTCCTTTCTCGGATAAAGCAATCCGGCACCTCATTCCAAATGGGCTTGCCCAGAAGTCCAACAGAATCAACTCGTCCGCCATTTTTGGGCACGAACACAGTGAAGTTGCGAAGTGTTTTGGGTTTGTGTTGACGGAGAAGACAAAGAAGTAATATTATAGAATATTTGATTCCCTAATACTATGTATATATGGTAAAAAATATTAATTGAATAATGTAATTAAAATATTACTTGTTTGATTTGAAGGGTGAACTGCTTCTATCAGACATCCTTTCACACACGTGTTAAATACTGACGCCATTATAGGTTTTCCTGTAAAATTCTTAAATTCGAAGCGGCTTCAGCTGCATTTGGTATAAGCTTTA
Source organism: Toxicodendron radicans (assembly GCA_009867345.2). Taxonomy (NCBI): domain Eukaryota; kingdom Viridiplantae; phylum Streptophyta; class Magnoliopsida; order Sapindales; family Anacardiaceae; genus Toxicodendron; species Toxicodendron radicans. The sequence continues at coordinate 10,186,276 of WYDK02118157.1, forward strand.
TCTGAAATATAATTTTCATATGGTTTGTCTAGGAAACCGTAAAGAAATTTCGTAGTATTAAATCAATAAATATAAGAAAGAGTATTTAATAATCTTTGGATTCATATCACTGTTTAGAAATAGTGAGAGTGAATGAAATTTTTTAAAAAACATACTAAAAAGGATATAAGTTCAACATCTTTTAGAAAATGGTCAGTTATCTGTCAAGACCATTTAACTTATGAAATATTCCTTTTAACAGAATATAATACACTTATAATGATACAAGAAAAATACAATTATAAATATACCCTTTAAATGAGTTTTTTAACAATTTTGACTCCTAAATGATAACACCACTTCTTCTTATTAGAGAATCAATCAATTATTTGTAAGATTTACAAACTCAATTAGACCCTGAAATTAACATCACAGAATCTATCAGTCTTTTAAACTTCTGTTCATTGCCCATATACCCATTTTTTGCATCTCAGGAGCCAAAAGTTTGCATCTAATCTACGTCTGCATCATCCAGATAAACTTCAAGAAAATCCCAACTACATATGTACAATTCAGATTGGCAGAGCTCAAATGGAGCTTTAATTTTTACATACTGGAAATTGCTTTTTAAGGGACGATGAAATAGAACATGAGGTTACCAATTGAACCAACTGGACAATTCAGCATCGGAGGTCCATCTTTGGAGTGAAGAATCCACACAAAGCTTGAAAGAGCCGATGCTTCCTGGTATGAAATTACGTCAACCAGACTGAAACTCATCTGAATCACTTCTTCTCCAACTCCTCCAACGATACATTCACCAAACTGCATGAGCATCCATAACAAAAAACTCTAAATCAATTAAACCAATGATGTTCCAAATCTTGATCTTTTACACATATACATTACATTAAATTTACCTCTTTTCTCAGGAAAAAACCATCAGCCGATCCATAAACCATCATCACCTCTTTCGTTACAAGTACAAAAGCTGAGAACGTGATGATTCGATTAGTAATTGAACAGTGAAAAAAGAAGTTTTCATAAAGAATCACCATGCAAAATTAATTAAAAATGATACCTTTTTGATCTCCACGGCGGATCAGCTCCGATAAAATGCGCCTGAACTCTGCTGAAGGTATCCCAATTACCGCTTCATATTCAAACTGCAATCTCCCATCTATATCTGCATGCTCCCCCGTAACTTCGCTCAATTCCATTGTTGAATATATAATAGCTCCAGTTCCTGATCAAGAAACCATTAAAGACTCGAAAGGGAAGAAAAGATTCCATTAAAGATTCAGTTTTTTAAAGAAAATGGGCAAGATTGAACGTACTACTATTCTTGAACTGTAAAAAGATTGCGGCTTCTTCCTCAGCAATCATTGAAACGATTGAGCATTGGTCACCGAAACGTAGAAGTGTATCATACAAGTTTGCAAAATTAATACCAGCGGAACCGCTCGGCCAGTTGCAGTAGAAATACTCAATGTCGGAAGAATTGATTTGCAGCACCGCGATTACGAATCCATCTTGCTCTGAAACGATCAATGAGAAACCGTCTGGGGTGTAGCTGATGGTGCCTATTCTTTCGACGATGACGAGAGGCTCCAAGGCTTTTCGTAGAAAAACTCCTTCGTCTTTAGAGAGCTGTACTATTATCATGTTGTGAAGTGAACTGAGCAGAGATTGTTTGAGAATTCTTGAACTAAAGAGGTTTTTTGGTTGGGGGTATTATTTGATTAATGGGTAATGTCAACTTTTATTACCTCATTATTCCGTTTGGTTGGCTAAGTAATAAAACATGCAGTAATTTTATTATACCAATAGTAAGTTATTGTTGGTAGTATAGGAGTAATCTTAATACCACAATTTTCTTAGGTATTTTAAGATTACCTTGGTAATTTTTTTTTTTTACTATTTTGTCCTTAACTATTATAATTTTAGGACAAAATTACTCTTAGTTTAAAATCAATTTACAATTTTTTTCTTTACTATTTTATCCTTATATTTAAAAATTTTAAGACATAAATGCCTTTAACATTTTATATTATTACACAGAAGGGTGCCTGGATTTGGTCACCCAAATCCGTCCAACCTTGTGCCGTTTCGTCGTCGGCCACCGGCGGCCGACCACTGTGGGGTGGGTGGGGGTCAGTTTGATACTTTTAAAATTTGTATTATAGGGGTGTTTTAGCT
>WYDK02118157.1:10190980-10201728 GCA_009867345.2 Toxicodendron radicans
TAATAATATATATTTTAAATATTTATTAATAAATAATATTAATTTTAAATATTTGTTATTAATAATTTTATTTTTCTATGTAATTACCAATTGTCCTATCAAACATGACATTAGTAATTCAAATATAATTACGATATGACATTCAAACACGTCATATATTTTAAAATATTATATAATTATTAGGGTGTATAATTACTATCCTAATAAATATATTGTGGTCTTATCTATTTATTTTTCCGATTTAACCGATTTAATAAGAAGACCAATAGATCATGGAGAAATCACACAAGGACGACAAATAGTTAAGATTACACATCAGCCACAACATTTCACCTTTATTACATCATTACCCTTATGCGAAACCTCATAATTTTTCTATAAATATACCTGCATGCGGTTCACTTTTCAACAACAACATCATTATTTAAAATCGTTCACTCTTCACTTTTCAACGAAATTCCCACAATTATTCAAAGAAAATCCAAGATTTGAATGAGGAAATTGATTTTTATTTTTTTCACTCCAGATTAGAGCAATGGGAAAAGTTGAAAGAGAATTTTATTAAAATAAAATTGTGATTTGCTAATTAATGCGCAATTTAAATCTTAGGAAACTAGACGAAAAAAATGAAGAAAATAATTAAAGGACAAAATTTTTTTGTCGGTATATTACAAATGGTTTACTAAAGTTACATGATTCGGCATCAAACATCAATTGGTATTTGTGAAACAAATAAATTATTATAAAACATAAATGTGTGTGATGATAAAATGAATGGTTTAGAAGAGGGTCTACAATTATCCAAATTCAGCGTATAATAATATATGAAATTAAAGCTCTTCCTGTCTAGTTTCTAAAAATTCAAACCATTCATTAATTGAATTTGTATTGAGAAAATTATGACCCATTTACTACTGACTGTTCACTGGAAACAAAAAATGTGTGTGATAATAAAATGAATTGTTCGGCAGCAGGTCTACAGTTATCCAAATTAAGCGTATAATATATAAAATTAAAGATACCTAGTTTCCAAATATTCAAACCATGTATTAATTGTATTTGTATTGAGAAAGTTATGTCAAATTTACTACTGATTATTCAATGAAAACGAAGAGGAGAAACCGAAATGTGTGTGATAATAAAACGAATGGTTCATCAACAGGTCTAAAATTATCCAAATTCATCATATAATATATCAAATTCAATCTCTTTCTGTCTAGTTTATAAATATTCAAACTGTGAGTCAATTGAATTTATATTGAAAAAGTTATGAGAAATTTACTATTAATTGTTTAATGGAAACCGAAAAATATGGGGAACCAAAATGTTTGTAATGATAAAATGAATTGTTCGACAATGAGTCTACAGTTATCCACATTTAACGTATAATATATCAAGAACTATGTTCTAAAACAATTCGCAAGAATAAATACCAATTTCCATGAAGAAACTTTATTTTATGAATAAGTTAAATATTTTACTTAATTAATTTAATTATATATGAAAATTTTATATTTTACTTAATTATTAATGATATTGAAAATTTTACTTTTCATTTTATTTTTGGTCTAAAAAACTAGCTAGTCTATTAAGGAAAAAATTACAATATTTAAAGCTAATAAAGATGATCAAAAGTGGTTGTTGACCTAAACTAAATGCATAATAACCTAATATAAGAAATTATAATTAACAAGTTTGATTATATAAATTAAATGAAAAATAAATAATTTGTATTTAAATTGATTAATTTGTTGTTTTGTATAAATAATAAAAAAAAATTATTTGAACGGTTTTTAAAAAAATTATTTAAATTATAAAAAATTCTTTGAAAATATTCAAAAAAAATTATTGAAAAAATTATCAAAAAGACTCATACACATATATTTATAAAACGATAAATTGAATAATTAATCCAGTGTATAAATATTCTTTCTAGTTTTCCGTAAACAGCTAGAAGAAACAAGAGGCGGTTCAATGGAAGAAAACAGAACAAATAAAAAAAGCAAAAAAAATTAAATGAACGTTTGACTGGAGACTCTGGAAATTTAATCGCAACTGTGACGAAAGCAATGACCTTATCTTGGAAGAATCTAGATGGTAAATTTTTTTTTTTTTCCAATTTAATAAGACGAAGACCATGGAGAAAATGACGACAAACAGTGAAGGTGACACTGCAAAATATCAGCCACAACATTTCACCTTATTACATCATTACCCTTATTCGAAACGTCGTAATTTTTCTATAAATACGCCTGCATACGCTTCACTTTTCAACAACAAAAAAAAAAAAATTATTTAAAAATTAAAATCGTTTACCCTTCAGTTTGTGTAACAATGGCGGACGAAGTGATTCTGTTGGATTTCTGGCCGAGCATGTTCGGCATAAGGGTGAGAATTGCATTGGCAGAGAAAGCGGTCAAGTATGAGTACAAAGAGGAGGATTTGAGGAACAAGAGCCCTTTGCTTTTGCAGATGAACCCGATTCATAAAAAGATCCCAGTTCTTGTTCACAATGGGAAACCCGTCTGTGAATCTTCCATCATTGTTCAGTACATTGATGAGGTTTGGAAGGATAAAGCTCCTTTGCTCCCCTCTGATCCTTATGAACGAGCTCAAGCTAGATTCTGGGTTGATTTCATTGACAAAAAGGTAAAATTGAAGTATTTTTAAGCTTTTATTGCTTAATTTGTGATTGATTGAATTAATTTTCTTTGCCCTCAATGAAAGTTTGTAGGAGAAATTTATGCCTTTTTTTTTCAGAAATTTATAGAATTTAGTTTATTGAATTCTGAATTTGTGGATTGGCATGATTTTGAATTAACCCAGTTCATGATTAACATAAATGGTGTGAATGGTTGAAATGAATGGAGGTTCGTTATCTCCATTTTTATTGTGTGTGTTAGCTGAAGATAATAATTGAATGAGTCATACAATGTTATGGCACTACTCTTGGTTTTGCTTGGCCATGAATTTAGGAGAGGTCATGCTCATTTTTCAGGAATATATGGAATTTATTTCAGTGAATTGAGAATTTGCGGATGGCATGATTTTGAATCAACCCAGTTCACGATTTACATAAATGATGTGATTGCTTAAAATGAATGGAGGTTTCGTTCTCTCCATTTTCATTGTATGTGTTAACTTGAGAAAATAATTAACCAAAGTCAGACAATGTTAACGTATCTCTCTTTGTTTTGCTTGATGATGCTGGCTGTGTTAAAATCTTGCCTATTTCATAACAAAGATGCTAACCCAGTAAAAAAAATTGCAGTTATATGATGCTGGGAGGAAGACATGGAGCACAACAGGTGAACTGCAGGAGGATGCAAAGAAGGAATTCATTGAAGTAATCAAGACCTTGGAAGGGCAGCTCGGAGACAAGCCCTACTTCGGAGGTGAGACCTTCGGGTACGTCGACTTATCTTTGATCCCTTTCTACTGCTGGTTTCACGCATATGAGACGTTTGCCAAGTTCAATGTAGCAGCAGAGTGCCCCAAATTCACTGCGTGGGCTAAGAGATGTATGCAGAGGGAAAGTGTAGCACAGTCACTCCCTGATGAGAAGAAAGTTCTGGGATTTGTTGCAGAGATGAGGAAGAAGTTTGGAATAGAATAGAGAGAATTTTGTAAATGGGAAATGAGTGAATTAAGGCAACAAGCACAATCATGCTTGCTCTATGAGTCTTGTGTTACGTTTGTGTTTGTGTGTTTGTGAGTGTAGTTTTGCTTTCTCTGAATAAATTGGAGAAAAAGGACACTCCTGTCTGTGTCCTTGTGGTTTGGTTTTAGGATCATTTGCTGTATTTTACATCTTAACTATTGTTCTTATGGTTAATAGTATATCCAAATCCTTAACATAAATATATGATTTTTGTATGTGTTAAGCATTTTTTGTAAGTATGGTTCATGGCTGTGTGGGTGAATTAATATAGTTTCACATATTATTTGATGGTGATGAAGCTCTGTTTATGGTTCTCTGAAAGAATTTAAAGCTAAAGTAAAATGGGCCTCGTTTATAAAAGTCACAGTTTATATAGGGGCTTAATTCGCAGCTGCTATAAAGCCCATAAGCCCAATCAAATAGCCTATAAAATCGAACGGATGAACAAGAACAACAAATAGAATGTAATTTCAAACTTAATTAATCTTTTAATTTACACTTATTTTCTCTAATTTCAAACTTTATTAGAGTTTTTGTTTATGTTATTTTTTCTCAATTGCTTAATTAGAATTTTTGTTTATACAATTTTTTTCCAATTTCAAATTTGAAACAATTTTTTCTTCTTTAGATTCATCCATTGTGAGATTATTTTCTCCATAACTTTAGTAATATATTTTCATTAAACAAAGAAATATTTGGAATAAAATAAAATGTTTCAATGATTTAAAAGATTTTTAGAGTTAAAAGTTTATGTAAAAATTAAACGTTAAAAAAAAAAAAAAGAATTTAAGTGTATTTAAAAATTATTATATCATTTTTTAGTAATTTTCATTAAGGTTAAAATTATCAAACAAAAAATGTTTAAATATATCATAATTTCAAAGATATTTAATAATTTAGAAAGTTTCTGCCTAGGACAGCAATATTTAAGGGCGGATAAAATTAATGCTTGCCAGATATTATAAATTCAAATCTCTTCATTGCCTTCCAGTATAAATATTGGTAAATCAATGAATATTACCAACATTTCATTCTATTTTATAAGGATTTTCGTTCAATTGTAAGGTCGACTAATGTTGGGGACAAAATATTCAGCTGATGTCATGAAGCATGAGAATGACGTCTCGCTACCAATCACCACAAGGCATCCGTCTCCAATAAAAATTTAACAACAACAGAGCCAAATATACACGAGTTGTCATCAACTCATTCTAAAAATCAACAATTGTCTTAACACTTGTCTTAACTTAGCAATGAAAATAAAATTTGGACTATTGACTCTCTCCACATGTCACAACAAGATAAAAAACAGCTTGTTAAGTAATCATTACAAGGAAGTCAGCTAAAAAATATTTTATAAAAGGAAAGGGCGGCCAATATTTACCGGATTTGAACTTCAATTATTATATAAAAAAAAAGCTAGAGAGAAGAAAGAGAAAAAAAAAAAAAAAGAGCTTATTTAGAAAGAGACAGACTTATATACCATTGCGACCTAAAGATCGTTAGATAAAAGATAATTCGTTATCCTTGCAAACTCTATTAGCGATCTGATACATAAGTCATTAATAAAACAACAATAGACGTATGATATGTTTAGTGCACCCGAACCACTTCCAAAACTCTTTTGTTAGTTTTTATTATATGTTTCATTAAATACATATTTTCACTACATCATAAATATACTCATAAAACTTTGAGTGTGAGTTTTTATATCTATAACGTCAGCCATCCCTATAATATGACCGTATGCACGAATATAAGAAAAGCCCTAAAACCCTTTTATCACGAGCTTTTTGATTAAAAGCTTCCCAAGACAAATGCAAAAAGGTACATATAAACCTATTCTCTTCACTTTCCCCAGAAAAATGACCAGTTCATCATCCATAAAAGCCCAAAACATACACAAACACACTCAAAACAGATCACCAAACAAGCGAAGAAGATAAAAAGAATAGTGGGTTTACCTTAGTGCTGTAGAGATCACGAAAGCAAGAATAGTGACTTGTGTAAAACCCTAAAAAGACGGAAATGTGTTTTTTCTGGCGAGAGAAAGCTTGGAAAACGAAGGAAAATTGAAAGAAAGAGAGAAGTTTTTCTGAAAAAAAGAAAGGTGATGAGAAGTGAGCTTTGAAGAGAAGAAAGAAAGTCTTATGTTTTCCCTCTTTGAAACGTATTCAAAATTTCGGGTAGATCACAGCCGTCCATTTTTCCGATGTGGCGACTATCTATGATCATTATTCCTCATCCCTCAAAAATGTTAAAATTTGGGATTCATCCTGACCGTTCATAAAATACACGTGTCACTAATCCTACAAGGCGGTTATTCTTTTCAAGTGCGCAAACAAAGGACGATCTAAACTGTTCAAGGAGACATGCATCGACGATCTGTGGGATTTGTAACCGTCAAGTTAGTAGGCGCGTGATCGTTTTTCTCGGTCACGCGCATTCAATGCACCTCAAAGAATGTCAGTAATAATGGCAAAGCATTTAATGTGTATGCATCGCAATGTTCTCTATGAATGTTAATTTGATCAAGCCAATCTCATAAATGAAACGACATTAGATCGCCTGTGTAGCGATACTTCTCCCAGATCGCGTATAAAACGATATCTCTGCAAGATCTTTTGGATAGCGATATTTCCCAAAATATGTCAATATCAACGACACGTAATGGCAAGGGGTTTTTTGTTTCTAGGTTTCTCTTCGAAAGTCGAAGCTGTGAGAATACTATAAAAATTCTTACTTTTTGAACTCCGTTAACAAACTTAAAAAACTAGGGGGTAGTTGTTATGGGAAAATTTGTATTAAAAGTTAAGTGAATAGTGGTAACATCGTGCGACCTGTGAGATCTACACCTGTCCCAAAACGACGTCATCACTGAATAGTTGTACTCGGATAATTGCCACCTGCCTTGAATGGAAGTTCTTAGAAGATTTATCATCTTGACACTTGGCGAACTGATAAGCTTCATGCATCAAGTGTGATCTACAGTGACCGCATTATAACCTCTATAAATATGAGTGCTCTATCCTCATTCAAAAGGATAGACAATCTGAAAACTCTCCCTACAAAAAAGGAAAATCGAATTCTAGATATATAGACTGTGAGTTATATATTCAATATTGTTTTAATTCACATAGATTGCTAGCGATCTAAAGTTGTAATCTCTTTTCCGAAATAACATCAGTGGATGTAGGAAATGCTCTCAGGCCTCTGAACCAGTTAAAATTCCATATCTAATTCACGCTCTCACCAGTAATATTCTATTAGTCAATTTGTTGGCAATTGATCAGTTCATCAATTAGTTGGCGATGTAAAATTATCCGTCAACATTATTATTATTATTATTATTATTATTATTATTATTATTATTATTATTATATAAAGTTGGGAATTGTGGTTGGGGAACAGAGAAGAGAGGCGCAAAATAAGTGGGCGAGAATTTCCAACTTTAAAGCTAAGATTCTAGTCTCTTGTTTTAAGTTAATTTATTGGGAAGTAATTTCAACGTTGTGTAGATTTAGGAAGAAACAACTTATCTTTCTATTTTTAATGCGGTCCCATAAATTAAAGCAACCACACAAAAATTTCTTTGCATGTGCATTACGGCATCCGTCGATAATAAAATCATGTTAAAAGATAAAGAGCCCTTCTTTTTGTACAATATACAAAGTCACTAATTAAAAACCACGAAAATATTACGTGTGAAATTTTGATTGTTAAGATGGTAAAATTAGTAAACAATTAGCATGTAATTGAACATAGATGGTTATAGGATGTAAGTTGAATTCTAAAATAGAGGAAATGACTTATTCTTATTAAGACTATCGTAATATTCTAAGTTCTCATCACCATTATCGTTTATTCAAAATTATTACCCTTAAACTAACACCATTAGTTGTTGTTCAATTTTGACGCAGGTGTAAAATGTGTTATTAACAAAATGTCTTTGAACTTTTGACTTTTAATTATTTGACAATAAAAAAATTGGATGGTCATGTAAAAATCCGAAAATACCCTATTCTAGGTATATTTAATAATTGTGGGCAATGTTTAGGAAACCAAACCAGGCCTTGACCCGGTCAAGGGCTTGATTTTCGGTTTGACCGGTCAGACCGGTGACGTCAACAATATATTTTTAAAAAAAGTGCAACTTAGTCCATAAACTTGTAGTATATTGTAAAAATAGCCCTAAAAATTTGTAATTTAGTCCCTAAGCTTTTACTGTATTGCAAAAATACCCCTAATTTTGCAAATTAGTCCCTGAATTTTTAATATGTTACAAAAAATACCCCAAATATTATGAAAAAGTTTTGAAATATTTCAAAAACACCCCCAAAAAATTACAAAATCACCCCAACAATTTTAAAATATGACAAACTACCCCCTAAAAGCCTATACCGAACCAAATAGGCTGTCGGGTCTCAGTCCAACAAGCCGGTCAGGTCCAATTTTCAATACCCTGTATGTGGGGGCATTTTTGAGTTTTTACATGACCATCCAATTTTTCTATTGTCAAATAATAAAAAAAATCAAAAGTCTAAGGTTCAAGGGCAGTTTGGTAATAACATCCTTTACACCTGTGTCAAAACTACATAATAACTAATGGTGTTAGTTTAAGGGTGGGAACTTCGAATAAACAATAGTGGGGGTGGGAACTTGGAATATTGTCATAGTCTGGGTGGGAATAAGTTATTTCCTCTCTAAAATAAAGAATAGTTATAATAATTCAATAAATTTATTTTTAAATTTCATCGTTATTATTTATTTATTTATTTATTATGATTAGTTTGTTGTAATAATGCATCTCCAACCCAACACCAAATTGGTGTAAAACACTAAAATGGTGTCAAAAACTTGCTCCAACCCAACACCAAATCTCACACAAATTTGGTGTGGACACCAAATTTGTGTGATACTATTCATCCCACAAAAATATTAAATATAATTTTTTTTTTCTTTTCCAAAACAAACTTTACATTTTAATAACCAATAAATTAAATTTTATCTTATTTATATCATTATTTTTGTTATTTACATTTTTTTAATTTGTATTTAGGTTAATTTGATTATTATTTATATTATAATATTTATATACCCAAAATTGGTGATAATTATATAATTAAAAAAATGATGAAAAATTAAAAAAAAAAAAAAAACTTCATTACAATGTAAACATTGAACTTCAATAACTAAAAATTTATTAATACTAATTTAAAAATACTCAAATAAAAAGAAAATACAACATAAAGTATAATAACATTAAAAGAAAATACAACATAAACTAGAATAACAATTTAATATGGTGGTAGATTAGTTTCGGATCCTCCAAGATTATCAAAATATTAGTCAAAACTAGAACTTTAGGTATTTTTGAGATCCTTGATCTCTTTGTTAAATTCTTTTTTGCATAATTCTTGATTGCTCATTTTGAAAAAACTCACGTATGCTCGGATAGGAAATTCAAAATTTTCTTGCTTGACATAAACAAATCAATGATACAGAGGCTCAGCATGCTCTTCGAAATGCATTAATTGATCATTTGTGAGAAGAATATACTAATTTAGAAAATTAAATTACTATCAATATGAAATTTTACTTTTGTGTTGTTGTTTTTATATTTGTTGTGGCATTTTATATTAGATGTAATGTTTTTTTTTTTTTATATTAAATGAAATGTTTACTTGATTGAATAAATGCGTAATTTTATTAAATTAGTATAATATTCAAAGTTATTTTTAGTAGTTAATTGAGAAAATATGTTATTCCCAATATTTAATTAATAAAATATAAATAATTAGTGAAATAAATTAATTGTAAATAATTAATTTAAATAAAAAGAAAGAGAATATTCTTTTTGGTGTAATATTTGGTTTAATGGATTGGAAATGAAATAGTGATTTATACCAAAAGTTACACCAATTTGGCGTTTATGGTTGGAGATGGTCTTAAGAGTAAACAACTTTTTTCCACCCAAGGTTTGCCTTAATAACTTTTTCCACCCAAAAAGTTTCAAAATACCAGTTCCCACCCAAAGTTTATATTCTGTTAATACCCAAAATACACTTCACTTTCTCAACTAGCGTTCAAAGAGTTACCAGAAGTCAGGGTAAGAGAGGTTTTGTACAGTAGAGGTCAGTGGATCGATTGGTGGTGATCAATTGAATATTCACCATCGAAAATCAGCTAAGTACATGAAACCCTAGTTTTGCGATGACCGGCAATCTTCAAGAAATCAGATGTCGGAATGAGAGAATTTTTGTAGAGAAGAGACCGGAGGTTCAAATGGTGATAATGGAGAGAATTTTCGTCATTAGAATCGGCTGCAATCGGCTTTGGGTAGTAACAAAATATCAACTTTGGGTGAGAAAGTGGTATTTTGAAACGTCTTGGATAGGACAATGTGATTAAGGCAAACCTTGGGTTGAAAAAGTCATTTACTCTCATATTAACCGATAATTCTGTTTTGGATAGAGATTAGGATAAGCTCTAAATTACTGTTAATTAAACTAAACACGTCACCTATTATTTTAAATGGGACACCATTATCTTAAAAGCAGAAGTTTATTATAATTATATTGTTAAGTAGTATTCATAATAGGATTTAAATCGCCATTTCAATAATGGTTATTGATATAGATTGATAATTTATAATTACTGAATAAAAAGAAAAGTATTATTTATACATTAATATGTGATTAATTTCAATTGAACAGTTTAGTCGCGTCATCAAATGTCACACCCCATTCCGGGTAATGCGGGCCCCATCGATCTGCACGCTCCGAGGGACTCGGGCCCCCGAAATGAGAGTGAAATTTTTTCGAAGACAATTAGAAGGACTCAAAGTATTGTTTCTTATAAAACAGTTTACAAAAAGTTGTATCAGAGTGCAACTAACTACAATGTATAAACATTATGCTCATGAATATGCATCTGTGAACCTACTGAAGGCGTGCAACTTGCACCTCGCGTACCTCATATGCAAACATGAGGGGAATAACATTAAAACGGTGAGCTAGAAAGCCCAGTGAGTGGATAATACATTTATAACTGGAAAATAACTTTAACCTTAAACTCACATGAGAAA
>WYDK02118157.1:10369713-10382531 GCA_009867345.2 Toxicodendron radicans
ATTATCGTTACTCAAAATAATATCAACCAACACTTTCGTCCTCACTCATCACAAATAAATAACGAATACCCCCCCTACTGCCCCACTCTCGTTCACCGGCCGTGACTCGCATGTTTTGTTGAATTTTCCGACCAAATTCCGATTGATTCCGACGTCCAAAATTTAATCCGAAACCACCCCTTTAACCACCATCATCCACTGTACAAAAGCCCTCTAACCCCATCACTTTACAACCCCTCGTTCGCCGACGATTAAATTAAGGGTTTGGCAAATTGTGAAATTTGGTAACCCGAACCGAAGAGGCTACCGGGTCCAGGTCAGGGTTTTAAAACAATGCACATGACATATTACATAATATGTCACGTCACTTTGTACAAAGTTTTTTTGTACAAATAGCATTACTGATAATCATAACCCAAATCATCCAATATCCCACTGGAAGAAAACCCAGAAAAATTCAAATTAATTAGGCCATCCAAATACCCGCCAGATGATCAAGGTAAAATCTATACCGAATCACATGAGTTGAGCTTCTGGGCTCCCTTGGTCTTGTCCTCGAATCATACAAGCAAGGAGCAACTGACATTCTACACTTGCCACATTCTCCTGTAAACTTGCAACAGGCTTCAGGGGTGAAGTCTATGCAAGAGTTAAAATGATTAACTAATAACAGAAGAAAATTTGCAAAACACAAGTATATTAATTCCAAGAACCATGCAACTAAGGTATACCAAATGTAAAAGTCTATCAATTGCCTTAAAACACAACAAAATATTAAAATCCTTGATCATATTACAATCAAACGACAATACTGACAAATTCTGAATCACCATCCCACCCCTCACAAAACTCAATTTCAACATTCCTTGTTCCTTTGCCAATTACTTGTAATTGATAGTTGATCTCCTTCTTCATCTCCAAATATTCCTCCAACTCATTAGGACAAAAGATTGTAACCCTCTCCATTGAATCAGCATTCTCAAATAAATATTTTAAAAATTTCAGGTCTCCTTCCACCCAACATTTAATACTGGCAGTTTTGAGGAAACGTTTCAAATACAGTGGTGCAACATGCATTACCCAATCATTCACACCAAAGTAAAATACCTGCAAAAAAAATCAATTATTATTTAAGGTAAGAGGAAACTAATATAAAAAGACCATGTATTGGAAAATTCATACTTGCCTCCCAAACATTAAGATATTCTACATTCGGTGATTTTTGAAGAAAATATTTAAACATATAGGTATAACTTGGAACTTCGCACAAGATCTCTGCATTCAGCGTCAAATGAGTCAAGTTGTGAAAAACAGGTAGACCAGCTTGTCGTTTTAGATAATTTCTGTCAGCCAAAAACTTCAGAACAAATGAAAAGAAAAAGAATTAGTCTCACAGGTCAGATTAAAGAATTGAACATAATAAACAACAAAAGGCTCGACAAATAGTTGTTCAAGAAATGGTGATTTACCTCAATGGTATTACCCCACAAAGAAAGAGATTTTACATTGCGAATTCCATTTATTAATTTGAAAGCTCGTTCAGTACCCTTGTCTTTCTCCATGCCACAGTCTAACACCGTAATACGTGCATTGTCTAGTGAAGCTAAGTTACACAGAGAGACTTCCACAGTCAAATAACCCTTGACATCAAGTGACACAAGATTTTCTGCATAAATCGTGACCACACAATCAAGGACAAGATTATAGTCCGAGTAATACCGATTTTCCAAAAATTTTAATTCCCTTAGAGTGGGAATTGAAATGGTGACTCTCTTAGTATGCTTCCATACACAATTCAATAAAACCAGCTCTTGTAAAACTGGACAACCGGCGAAAATTTGATTGGTGGATTCATCACCCGGAAATGTTACTTCTCTAAGGAGTAAGGTCTTAAGGTTGGAAAAGTGTACAAAACTAGGAACATCGAAAATTGAATATATCCGTAATTTCAGTATTCTAAGTGATTCAGCTGTGAAAAGACTATTGGGCCACACAAAGGGTGTTTTAGAAGATATATCGAGATGGAGCTCTTGAACCTCACGACTTAATGCAAAAGATACCCAAGAATTAATATGAGATGAACTGATACCCATACTGATACACCTTCCCACAAAACTAAATTTTTGTATACATGTGGGATCATGATCCTTAAGTACTCGTTCCATGGAATTCAAGAAGCTAGTCTTGATGTTTTCTTTCATCCCCATCCAGTACCCATCACTATACTGATTAAAATCAATGTTAGAAATGGAGGTCCAAAGGTATCTCCATCTCGTTGACAACAAAGAAGTTCTTAAAACATCTTTGATTGGCAGAAAAGAAAGAATGTAAAGGAGGATATGGTCAGGTAATTTGCTGATTAGATCTTCTCCAACGAAAACTTTCTGGGTCTTGAAAATAGATGGTGGGTTTACAGCGCCCATCTGCACAATTTTCTGTCCCTAAATTAAATAATTGAAACAATGTATTAAGAAGATGGTACTAATTAGGGTTCTTCTACTACTAACAGTAATAATATTATTTCATAATTTTCATCATAATATAAAATATCCAAGGCTTTGATCTAAATTACAAAGAATTGAAATTCGATAACCCCCAATTTGTTTATTGCTGAAGCATGTATAATATTAAATTTGCTGATGACTGAAACATGTTAAACAATAATTATTCAAAGACAAAAACTAATGCCCACCAAGCAATGAATCTCAAATATGAACACTATTGAAAAAAAGAAACCAAGGTGGATCAAGATTGAAGCTTACCTTAGTGAAAGAAGAAGAACACGTGAGGCAGTTGTTCAATTTTCTTCAGCTGCTCCGTTTGTTGCCACCAGGCAGCAAAACTTATTAAGTAGTAGGGTTTCATTAATTACATTTCTCAGGCTTTTCTTGGAAACTGAGACTTTTCGTACGGATATTTACTCATCAAGTCAGAATGTCAATGGTGGAGCCTCGTTCTCTCAAATTTTCTGTTGTAAACCGCAGGATTTTTTCTTATATATAATCATTAATTAAAGTTATAATAAAGTTATAAAAGAAAATGTTAATCCAACTTAAATCATCTTAAATAATACACATAGGAATCCTAACTGACCGCTCACCTCACTAATTATGGTTGTTCACCACCATCTTTTACTATACATTTATCCCGAGTGATTTAGAAGTGTAAAGGCTATCTGGCAACACACAGTGTGTTTCAGCTGGCAGGTAAAGATCAAGTTCTTGAACCTTATGATGTACTGCAGTCTGCAGCAGCTACCCATAAAACCAACAGCCAATTGACCAACACTCCTACGTAACAGAAGACGGAGTTTTTGAATAGATGAAGGGGGACATTTTCAGGTAAATTTTAAAATTTTATCATATATATATATATACTTTAGTAATATCACATTATCTAGATGAAAAGTCCACTTAATATTCCCAAATAAATGTTTCTGACATCAACCATTACAATAAAAACATAAAATATTTCAAATTTCTCCTAAATATTCCCACTTCATAACATGATGTATTTCACCATCATCGTCATCTTCAAAACAACATCAACATGATCTCATCTCTTCATGCTTGAGACCAGAATTCTCCCATTAAATCATCAACATGTTCACCAGATTGACCATTATAGCTTTAAACATCACTTCCATTATCATTAGCTTCCTCATCTTCTCCATAATCACTACCCAAATGATCCAATATCCCCGTGGCAGAAAACCCGAAATAATTCAAACCGGGTCGGCCATCCGCAACCCGCCACGTGATGGACTTATAATTTGAGACCAAATCGCGTGAGTTAAACTTCTGAGTTCCCTTGACCTTGTCCTTGGATTTACACGCCGGGTGCATATGGCATGCTCCACACCGTGGCTTGCCACACTTTCCTGTAAACTTAGAGTGATTGGTGGGCTTTGATGGCACTTTGGTAAAAAACCCAGAAGTCGGGGGCGAATCGAGCTTGTTAACTAACCGGGTCTTGGGTTTCGGGTTCAATGGAGATGGTATGTCCATGTAGGTCCTAACCATACCATGTTGGCGACCTTCTCTCTTCATATTTTGTACAAAAATGTGTAGTGGGCTTGAATGAAATGAAGAAGGATGAGGTATAGTGTTTCTGGGTGTCTTTTATATAGAGTTGATTAGACACAGAAGCCTTGGGAAGCAAGGAGTTGGTTTATTCAATTTACTTGTGGACCAAGACAAATATATATATATATATATATATATATATAATATAATGACAACTCATTCTAGTGAATAAAGAAATCAAGAGAAACAAACATTGCAATTTCGTAGCTTTGGTGAAATATCCAATACCCAACCTTTTATTGCTACGTAAAATGCTGCATAACAACATAGTATTATTTAAGGAATTTAACTCTGCTAATTCCATCAATTATTTTTAGGGCTCGTGGAATACAAATGTCTTCCATTCAAAATACTGAAGATTTTCAGCATAAATCAGGATCTCGCAATAAAGGAGAGTATCAAATCGATCTGTGTCGGGGTAATAATCTGTACAGCCAACTTCATTTATAAAAAATTGTCTTAGAGTGGGAATAGAAATGGTGACTCTCTTAGTATGCTTCCAGTTGCAGTTTATTAAAGCCACCTCCTGGAGAACTGGACAACCTGAGAAGATTTGTTGGGCAGATCGATCATCTGGAAATTCAACTGCAAGGTCTTAAGGTTGGGGAAGTGTATGAAACTAGGAACCTCCAGCTTTGAATACGTCAGTAATTTCAATATGCTGAGTGATTCAGCACTAAAAAGACTATTAGGGAACATGTAAAATTCAGCAGGTAGGGAAAGGTAGAGAATACCAAGGGGCTTGGCCCCTCGTTTACTTCAGAATTTTAAATTTTGTATAGATTTTATACAGAAACAGAGTGTCTAATACAACTTGAGATGAATTTAAAAATAAATCTTAAATTTCATTAGAAAGTGAGACTTTACAATCTTGAATTAATTTACTCAGGCTGCACTCATCAGATGGTGGCGCATGGGTCTCTTAATTTATTTATTACATTTAAAAAAGGGAGTTTATCAAAACTTGAAGTAATTGTTTCAAATACCTAATATTATGCTTACTATTGCGATAATAAGATAAAAATTACATAAAATTCATGTAAAATTATTAATATATTTTTTGTCTGATTATATGTTTAATTATATGACTTAGTAGTAAGCATAATATTATTAAAAAAAGAAATCGACAAATGTTAACGATGCGTTTTTGTGAAAGCATAATCGATGAATGAAGGTATCTAGATAGTTTGGTACTTCAATAATCACATTAGTTTAGTACACATATATTTGTCATGCCACATTATGGAAAATCTTAAATACTGTATTCCCCAAATAAGTTTATGAGACACTAAAAATCACTATTAAAACCATTTCAAATTATACCAAAAACAGAATACATCACAGAAACAAATAAAATCAACATTACAACCAAGCTTTATCTCCTTCACTTTGGTCAGAGCTTAGATTCCCACTTCATAACATTATGCCTTCATCATGCTTGAGAAAAATTCTCCCATTAAATCTTCAAAATGTTCACCAAATTGACCATTATAGCTTCAAACATCACTGGCATTATCATCAACTTCCTCATCTCCTCCTCCATAGTCACTACCCAAATGATCCAATATCCCCGTGGCAGAAAACCCGGAATAATTCAGACCGGGTCGTCCATCCGCAACCCGCCACGTGATGGACTTATAATTTGAGACCAAATCCCGTCAGTTAAACTTCTGAGTTCCCTTGGTCTTGTCTTTGGATTTACAAGCCGGGTGCATATGACATTCTACACACCGTGGCTTGCCGCACTTTCCCGTAAACTTGGAGTGATTGGTGGGCTTTGATGGCACTTTGGTAAATAACCCGGAAGTCGGAGGTGAATCGAACTTGTTAACGAACCGGGTATCGGGTGTCGGGTTCCATGGAGATGGTATGACCCTGTAGGTCCTGACCATACCATGTTGGCGACCTTCTCTCTTCATTTTGCAGAAAAAAAAAATGTTGTGGGCTTGAATGATGAGGAATTGCGTTTCTGGGTTTCTTTTATAAAGAGTTGATTTGGCAGAGAAGCCTTGGGAAGCAAGGAGTTGGTTTATTGTTGAACAAGACAATTTATAATTTTATATTGATTAAAAAATAATAATAACTTTTATTACTCTTAATGAATTATATTTAAATCTCTACAGATGTTAGATAGAATTAATCTCTGAACGGGGATTGTGAGTGTAGTATTGTTCTAAAAATAATTATATTCTTAGATAAGAGTAATTCGGTTCTTTATCGTATCTCACCGTTAATTAGTACTAAGTAGGATCATAATTATACTCTCTTCCTCATTATACCATTATAAATTAT
This sequence comes from Toxicodendron radicans, assembly GCA_009867345.2. Lineage (NCBI taxonomy): Eukaryota > Viridiplantae > Streptophyta > Magnoliopsida > Sapindales > Anacardiaceae > Toxicodendron > Toxicodendron radicans. The sequence goes on from WYDK02118157.1 coordinate 10,376,091, forward strand.
GGTTAATACAATGCAGAGCATATCATATTTTAGTACAAATTCCTTTATACAAACTTTACCTAAAAGAAATGAAGATGATTTCCTCCAAGCTCTTTTTCTTGAACCGTATCATGTTAGTTCGTTTATCATAATAATAATGTATCATCCCACGAAGTTCCAAATACTGGAATATTTTCATCCCAAAATGTGGAAGCAAAGGGAACATGCTGACTGTGAAAGAGATTGCCCAAGCAAAGAAGGATTTTGTTGTACAAATCCACAAGGCACCAGCTGCCCAACTGAGTTTTGTGCTTGTTTATAGAACCAGAGAGTTCTAATCTAGCAAAATTATGTAATTAACTTCATAATTATATAAGGCATGCAACTCCATTTGCTCAATTTGTTATATCTCATAGATTATACATTCAACAACATACTCGAGTTCCTGATTGCTTCTTCAAGCAGGTCTGTAATAGGTCGAGAAAAGAATACTTCTTCAAGCAGGTTTGTAACAGAAAACGCCGGGTTCCTCATTGCTTTCCTCACAAAACTCAATTACACAACTCTTTGATCTTATGTGAATTGGTTGTAACTGTTGGTTGATCTCCTGCTTCACCAATTCTATCTCCGAGTCTGCACAAAAGATTTTCACCCTCTCCAGTACGTTTGCATTCTCAAGCACGTATTTTAAGAACCATAGTTCCCCGATGTCGTCCCCATCCATTTTTGAAATCACAACAGTTTTGAGGCAAGTATTAAAACATTGAGGTACAACAGTTGATAAACTGTCAGGGTAAAAAACCTGCATGACAATCACAAGTTATTTAGGGAGAAGGCTATCAAAGTCATAATATTTAAGTTCTCCAGAAATCAAATTGCAACCACAACCACTAACTATATGTTTGGAATTCAAATAATTACCTCAGGAATCTCAATAGATTCTATATTGGGTGATTTTTTGAGAAGGCACATCAGTAATTGATCGCTCAGGTACTGAGACCCTTCAAAGTTCACCTTAAGATGAGTCAAGCTGGAAAAAGTAGGAAGGCCAGCTTGGAAATTTTCTTCCAAATAGAGACACTTGACACAACAGAATAAGAAATTAGTCTTAGAAAGGAATTGTGAGAAGTCTGTTTAAAAAATGAACATATATATATAAAAAAAAAAAAAAAAAAAAAACACCATATCAACATCAAGCAATCATTTCTCAAGAATAAGTTATCATACCTCCATGGTATCGATTGACAGTGTGAGAGATTTAACATTATGAATTCTGCTAAGTAGGCTTATTGCACGCTTAGGAAATTCATCTTCCGTGAGTTCCATATACCTAACATCAACATATGCATCAACATAAGCACTTTCTAGTGAAGTTAGGTTACACGGTAAGAATCCAATTGCCAGACAACTTGTGTATCGAAAAGAGGTCAGATTTTCTGCATGAACTGTAATAACACAATCAAGTAAACCATCTGGGGGGAAAGGGCCATTATCAATTGTCAATGCCCTCAGAGTAGGAATGCAAAGGGTGATGCTCTTGTTATGATCCCAGACACAATTGTACAAAACCAACTCTTCGAGAACTGGACAACCAGAAAAAAACCTTTCAGTGGTTCTGTCATCCGGAAATTTAACAGCAAGATGTAAGGTTTTAAGGTTTGATAAGCGTATGGAACAAGGAAACTTGAGGTATGAGCCCATCCTTAACTTCAATATGCTAATTGATTCAGAAGTGAAAAGACTATAGTGCAACACAAAGTGTTTTTTAACAGGTAGGGAAAGATCAAGCTCTTGAACTTTATGACTTACTGCAGCAGATACCCATGAATTAATGCGTTCAGCAGATACCCATGAAATAATGCGTTCAGCAGGGATACGCAATTTCAACACAAGATGAAATTTCCGTATATCTGAAGGATCATGTCGGAGAAGGACGTTATCCACAGAATCCAAGAAGCTAGTCTTCATGTCCGACCTTAGATCGTGATTGTACTCATTAAAATCAATCTCGGACACAGAAGTCCAGAGATATTTCCATCTTTTTGACAATGTAGAAGTTCTCAAAACATCTTTGATTGGAAGGTGGGAAAGAATGTAAAGGAGGACATCCTCAGGCAATTTGCTGATTCTATCTTCACCACCAGATGCAACCAGTTCTAACGAAACCTCCCGGGTTTCTGAATCAGCAAGTGAAACGATCGCGTTCATGTTCACGTTTCCCTACCTAAAAGAACGAATTTAAAATCTGCATAATAATGAAAAAAGAAAAAAGAAACCAAGACTTCCATTATCATTAACCAAACTGATAAAAAACTAAAAATGCTTATAAAAAAAAGTTATTTAAAATGATACTAAAAATATATTTTCTTCTTAATTATAATAGACAATGTGAAATTATTTCATTTTCTTCTCATTTACAACAGTGAAAAAAAAAACCCATTTTTAGATTTCACACATTCAACTAAGACAAATTTCCAAAAGTCATTTTACAAAACAATGGATAATAAACATCTAAATATGAAACTCCAAACTCTTTATCTACAACTTTTTAAGTATTAAAATCATAATACAACAAATAATTATTAATAAAAAAGAGAAAAATAAATATACACCAAGCATTCAACCCAAATATCATCAAAACCAAAGAAAGCAATCAAATTTAGGGGTGTATCAAGTGTACCTGAGTGAAAGATGAACTGGGTATAGGAGATGTGGAGCTACTTCACGCCATTTTTTCTCTCTCTTCAGCTTCTTAGCTCACTTGTGTACTAGGTTATCACTGCCAGCATTAAATCTCTCTCAATTATGCATTTATTACCGAAGTGAGTATGTGAACGGCGTCGTTTCAAGGCCTGCAGTCCACTTTTGTGAATCAAAAAATTAATTAGGATAAGGATATTATTGGTATTTAATATGGACACCGAAGTTTATTATCGAAAATTTACACTAAATAAAATGGATTCGTTTATGTCATGATCATTTCATCTCTTAGTATTTAGGAAAGGCCATTCAAAATTCTGAACAGCAATCTAAATTTTTGAACGATCATCCCAAAAATTTGTAATAAATTTGGGTATTATGGACGTCCGTCTCAAATTTTGTCTGGGTGTCGATTTAAATAGAAATGAAGACAAAGATGGGCACACCATGTGTGACCATCACTTATCATTAATCAAATCTTACGGTAATAACACTTCTTCTTCTTCTTTTAGTAAGAAACCCGATAAAGGAATAGTTGTTCAAAGGCCAATTTCAAAATACAAAAACACCACTCAAAAAACTTCTAAATTCTAATAACCCTAAACAACTTACCCAAAGTTAAAAACAAACCTAAAAGAAAAATAAAACACCGATAATTTCAACCGATTAAATACAAAAACAAAAACCCAACATCACATAAGAGACTTCAATGATGTTGTTTTCAATAGTTTTCTCATTCTCTTCTTACCACTATCTCCATTATCACCATCCTCATCGTATTCGTCATCTATGAAATCAAAATCTTCGATTTGAGAAGAAGATGACGTTTTATTCTGCTGATGATTCATATCCTCAACTTCTCTATCTTCAAACTTTTTCTCTTCATTTACTGTATCACCTCTCTTCTTGCCCTACAACGGCCCAAACCCAGAATAATAGTAAAATTCATATGGATTGGACGGCAATGACGAACCCTTCTTGGCTCAAGCTCGGCCTCTACGAACTAATATTCCCTTATTGGCTTTCTTACTAAAAGAAGAAGAAGTAGTGTTATTACTGTAAGATTTGATTAACGACAAGTGATGGTCGCACATGGTGTGCCCATCTCCGGCTTCATTTCTATTTAAATGGATGCCCGTTCAAAATTTGGGACGGGAGTCCATTTGTCTTGGACGCCCGTCCATCTAATTTAGCATTTTTTTTAATTATACCCAAATTTTAATACAAATTTTTTGGACGGGCGTCCGAAATTTTGAACGGACATTCCTTATACTGAGAGGTGAAATGATTCTGACGTTTGTCAGTGCAAAATTTTGGTAATAAACTTCGGTGTCCATAGCATTACTGCTTATCTAATGGGGGGTTTTGGCTCCAGAAATATTTTATTACTGTAAATATAAGATTATCAAAAAGATAAATTACTATTATTGAAATATTATATTATATATGTTTACTTAGATTGATGGGTATAAATAATTAAAATGTTTGATTAGAAGGAATAAAAGAATTATGGGATAAACTTTTATTAAATTATCTTTCCTTTTTATTATTATTATTATTATTATTATCTTATTATTATTTACAATATTAACTTAGCCCCTATATTTGAGAATCTAGCTAAAACACTCCAACCACAAAAACATTTAAAAGTTAACAAAATAACCCAGTCACCCATGAACCATCGGCAGTCACTGGAATGGCGCACGACCGGTAACATATGATTAGTTGTGCGCCGATCTGGCCAACCAGATCCATGAATGTTAACGGCCATAGATCTAGTCGTTAACTGACATAGAAACGGCCAGGCTAGATCCATGACTGTTAACAACCACAAAAAAGGTCAGATCCATGACCATCTATGATCTGTTGAAAACTGTCAGATCGGTTCGCGACCGACCATGTCTTGTCTGTCGTGCACCATTCCAACAACTGATGGTGGTTGCCAACGTCCGACAGTCATCATGGGTGGTTGGGGATATTTTGTTAACTTTTAAAATTTGTTGTGGCTAGGTTTTTTAGTTAGATTCTCAAATATAGGGGGTTAAATGTAATTTTAATTAGTTGATATATTTGTTATTTGGTTGACATACGAGGACATTTTTGTTCGAAAATTTTAATAATTAAGGGTAAAATGGGAACACTAGTAGGATTAACCGGTAATAAAAAAAAATAATACCCTTTCATTTTGTAATTGGATTATCCCAGAGTTTATCTATAGTAAGTTAGTAACCACTATTATTATTTTTATTTTAAGATTATCAGATTTTTTTTTATTTACATCTAAACATGATAATTCTTGGATTAAAAGATAGGGCAAAAGACATACCCATACCCAAGGTTTGTTGAAAAGACAAACTTGTACCCATTAGGTTTCAAAATGACAAACATGTACCTTTTACAAATAAATTATATTATTTTAAGAGGAAAAGTCTGAAATGCCCTTATTCTATTCAAAATTCAAATAAAAATATTTAACTTTATTCAAATAAAATAAAATTTTAACAACTAACAAATACACCCCCATCCACCCACCCACCCACCCACCTAAGCAAATGGTTTTTTCCCTTTTTCCGGCCACCTCTGACCTCCGTTTTCAAATCCAAGACCACCTATAGACTCCTCGTTTTGTCATCTTCAAGACCATTACAGACTTTCACCATGAATCCTTTCTTTTTTTATCAGTTTTTCGTCCACCTCTTTGAACGGTTGGGTATCTTTGGGTCTATTTTCCGGTCCATTGGTGATGAAACGACGCTGTTGGACACCACCAATCTCTTCCTTGTAATCAGGTGAGTCTATTGGTGTGTTTTTTGGCCGTGGACAACTCACTAATAGTTGGGAAAAACAGCTCAAAGAGGCGCCCATAAACTATTTGAAGAAAGCCCCCATAAACTGTTTATGGGCGCCTCTTTGAGCTGTTTTGTCAGATGATTGGTGAGTCTTCCACAGCCAAAAAACACACCGATAGACTCACCTGATTACAAGGAAGAGATTGGTGGTGTCCAACAGCGTTGGTTCATCACTAATTGACCGAAAAATAGCTCTAAAGATACCCAACCGTTCAAAGAGGTGGACGGAAAACTGACCGGAGAAGGAAGGATTCACAGTGAAAGACTATAATGGTCTTGAAGAGGATGAAACGAGGAGTCCATAGGTGGTCTCGGATTTGAAAACAGAGGTCGGAGGTGGCTGAAAAATGGGAAAAATCGATTGCCGTTTTATTCAAATTTTTTCATTTTTTCTTGATCTGGCCGTTTCTGGCCAGATTGGTGCACGGCCGGCCGTGAGCCGTTTGGTTGCTGGCGGTGGCCACCAGCAGCCGGCTATTCTATTGGGTGGGTGGGTGGGTGGGGGTGTGTTTGTTAGTTTTTAAAGTTTTAATGTAATTAAATAAAATTAAAAAAATATTTTTAAAATATACATATTTGTCATTTTGAAACCTAATAGATACAAGTTTAACTTTTTCAATAAACCTCGGGTATGGGTATGTCTTGTTCCCTTAAGAGACCGTTTGATTCATATAATGTTTTACTACTTAGGTAATAAGATTACCGGAAAGATAGATTACCTTGATATGAGAATATTGTATTACTCAAAATGTGTTTGGTTGGGAGTGTGTATGTTATATTTATATGTTTGATTTGAAGAGTAAATTGATGGATAAGATATTTAGATTACTAAATTGCCCTCTCTTTTAAATACTTATATAATATTATTTTTAATACTATTTTTATTAATAATATTATATTAGTATTTAAAAAT
>WYDK02118157.1:10393446-10406268 GCA_009867345.2 Toxicodendron radicans
CAGTCTATTAGTATAAGTTTTATATGAATATACTTTATATTCCATATCTTCATCAGTTCTTCTCAGGTTATATTGTAATCAATTCTCATCAATTTGGCAAATAAATTAAGCCAGATATATGCATGACATTTATTTCAGCATTATTATTCAGTTATTCCAGCATTAACTTTGTCTATATTTCTGTCTCTGTTTATTCTATAATATACTATTATACTGCTGTTAAAATTTTCAGCTAAAGCATACGGGGTTCAGTGTAATAGTAATTTATATATATATTATATATGTTAAGAGTTAACTTGTTATCAATAATAATCTCTTGTGGTATGGTTTCTGATTGGTAGTCACTAAAACAAGCATCATAGTTATGATGACTATCAACATACACAAAAATCAATGAAGAAGCCCTACAAACTTGCAGAATCTTCGTTCCATTTATCATAATGTTTTAAGATGCATGCTTTAGAAATGTAAATCTTTTTATTTGACAAAAGCGTAGGCCATATAAATTCCCTAATTTAGTTCATTCTCTAGTACAGTGTTCTTACTCCCCACTACTTGGAAGACATTAACTTTTCAATGAAAGAGCTACATTCAAGCAAAGAAGAGGTTTCTATCATCTTCTATATGCAAAAGATTTATCCAGGTAATCCAGTAGGACATCTTCACTAATATATTTGTCTCTCCATTTGAATGAAACTTCAATCATGTTGTTGCTATCTTTTTCTTAGATGAATGGAAAAATTTTCTGGAACGGATGGGGTGTGAAAATCTGCATGCAGTAAAAGATGAAGGAAAGCTGGAAGAGCTTAGAAATTGGGCTTCTTTTCGGGGGCAGACACTAAGCAGAACAGGTAAAACAAAAAAAAAAAAAAAAAAAAAAAAAAGATTCAATCGTTATCATGTATTTGGCTTTTGATCGGAGCTGAGCAAAAAGTTAATGATCAGAACTTAACCTCGTGTTCTTTGGCTTTAACAGTTAGAGGAATGATGTACTACAAAGAAGCTTTAAAATTTCAAGCATTTCTTGACATGGCTGTAAATGAAGGTTTGTAATCTTGAACGTAGAGAATAGTACTTGAAGCCTTTGTTTCCTAATATTTCCTTATTATAGTAAGAGTGTGTTCTATAGCATCTACGTACATCACCCAAGAATATATTTTAAGGAGATTGTTTCTCTAAAATCTTTATGCTACATTAATGATTCTGCCAGGTATCCTTGAAGGCTTTGAAACTGCAGAAAAAAATAGTCTTATGTCTGCTCAAATAGATGCATTAGTAGAAATGAAATTCACATATGTTGTTTCCTGTCAACTGTTTGGTGCACAAAAATCTTCTGGAGATCCCCATGCACAAGACATAGTTGACTTGATGATCAGGTAATTAATTTACCAGAAAGAGAAAAAATTTTTGCACAAATTTGAAATTTATTTTGTACAACATATTTTAGAAATCTAAATAAGCCATGACATTATTGCTTGAAGGTACCCATCTCTCCGTGTTGCTTATGTTGAGGAGAAAGAAGTGATTGTGGCAGACAAGCCTCAAAAGGTTTATTCTTCCATATTGGTTAAGGCAGTCAATGGTCTTGATCAGGTATTAGTTATTTCTTTTAGTATTTAAAATAAGAGAAATGTGCATGAAATTTTTGGCTGGCTGAAGGAAGACAAATAATTTATTCTGTTGGATGTGTATGCTAAGTTTTGTTTGAATAATACACATATCTTTCAAGAGATAAAATCACTGAAATGATTGATGATCAAATATGAAACGGAACAACAAGATGATAGAATTAAGATTTAAGAGCAAAAGACACAGAAGTTACTATAATTACATTTTTTTCATATTCTGATAGCTTTCTTTGCTTTCTTATTTACAATTGCTATAGTTTCAATGTCATTACCTGTTATGGGAAGAGGCATGTTATATATCTCTTTTATTCAAACTGAGGTGACAATTGAATTGAATGTACTGACTTGTATATGGAGAGATAATGTAACAATAATCAATATGCACATAGTAACAATTAAACTGAAACCTCGCTTAGAATACTTGAGTTTGGATAAGTAGGATATTTAGTGTTACCCGTATAAACCATGTTAATGAAGTCCTTATTGTCGCCTCTGAAGTTCACATTTCTGTTATTACATTTATGGTTTATGCACTTCTGATACCTCTGTCCACTTTTTTTTTTTTTTTTTTTTTTTTTTTGTTCTTTTCTAGTATAAGAACTGAATATGAAGAAAAGGAAAGAATGAAATTCCTAGGACATGAACCCAATTCCCCAGCATTTCAATAATTTTTTTGTTCTTTTCCATTGTTCTTCTTGAGATCAAAATGAAGAGATACAATCACAAAGTCTAGCTAATTGAATAAATTAATAATCAACATTTCTTAAAAGAACTTTTATTTCAGAAGGAAGATTGTAATTTCTTAACTGAATTGGGGATTTTTAAACATGTCATGAAGAAAGAAGTTTGCCTTTAAGGATGATCTTTGCAAAGAGGATTTGATAAACTATAGAACTTTAATTCCTAAAAGGGTGATAATAAAAAATTAGCTCTCTTGATGTAACATAATTTGATATATTTTTTAGTGAAACTTTCGTAGATAATACATGTATTGATAAATTTTAGAAGACTTTAAATTCATTGGTGTCATTAATTAGTGCTTATTGGACAATATTAGTTTGAACCATGGATTATTGAAAATGGATTAGCCTGTAGTATAGTGGTAACTACATTGTAAGGATTACCAGCCATATAGTTATTTTACTCGGATCATGCATATTCTTGCTCTCCTATGCTATTCACTCCTTAATTAATATACTTTTTCATTAGTAACTGTTGGTTAGGTATATTGTTTATCTTGCGTAGGAAATATATCGTGTAAAGCTTCCTGGTCCACCAAATATCGGAGAAGGGAAGCCCGAAAATCAAAATCATGCCATAATTTTTACTCGTGGAGAAGCTCTACAAACAATTGATATGAACCAAGTATACTCTTGCCACAATAGCTACTAGTTAATGAATCCAACGGCTTTGTGCTTATGGTTTCTGGCTTTTCAGGATAATTATTTGGAAGAAGCTTTAAAAATGAGAAATCTTCTACAAGAATTTCTTCGGAACCATGGACGACGGCCGCCTTCAATACTTGGTTTGAGGGAGCACATATTTACAGGAAGGTAAAATCCTCTTATCCCATAAGTTATAAGTACCACATCTTGTGCATAGATAGTGGGAAACAATGCTATGTAGGCAAGCGATTCTTTTAAGACCCTCTTATCGTATAAGTTAAAGGGTATAGGCTCTTGTAGGAATGTAAGAGGTCCTTAGATTAAATCCATTCACGCCAAGGTTGGGAGGGTTTGGTTTACGTTGGTTGCAGCATCTACAGCCCATACATGGTGCTAAGTTCTCTCTGTTGCCAATATATGATTGTCATTCATAGAAGGAAACGATAACTTGCGATTAAAACACTTTCAGTAGTCATATTAAATGTCAATTTGTGTTTATATACTTCATATACCTATAAACGTACACTAGTGAATAGATCTTAGTGGACTGAAAATCTCAAATTGTCTCTTAAATTGCAGTGTTTCTTCTCTAGCATGGTTCATGTCATATCAAGAGACCAGTTTTGTCACCATCGGTCAGCGGCTTCTTGCCAATCCTCTCAGGTAACAGGTGTTCATTACTTCAAGCCTGTGCTTAAAGTAATTAATATAAATATGTGCACACATGTTGCCTCGTCTGTGTACGTAGAATATTTGTCCTATTACCTTGTGAATGAGAAAGCACAGTACTCCAAATATGATTGACAAAAAAACTTGGCTGATTAACCTCTTTTTAGTTGGATATATCTATTGCTTGCGTGGCTTTGCCATTGCATAATCTTTCTTCACTAATCCTTCTTTTTTAAGGTCTTTCACCATAATACTCTGCAGATCTACTCATATTTTCGTCTGTGCTTAACGCCCTAGTCATTAACTTTTATTTTTACTTTCATCATATCTGTAGGGTAAGATTCCATTATGGACATCCTGATGTATTTGATAGGGTATTCCACATTACAAGAGGTGGAATAAGCAAAGCATCAAAAACAATCAATCTGAGCGAGGATGTCTTTGCTGGTACGATATAGTACCTCCAAATGTTATATCCTATCATATGGTCAAAGTTATTTCACTTTTACATGAACTTCTTCGCATTTTAGGATTTAATTCTACCTTACGACGGGGATGTATCACCTACCATGAGTACTTGCAAGTGGGCAAAGGTCGTGATGTGGGCCTAAACCAAATCTCAAAGTTTGAAGCCAAAGTGGCTAATGGAAACAGTGAACAAACGCTGAGTCGTGACATATACCGCCTTGGGCGTCGCTTTGATTTTTTCCGGATGCTCTCTTGTTACTTCACAACCATTGGATTTTATTTCAGTAGCCTGGTAACTTCGTTGAACCCTGAAATGATCCTTCTTTTAGTTAAATTTATCGCTGTTTGCCAGTTGTTTTAAAAACAAAGTTACACAGAACTCTACCCAAGAAAATCACCCACCCATTTTCACAAAACAGATGTTAAATAAAAAATCATCTATAAATAAATGGAGGAAACAGACCCAGGTGGACACTTGAGGGTGGAAAATAAATTGATAAACTACATGTTATTCTCTCAGTTAAATTTATCAGAAGCCTCTTATATTTCTTTTGTAATTTAATGTAATGCTATATAAGTTGCCTTTTTCTTTCATTTCTGATATGCAGCATTTGGTAATTCTTACACTTCTCTTATATATGTGCTGATTAGTTTATAATTAACAATATTTTCAACAGTTTTCAGTAATTGCAATTTATGTATTCCTCTACGGGCAGCTATACCTGGTTCTTAGTGGGTTGCAAAATGCACTCATGCTTGAGGCTAAAATGAGAAACATACAATCACTGGAAACAGCTCTTGCCTCCCAATCATTTATTCAGCTTGGGCTCCTAACAGGCTTACCAATGGTGATGGAGATTGGGCTTGAGAGAGGATTTCTTACGGCTCTTAAAGATTTTGTCCTCATGCAATTACAACTTGCGTCTGTTTTCTTCACTTTTTCTCTCGGAACAAAAATCCATTATTATGGGCGAACAATTCTGCATGGTGGAGCTAAGTACAGGCCAACTGGACGTAAGGTTGTGGTGTTTCATGCCAGCTTCACCGAGAACTATAGATTATATTCACGGAGCCACTTTGTTAAAGGATTTGAACTATTGCTTCTGTTGATTGTCTATGATTTGTTTAGGCGGTCCTATCAGAGCAGCATGGCGTATGTATTAATCACTTACTCCATTTGGTTCATGTCAATCACTTGGCTGTTCGCGCCATTTCTGTTTAATCCTTCTGGATTCAGTTGGAGTAAGATAGTAGATGACTGGAAAGACTGGAATAAGTGGATCAAGCAGCAAGGAGGTATAGGAATTCAACAGGACAAAAGTTGGCAGTCTTGGTGGAATGATGAGCAAGACCACCTTCGTCGCTCAGGCTTGGGTGCTAGGTTGTTTGAGATACTTCTTTCTACTCGTTTTTTCATGTATCAATATGGTTTGGTCTATCACCTTGACATTTCCCACAAGAGCAAAAATTTTTTGGTTTATGTGCTTTCGTGGGTTGTACTTCTTGCAGTTTTCTTATCAGTCAAGGTAAATTCTCCCACTGTAGATTAAATCTCATTCACTTAACCTGATCAAGTTGCAAATACTAAAATACACGTTTTACTATAACATCGACGTTAATGTGATATCTCAACATGAATTGCAGGCAGTGAACATTGGAAGACATGTGTTCAGTGCTAATTACCATCTTGTGTTCAGGTTTTTCAAAGCATTTCTCTTCCTGGGTTCTCTAACCATTATAATTTTACTTTCTGTCATCTGTCAATTATCTTTCAAAGACATAATCGTATGTTGTCTGGCATTTTTGCCAACCGGATGGGGTCTAATACTGGTAAGAGTTAAACCATCGATCCTTTTTCTTGTTACGAAACATTTCCTATCCATTTTCTCTCGATTGACATGTTGCTTTCGTCAGGTCGCGCAAGCCATGAGGCCAAAGGTAGAGAAAGTCGGACTATGGAAATTTATGCAGGTCCTTGCTAAAGCATATGACTATGGAATGGGGGTTGTTCTTTTTGCACCTATAGCTATTCTTGCGTGGCTCCCAATTATATCAGCCTTCCAGACTCGATTCCTTTTCAACGAGGCCTTCAACCGGCACTTGCAGATTCAACCAATTCTTGCTGGGAAAAAGAAGAACAGATGATTTTTTGCTACTGACAAGTTATAGCCTGCTTATAATATTTTTTTTAGTCAGGTATATCAACACATAAAAACAAGAAATCTGTCAAAAGTATAGTGTATAGCTGAAAGTCATATGTTAATGTATATCGAAATACAAGTTTAACAGTGAATATGTAAGTTGTTGTTAGAGGGTATAGAATCCAAATTATCATCCTGAATTGGCCATTGTTATTATGCTAGGTTTGACAGTAATCCTGGAAAGCAAAACATGAATGGCTTTGTTAATGCTGGTCAACTTTTTACTTCTTTATAGCAACCCCAAACTCACCGTTAATAAATCTCAACTTAAAACTATCTATTTTATTAATCGTTTTGATTGGAAAATCTAAAAAATGAAAACAGTGTTTGTATTTTAAAAGCAGAATTGTTTAAAATAAATGAAAATTATCGTCTACAAAGCATAATCTATAAAACTACAAGGAAAATGTTGGGTCTCAATCTTTCGAAACCATTACATCACATCGCAGCACACAACAGTTGAGATGAGTGAAACGGTACCGTATTTATTTTCTTATTTTTTCATCTGTCTTGTTGCTTCAACTCTCGCCACTCTTGTATTTTGACCCACCAAAACTATGATTTCGCGTTCAGTGTTTGCTGCTTCTAAGAAACTTCATCAATCAATCTTTCTTAAACCAACTCTTCATCTTCTTCCTTCTTCTTTCTCTTCAACACCCCATCAAGATTCTCACAATCTCTACAAACTCAACCACAGAGACTGGTTATCACCAAACCAAGTCTTGAAAATTTTCTCCAATCTCAAAGAACCCACCTCCATAATATCAGTCCTAAACCAGTACTCTCAGAGAAAAGACTATAAACCCAATGAAGCTCTTTTCACTCTCGTCATCAACCACCTCGCTCAAGCCAAAAGCTTCGATGCCATTGAACACATTATGCAAAGAATCAAAGTTGAACGCAGCTGTCGTTTATCCGATGAGTTTTTCTATAATGTCATTAAGATTTATGGGAATCAAGCTGGGAGAATCAAGAAAGCTATTGACACCTTATTTGACATGCCAAATGGTTATAAGTGTTGGCCGAGTGTTAAAACTTTCAATTTTGTGCTGAATTTGCTTGTTGCAAACAAACTGTTTGATGAAATTCATGAGATTTATTTGAGTGCAAATACGCTTGGTGTTGAGATTGATGAATGTTGTCTTAATATTCTTGTTAAAGGGTTGTGTGAAAATGGGAATTTGGAGGCCGCGTTTTATGTGCTTGATGAATTTCCTAAGCAAAATTGTAGGCCGAATGTGAGGACATTTTCGACTTTGTTGCATGGTTTATGTGAGAAGGGGAAGCTTGAGGAGGCTTTTGGGTTGCTTGAAAGGATGGAAAGAGAGGGAATTGATGCGGATACGATCACGTTTAACATATTGATTTCGGGGCTTAGGAAGCAAGGCAAGGTTGAGGAGGGGATGAAGCTTTTGGAGAGAATGCAGCTTAAGGGGTGTTATCCAAATGCAGGCTCTTATCAAGAGGTTTTGTATGGATTGCTTGATAAGGAGAGGTTTATGGAGGCAAAAGAAATTTTGGGTCGGATGATTTATGCGCATATGAGTCCTAGTTTTGTTTCATACAAGAAGCTGATTCATGGACTCTGCAGTGAGAAGTTAGTGGAGGATGTGGATTTGGTTTTGAAGCAGATGGTGCAACAAGGTTTTGTTCCGAGGATGGGAATGTGGAGGGCGATTGTTCGATGTGTGTTGTCAGGGAATAATGCTAATATTTGTCTAGATGAAATTGTTGATAGCTAGGTGATTCAGTTGAGTAGAAATTTATGGTTCTTATTCTCTATGGTCCTTGAAAGTGGACAGGAAATAATGTTGGTGAAAATCAGTTGTATGCTGAAACAGGTTTGAAACTTGTCAGCTGGATAGGACTGAATGGAGGAAGCTGAAGATGCTTCAGCCTGTATTATGATTTTCAAGTTGACACTTTTAGAACCTCTTCTTTCTGACATCACGCATTTAGACTGATAATTGTGATCCTTTGACAGTTTATTCATCAAACAAAGATTTCAAGCAGAGCTTCTGGCCTTGACTACCCATTTCACATGTTAGGCATAGCTGGTGTATTTGGCGGCTTCCTATCCAATGCTATGCGTGGTTCCTTGGTAACCTCTAGTTTCACAGAAAACGAATTCGCTAATGAAGGTTATTGATTCAGTCAAGAGGAAGAAACTTATAATAGCGTAGCTGCTCATGCTTATTTTGGCCGATTGATCTTTCAATACTGTAATGTGCATATGTATTCCTAGTTCTTAATCTCTTTATTGCTAAATCAATTTGATGGATCAATTGCCCTTGATCTTATTCTGGTCTCTTATCAGCCCTGGCAATGTGGTGATACCAAGAGTCTCCCTATATGTTCAAACTATCAATTGTACAACCTCAAGAGATTACCCAGCCAAAGTAAATTGTAGGTTAGCTTCTAACCGATTCTCGCATAAACAATTGTTTCTTTAAGTCTTGCTACACACGCATTCATTCAATAAAAAGTTGTTTGATTTAATATTTTATGCAAAATGTCCGGCTGAAAACTAAAGAGATAAAGCAAAAGAGTCCAATCAAAAGTTTGTAATTGTATTATGTAATCTGCTATACAAAAACAATAATATTACGCATACATCATTCTCATATATTTGTAGTATTACTCAAACAAAAATGCTGACATGAAATACAACCATACCCACAAGAACACATTACACCTGGAGCTGCAGCAGGACTTTTCAAAGCTAGTACCAACCATTCTATTTGGATGCTATTCAAAGTAAGAAAATCAACAAATGAACAGAATAGAGCAAAATATTAATGTTCACCCTGTAATTTACTCAGCATTTGACAACACTAGCTACTATGAGATAATATTTTCAGCTGGGCCAGATTTTCCATTTTCTCTCTGTTTCATATCCTCCTCAGAAAACGTGGGAGTTACAGACTCGATGAGTTCATTACCACTCCCATCCAGTTTGCTTATCTCGTTATCCCCTTTCTTCTCATCAGCTTCAACACTCATTTTCTCCCTTTGGTCCTCAGCATCCATTTCAGGATCACTTGAACCAGTCTGAGCAATATGCTCCTTAGTATTACAAGACGCGTCATTTCCACACTCAGGTATTTTTTCAACTATGGAGGGTGATGTAAAAGATTCATCATGAGAAGAGTCAGATTCCGGATAAATTTCTTGTTCAGTCCCTGTAGATGAATCACCTAGAGATTTTCTAGACCCTTTTCGGGAAAGTGCATGCCTTAAGTTGCGAGCTTGCTTCTCTGCCTTTTTCAAAATGCTCTTTGCCATACCTTTCTTATCAGGGCCTTCTGGATTACTTCTCTTTACAGGGCTTTCTCGATTACTTCTCTTTTCAGGGCTTTCCGGATTACTTCCATCTGAATTAATACATACTTCTTTTAGAATGCTACCAGAAATGGGCCCTGGAAGGTCTTCTACAATGAACTTCACACCAACATCCCTAGAATTGGCTGCTTTAAGGTTAGCCTGTGGAAATGAAACAGGCTCTGAAATGCTGCCTGAATGATCCCCCATCTTAGGACTCCTTTGAAACATGGAACCAATCTTTCGTAAGCCCCGCCGAACTGAAAGTATAGAATTTTTACTCTCAGAATTTTCATCAGTACTGCTGCTGTCATTGTTCAAGGATCCAGATGCTGCTGAATTAGTGATGTGAGAGGAATCATTATGCACTCTGTGAATCTGGGTATCAATGAGCCTGCTCTTCCCTTTTCTAGGCTCCCAAGTCTGTGCTACTTCACTTCCTGGGTGATGAACCCATATCCCACACTCCTCTTGCCCCCCAATGTTTATAGGTTCTAAATTATCAGCCATCTTTGGCGACTTATCTGACGTTACAGATGAAAAGGAACCTCCATGAGTCCCATTGGCAAAGGAGTTCTGTATGTCTTCCTTGCTTCTTAGATCCTCTTCATCTTGTACTCCTTCCTTGTTTAATGTTTCCTCATCCCCAGGATTTTCCCCAGGATTTTCCCCCTGCTTAAATTTATGCCAGAAATTCATGTCAAACTTACTGCACATTTCAGCGATCCATGTAAGTATTCCATCATAAGGTAGTGCAACATCTTATTTTCAGTAGTTATCAGTCAAACCTTATAGGAAAATACCTTTGCACTCTCTTCAGTTACTGTTATTGCGAGATGCAGCCTGCCCACTTTAATGTTCTTAAGAGGAATCCACATGTCGTGTCTCTGGCCATCCCTAAGATCACTAATATTTATGGTACAGTCACTGCAGATAGCAGAAGAATCAACCATTTAATACATTTGCAGCAAATTCTCAGGAAACCATGGAAACTACATCAGAAGCATGAAAACAAAGCCAAAACAGAAAACTAGGATAGGAGCATAACATCGACAGCCAAAATGGAAAACTAGGATAGGAGCATAACATCAACAGCCAAAACATAAAACAAGAATCAAACCATAGAATCAATATCAACATCCATTTCTAAGGTCAATCAACTAGAAGATAATGATAACTGTTACCGGGAACCTGAATGTTATTAAATGATTGAAACCAAAACCGTAAGAGTACAGGCATGCCAAAGTACAATAAATTTGCATCGCTAAGATTTGGGACTAACTAAAATCTCAAAGAACACTTCAGGGTATGCATCAATTGTTCCGGCTGGGACAACTACTCTTCCTTTCATTCCTATACATGTCTTAGAGTAGCATCCGTGCTTTGTCATCTAGGAGAGTTTTCTGGGAGCAGTTGCTCCAACAGAAAAAGAAGATGAGTAACTATTAATAGTGTTATTCTGAGGCGCAAACATGAGAAGCAGTTGACATTACAGCATGAGGAACTGGAATTTAAGTGCAATGGTCATAGGATTATTCAGATTAGCTATTCACTTTGTTAAGACGGGATGTTTTATTAATACACAAAAACCTGGAAATATAACTGCATTGCACTGTTTCCAACAATGGATGCAACTGTTGCCTGAGACATGACAATTGTGAAGTTTAGAGAATTACCCAAGGGTATCATCCACAAAATGGTCTTTGTCACGAACTTCAATAGATAGCACATTAGGTGAATCCCATGAACATATGGGGATCTTAAATTCCTCTTGCCATTTTGGAGTCAAAGTTTTCTTTTGTGTCTTAGTCCTGAATCTGTACTGTCCAAGTTGCCCCTTCACATATGGATCAGCCAAACCTGAAAAATTCATTCCAATAATTAACAAATCACGAAGATTTGGAATACTATGTGATGGGAAATGACTCATAAAATATTAAAGCCTAACCATTTAAATCTGATGGTTTCATGTCAGATGCTTCAACAACTTCAACAATTGCATGTGCAATAGGTTCCTTCACATCAACGGAGAACCAATTATCTGAAAAGCATATAATTAACAAAGAGGTAAAATTTAGCTTATCTGTGAAAATAGAGAAGGGAACTACTAAAAAAGTTGAACCACTGGCAACAAATTCTACAACAGATTGTCAAATGTGTTCCAATGCAAAGAGAACCTAAAACAAACTCTAAATATCCACATGTTTCTTCAAATAAGGAACGATGACTTAAATCAGGAACTAAGTTGATGAGAATTGTTAGAGATACTATTAGTAATAATCTTATATTATTGGAGATAATCTTGCATGATTATCTTCCTAATAGATAGGATTATATTCCTTGTAGAACATGTATAGATTAGGTAAGTAATCTGTAGTTTAGGAAAACAAGTATATCCTTACTAATTAGATCTCTCCTGTAAACCTATAAATTCATGTATTCCTCAACATTAATTCAATAAGAAATTCAGAGAATTACATGGTATCAGAGCCATTCAGTGAGCAATTCGGGAGTTTTTTTTTTTTCTCTATTTCTTTGGTTTGAGTCTGCCCTAAAGTGAGTCACCCTGGAGAGTGACCCAATTTTCTCACCGCCTACCTAGGAAGGAGCGCCGCTTGCCGATCGGCCAATCCCCAGAGTCCGGTCACCGGAGAAGCAGCGCGTGAGCCTCACGCGCCACCTTCTTCATCTGCGACGTCCTTCACGCGCCGGCGCGTGGGAGCGCGTGCGACGGAGCACGACAATCGGATCACTCTTCCCGGCTTCGTCTCTCCATTTCCGTCACTTCTGTACGGTTGGTTTCTCAGCATCCTAGCTAGGTCAGATCAGTCTTTGATTTCAGATCCATGTTGTTCTGTTTTCCTTCTTTGAGTGTTTGTTGAAGACCTGTTAATTATTGTGTTGATTGTGTTGGATGAGATTTGTTACGATATCTGTTGAGTATCTCTATTTTGGTTGATTGATTGCCTGTTTTAAGATTAACCATGACTGATACTGTATCGGTGATGTCGAAAATCACGAAACATAAACTTAATGGGTCTGATAACTACTTGGACTGGAGTAAGACGATTCACCTCTACCTACGAAGCATTGGTAAAGATGATCATCTCACAAAAGATCCGTCTGAAGATGATTCGAAAAAAACATGGG
>WYDK02118157.1:10654614-10665649 GCA_009867345.2 Toxicodendron radicans
TCTCTGAAACTTGAGACAAGTTATCTGGTATGGGACCTGGCTAATTAGCCTCAGATTGATGTATGTATATTATATATAATATATCTAAGAAGGTTGTGTTATTATTAAGTACCGTTTGGAAGTTTAATATTGAGTTGTCAATTTGAAGGGCTTTTTTTTTTTCTGTTGAGAAATCAGAATATTGTTTGAATTTTGAATTGCTTTGTATTATGTGGACTGAGTCTGAGGTGCATGAGGATCTCTTGAAGCACAATATTATGATATTTGAAACAACTTATAAAAATTCGTTTTATTGTCAAGAAACTTTTGTTCAGAATCATACAACTGCTCATGACCAAAAAAAAAAAAAAAAAAAAAAAAAAAAAAAAAAAAGAATCATATAACTGCTTTTCAGTTTTTCACTTTATAAATAATATATTTAAGATAGTTATGAGGTCAATTGACGAAATCATAAGAAAGTCTATGCTATTGCTGTGGTATTTCTGACGTGTTACCACTTACCACAACACAATGCACGCATAAACTAATAATTATTACATTTAACTCCTCAATATATAACATACTACATTATTGATAACATTAAGCTTGATCCAATAGACCAAACTAAAGGCCTCCTAGCCTCTACCCAATCATGTAGCTTTGGGCTTGATCCAATGGGTCTAACAAAAGCCCTTGGGCTTATTAGGGTTGACCGAATTATGTAACATTGGGGTTATTTAATGAACCAAACTGAAGCCCCTTGGGCTTCCTAGGCTCAGCCCAAGGTCTTGAAAAATTAAAGCCTTCGGCTTGTTAGGCTCCATGCGAATTCAACAAAATCTGCTCCCGCTCATTTCACTTCATCAAAACCCCATCAGAAACCCTCATTTTCCTTCAAACCTAAAGAAACAACTTTCCCGGGAAACAAACACACTTAACACTCACAGATCTCCTTTCCCCCGCCCCAAAAATGAGAGAAGAAGAGATCGAGAAGCTTCGCGGAGTGGTCCGTGACTGCGTGAGCAAGCACTTGTACTCGTCAGCGATATTTTTCGCCGATAAAGTCGCGGCGCTGACGAACGACCCCGCCGACGTCTACATGCAGGCTCAAGCTTTGTTCCTTGGCCGCCACTACCGCCGTGCCTTCCATCTCCTTAACGCCTCGAAAATTGTTCTCCGTGACCTCCGATTCCGTTATTTGGCCGCCAAGTGTCTGGTAATAATCATTAAATTTCAAATTTCATTGCTTTTCAATTGCATCTATTGAGTTTTTGTGCACAATCTTTTGAGCTGAAAAATTATTACTTTTGTTCCTTGAAATTTGATTTATTGATAGGACTTTGTCATTTTTCTTTCTGGCTTATGTATAAATAGGAGGAACTGAAGGAGTGGGATCAGTGTCTATCAATGCTCGGCGACGCTAAGGTTGATGAATATGGGAATGTATACGACACAAAAGATGTCAATGTTATGTACTTAGATAAAGATGGGGAGGATAGAGAAATTAATGTAAGCTTTTTCCACGTGTAAATTGATCTTTTACTCTATGTTTTATTGTTGCAAGCTGTTATGGAAACTTGTATTTTTTCACCTACTCTATGTTCCCTCTGACAGATTTCTTCGGCAATATGCTTTTTGAGAGGCAGAGCATATGAAGCTTTGGAAAACCGTGCCCAGGCCCGGCAGTGGTTTGTGTTTCCATTCCATTTTACTAAATAAGCAGAGTTTTTTTTTTTTTTTGGCAGTCATTTTGCTTATTATGTGATGCTTTATGCCAATTTTTATCAAGTGTTTCAGTCAAAATGGTAATAATCGACTGTCTAATTTTATTTGTTACTACATCACATTATAATCATTATGGTCTATTAATAACACAATTTCCTCAATTTTGTTTATATGATCCCCTTAAAAAAGTGAATTCGTTTTTGTTTATGGGATTGGAAAATTCTAGATACTTATGCCATTTATGTAACTTAATGCAAACATATCTTTTTTTGCATTTTTATTTGCTAAGAAGATCTTTTATGAGTATATTAAGGTTTGATAAATATGGTCATTCGCAAGGTCTTCTTTTAGGATACCACTTGAAGAAACATGCAACATAGCTTGGGTAGACTGGATATTCTGTCTTGGGTAACTCAATGGAAAATTTGATGAGACAATTAAATTGATTACGTCTTATTTGTTCTTGGACCCAATGGTGGGACAAAAATAATAGTGTATAGATGGTTCAATTCTAGAAGGGTACTAGAGCTTGTCTGCTTTCACTAAGAGTCTGGATTGCATAATGGAAGGCTACATGAATTTGTTGCTCAAATTGCTCAATACATTTATATATGCTAAATGATTGGTACTTCCAACCATTATTAGTGTCGTTTCTTTTGCTCCTTTTTCTTCCAGTCCCTGTATGAACCTTCTACCTGCTATGCAGAAACAAATCATTGACACCATTTGATCATATAAGTCAATTTGGTTCTGAAAACACAGTGACTGATTTGCTGGTTCTTTCATGTTGCTTAGTTATTAAGATTTTAGACTAAATTTTTAGGCTTATTGTTTTAGAATTTAAAACTAATAGTACTTTAATGCCGTTTGTTACCTACACCTGATATTGATGCTAGAAGTTCATGTTGTGTGGCACAGTGTACTCATTTTTTTAATCAGAATGTAAGTGGTATTTATTTTTGTTAGATAAGGTCCTTCTTCAAGATACTTTTTCAGTAATTAACGTGGTATCATTTACTGCTTTACTGAGCTCATCTTTGCAATTTCTTTCTTTGAACATGAGTGATCTGCTATGTTCCTTTCCTTTCTTTTGTTTTCTCATTTTTTTTCTCCATTCTCTCAATTTTGTTGAAGAGAAATTCCATGTTGCTCAAAAGTTCATTAGATCTACTCTTTGATGATGATCTAAGGTACAAAGCCGCAATCAAAGCTGATCCTTTGTGTTATGAGGTATGCAAGACATGTTCAATTGTTGTGTTTTCATTTATTTATGTTTTGGGATGGCTGGAGGTGAGAAGCTTGAGTATCCATGTTGCAAACTTCTATAAGTTGTTTTGCCTTCTCGAGGATTATTTATGTACTCTAAAATGTTTGTCCTTGATTTTTCTGTTTGTGGGGTCTTTTTGTTCTCATTTTCCCTTTAGTATGACTGCTAATGATTACTTAGATGTTTTATGGATTTATGATACATGTTCCAAATATATTGTATAATAATTTCATCATTATGGTTTTCTCATGTCTGTACCTAAATTATTTTCCAGGCTTTGGAATGCCTTATTGAAAAGCACATGCTAACATGTGAGGAAGGTACTTGGTCTTCAAACCAATATTCTTTAAGGTTTTCCTCCAGTAATATTGCATGTCATTTGAGAGAAGTGAATTATAACTATGTTTTCTAGTTTAAATTCTATTTAGCATGAATGAATATATTTATATTTTGATGCGAATCCACTTCAATATCTTACACAATTGGGCTGGGTAATGGGTCTTATTGGGTTTGGGTAGAACTCTCCTTAGAAAATCGGCTTGCCAAGGGAGGGTGCCCAAACCCTTATAACCCACTTGTCCAACCCTTTCCATTTCAATGTGGGATTCCTAACATATTTATACTTATATTATAATATATTTCATATGGAAACTTCATGCATGTGTATATATGTGCTATATGATTTTATGGCAAAACTTATCTCTGTCTATCTTGTGCTACCAGTAGATATTTCTATGTATTCATTTATTTTGCCAACGCATTGCTATAGACGATTTTCCTGCAGATGATCCAATACTTAAATTTGCTATATTTACCACTGAATTTCAGAAACAAGTCTACTTTCATCCTTGGAATTTGGTCCAGAAGATGGATGGCTCTCTTCATTCTACTCATGTTTGATAAAAAAGGTGAACAGTACGCAACTTGAATATATGTTAGTCCAGTATAAAACATTTGCATACATTTATAAATTTTCTATTCATTTAACTGGTATTTAATAATCTTTATTCTTGCTGTGTGCTTGCATGTGCTGATCAAAATTTTTTTTTCTCTTTTCTTTGTCCCTCTTGGTGTTATTCAGTATGACAAGGAGAATGTCGTAGAAGCCAAATTCAGAGAGCTTGAAAAAGAAAGCTGTGATAGTAATCATTCGGGCTCATCCTTCCCATGTACTCTGAAAAACAATACTGATCTTTTGGCCTGCAAAGCTGAATACTACCATCAGTGTGGTGAATACCAAAAATGCTTTGAACTAACCTCCGTGTAAGTGATAAATTTTGAACAAAATATGGCTACGTTATGTTCTTGAGATGCTCTACTAAACTCTCTCTCTCCTATTTTGTTAAAGTCTGCTTGAAAAGGATCCTTTCCATCTAAAATGTACCTTGGTACACTTAGCTGCTGCTATGGAACTTGGACATTCAAATGAACTTTATCTAATGGCGTGCAATTTAGTGAAGGATTATCCTCAAAAGTAAGAATGTGAATTTTAATATTCATTTATTCCATTTATGGTTTTCTTTCTTTCTTTTTTATTTTTTAGAAAAATTAGGAAGAGTGAGGTAAGGATTATGAGAAAAGATAAAAAATGGGACAAGAAAATGTAGGACCTGATGGAATTGCTTTTGAGGTTTGAAGTTTTTGAGTAAATCAAGTGTAATCTGGCTAGAAAGTTTGGATGTAAGGATTTAAGAAAATTACATCACAGCGGTTTAAAATTGCATCACAGTGTTTAAGTCCTAGCCTAGTGGGCATTAAAAGAGCAGTGGAAGCTCAGGATCTTTCTTAGATCTCAATAAGCCCCTAAAAGAAGCAGTATTCTTATGTGGAGATAGGATTCCTAGCTATTTAAAGAGTAAAAAAATAAAGGAGAAATCCAATCTTAGCTAAAAAAATTTGAGAGAATGACGGGATAAAAGCTAAGAACTTCATAAAGGGAACTAGATAATTAGGTAATTGATTGAAAATTTAATAGAAATGCACCCCATTTGATGTTCATGGGCTTGGGAAAAATGTATGAATCTAGAAATGAATTTGTAATGGAAATCAGTGGCTGCATCCTTTAATGACCTATGAGAGACTGAATAAAGTTGGTTTGAGTGCTCAACCATTTATTTGGTTTACATATGATGATGTAGGGCTAGATTAGATGTTGGGCGATCAAATTGTAAATTTTAGAGTGTTTTTGGCACCACTGAAAATCCCTATGATAAGGCTATATGGGACCTTGTGCAATTAAAATGTGAATTTATGCATGTTTTTACTTTCTAGTACCACCCAAAAGCAGTATTAGAAAGCTGAGGATGCTTTCTTTTTCTATTTTATAGTATTTTGCTGAAGTAGAGAAAAGTATATTTAGTTTGTGGGTGGGGGAGGAAGAAGTACTAGGATTGCTTCCCACTTACCAGGTTAGGGGATGGGAGTGAAGGGTAAAAAAAGGTGGTTTGCTGATTTTTTGTAAATGGAAGAGCAAAAGGAAAAGAGAAAATGAAATCTTGTCTTTTTTAGATCTTGTATGATGTATAGCTACATTTGTGGGAGTGATTTCTTTTTGATTTCCTTAAACTTCTGTGTTCAAGTACTTACAAGGACTTTGAACCTTTTAGGGCTTTATCCTGGTTTGCAGTTGGCTGCTACTACTATTGTATAAAGAAGTATGACCAATCACGCCGTTTTTTCAAGTAAGCATCACAAATTACTCAGTTGCTCATTGTTATGTTTTCTTCCATTGTTAGCTCCATTACTTTCAATGTTGAATTTGTAACTTCTTGGTCGTTTTCTCTCTAATATGATAGGAGGTAAAGTTTTTATTATTAGATTTTGGAGATTCATGTATTATGCAATCATATTTTTCACTTTTGAAGACTTCATTATGCTGTTAACCTGTGATGATACTAGAGTTCATACGGGTTTTCTTTGAAACATTGGTGCTCTTGGTTGTGCAATTGCCAAATTTTAGAATACCAAATCAGATCATTTTTCTTGTGTGATCTATAATCCTGGCATTTGGGTTGGTATTGAGTTCTGTAATATGAGTCAATAGATTGTTATGGGTTGTAACTGATCCAGCTTATAAACCTGTTGATCTGAAATTACTTTACAGATCTTTCGACACTTGTTCCATCTGTGTATATTAGATTTGCCTGATTTTTTATAACAAAACGATTGGTCTGATTGCTTGTTGAATTTTAATTTAATAATGTCTCTTAATTGGATTCTTTGGACCCATTTTAGTATTTTCCTTAACATCATATGTTACCTAACACTTGTATTGAATTTACTGTTGTATCCTTATTGCTTCTTTCTCTCTCTCTCTCTCTCTGGTTACCAAAGATGTACACAGCTATTTTTGTTTTCACTTTTTAAAATACAATTCTTATTCCATCGAAAGAACTTCTGCAGTTTAGTTTCAAATTATATGTTATCTAGTCATTGGCTATATGTTACGCTTATCAAAGGTTTCCAGTTTTTTTTAATAAGATTCAAAGGTTTCCATTTTTTTTTAATAAGATTTGAGGTTATAAGAATGAGATCTGATTTCTTGTTGTATCTGCTCACTACAGCAAGGCTACAAGTCTTGATGGGACATTCCCGCCCGCTTTGATAGGTTATGGAAATGCCTTTGCTGCTCAAGAAGAGGGTGATCAAGCGATGTTGGCTTATCGCACTGCTGCTCGTTTGTTTCCAGGGTAATTTTTAGTATTATTTTGTTGGATTTGTGTTCTCTATCTAAGATTGGATTTTTTTGGTTACATATTTAGCAATGGAGTGAGGAGACTTAATATAATAATATGCCTCTTAGCTTTGTGCATCTTTGAGGACACTTCTAGCATTTACGCTTTTTTTTCCCTTAAAGATATCTTAATTTGTTGATCAATTTGAATGATATTGGTTTTCCAGATCTTACTTCTCTTGATCTTATTCAGTTCTTTATTTATTGAAGAACATTGTGATGTGTGTAATCATGTGGGTAAAATATGTTCTGATCCTTTGAGTTTGAATCATGCCTCAATTAGTTCTTCAAGTTCTGGAATTGGTTTATCTGATAGAACATTGATATATAATAATTAATACCATCTGAATATTGATAAATAATAATTAGCACCATGTGAATGTCATTGTTCAGCTGTTTTTTGCATGAACATTTTGATGTGTCAAAATCATCTTCCTATTGGCAACAATTATATTGTCATGACACCACCTTTCTCTTGCCATACTCCATGTCCTCCCATCCCATGTTCATCTCCTAGTCACATCTTGGATTTTTAGCTCTTTTATAGGCGGCAGCCTGGCAGGGTTGTTTGACAATAAGTTGCTGTACAAGTATAGAACCGTCTGATTAAATTTGTGGTTGGGCATCTGGATCTAAAGTGCATTTTGGGCTTCCATTTATTTTATTTTATTTTTGTATTTGGGTTATGCTCAAGTCTTGATAAAGGGATTTATAATAATATTTTTTTTTTTTTCTTTCAATGATTGGCATTTGAATTTGTTCCTTAGCAACATACTCTAGTTCTGATAAAACTTATTCATTGCATGAACCCAGGGTATATTCCTTGCAGTTTTCTTTTTGGAACTAAGCAAAAAGTCATGAGTAGTTTTTTGGTCATTAATATCCTGTGTGTCATTAATTATTTGCTTAATGATGCATTGCATTGGATTGCAATGTGGGAGTACTCTTATTATTATGAATTGTTCTTTTACAGGTTGAATGTTGATATTCTCTTATTCCAGGTGCCATTTTCCAACTTTATATATCGGGATGGAATACATGCGAACTCACAGCTTTAAGCTTGCTGAGCAGGTGCTCTATCATCCTGTAAACATAGGCAATTTCCCATTTTGTTATCTTCAGAATTTTGATTAGCCTGTCCATTTTCCAGTTTTTTATGCAGGCAAAGACCATATGCCCTTCAGATCCACTTGTATATAATGAACTTGGGGTTGTTGCTTATCATATGAAGGAGTAAGGAATTTTTGTTCACTTGAATTCATCTTGTTGCAGATGCTGTTTATCCCCATTATGAACCTGCCCTTGAACAAATTTTCTGTCTATATAAAAATTAGCCCATACTTATCTTTTATTATTATACCCAGAAATCCTTTGATCGCCCGTAGCGTTCCTGAGTCTTAAATTGGAGGCTATTTCTAGACACTGCAATCTTGATAGTAAAGAAACTTGCAGGATACAATATGCCAAGTAGCCTTTTATCAGAACCAAGACTTTTACCACTAGGACCAACATCATTTCCAATTAAGTTGTATTTAGAAAAAAAATGATTATGAATTATATCCTATTCCTAAGATATAGTATTATTGGAGCCTGTCAAATCTTCAGTGAATTAAACTGTCTGTAATTTGGCTCTTTTTGTTGAACAAGTATAAGGTCATCAATTTTAACAAGCACTGTTTTTTCATTTGAACACTTGTAGGTATAATAAAGCTGTGTGGTGGTTTGAGAAGACTTTGGCGCACATCCCATCCTCTTTAAGTGAAATGTGGGAACCAACTGTGGTCAATCTTGCTCATGCTTACAGGAAGTTGAAGTATGTTGTTAAATTAAAATATCATTCATCTTACATATTATCTGGTTTTTTATTATATGCCTATCCTTTAAATAAGGATCCCTTTTTTCATGATATATAACATGTCCATTCTAGGGATTGAGTATATTATTATACTTAACAATACATATATTTCAGAATGTATCACGAGGCAATTTCCTGTTACGAGAGAGCACTGACATTGTCAAATAGAAGCTTGAGCACCTATGCAGGTCTTGCTTACACTTATCATTTGCAGGTATCATGGTTTTTTTGTTTCCGTATTCTTGCTCAAGAAGTTGGACCTGTTTTGTTATACTAGAAATCCTAAATTTAGAATTTTAAAATAGCTTTAATGTTCATTATATAATAGTAACTTTGATTTTCATCTCTTGGCTCTCTCGTGCAGGATAATTTTTCTGCTGCCATCACGTATTATCATAAGGTAACTTGCAAAGTACTAAAGAACCTTGTTTGTCATATTCATTCATTGTTGAAAGGAAATATGAAACTCTTATTGCATGTTTTTTTTTTTTTTTCTAAACTTTGTTTTTTATTTATTTATTTATTCTTATTTCCAAATTAGGCTTTATGGCTGAAGCCAGATGATCAGTTTTGCACGGAAATGTTAAGTTTGGCCCTTCTAGATGAAGGGCGCCATGGCATTGACCCCAAAATTGAATTTCGCTGAATTGAGGTTGATATTTAATGATTTTGATAATGTTATTTACCTCCATGTTGTAATGTATATTTAATCTATTACGCTCATGCCTATAGCAATGTCTCTGATTTTAACTAATGATAGAGGTCTGGTGCTTGATTTGTTGAAATCTGAGAGCTGAAGAGTTGCTGTAATTGCTGGCGCGGTATTCCTTTTGCTTCAGTTGCAATATGAAGAATGTGAAACATCAAGATCAAGTGATGACCGATTTGAAAGTTATAGAGCATTCAGAATTTCTCAAAAATATCTTATTAGATTAACAATATTTGCTATGCTGTAGGATGGATTTGTCTTTGGGTGAAGGAGTAATTAGATTTAGGATTTCTTTTATAGCTTATTTAAAAAAGTGTCGTGTGGGTAATATTTTATAATAGGATTGTAGGAATTAACTTAAGGGAGCGTTTGGTTCGGGGGTAAGTTGAATGATTGAGGTTAAGTAATCTTATATTATTTGTATTATCATATCTGATTGTCAAGTAATATAAGATTCCGGTAATCTTTAACAACCAATAGTTAAATTTGAGTGTTAATCTGATTATCTCAAAAGCATATGGTATTCTGAGATTACTTGGTAATTTTATTGGAAGTTACAATTTTGTTACTTAGGATAAAAAAGCTCTTATTATTTAAACAAATTATATGATTTTTATATCTTTATAAACTCAATTTTAAAGACAAATTTGTCCATGGACTTGAACAAAATACCAGAATAGCTCAGTCATCTACAGGCGGCCGGTGACTTTTTGACACACTGTCGAGGGGAGATCGTTGGTTGTGTGTCAATCTGACCATTTCTAGTCATAGATCTGGTCGTTTTTAGTTAGATTTCATGATCTGGCCGGAAACAGTCAGATCCATGGTAGTTAACGGCCACGTCTGTGGCCGTTAACAGCCAGATCGTGAAATCTGATCGGAAACGGTCATAATAGATCTGGCTAGAAATGGTTAGATCAACATACAATCAACGATTATTATTATTATTATTATTATTATAATCATTGTTATTTAATAGACATGAAAACATTTGTGTTTGAAATGATTATTAATTAGGGGTAAAATTGGAATAAGAGTTGGATTACCTCGGTAATATTTTAATACTATTTTTTTATTTAGTAATCTGATTATCTCTTATATTATTAACAGTAACTATTATTGGTATTGGAAGATTATTAAAATCTTTTATTATTTGGTAAACAAATGTAGTAATGATTAGATTAAAAAATAGATTATTGAGATAATCTTTTAATACTTTGAACCAAATGCACCCTTAAAAGAAAGTTTATATAGATTAAAATTTACAAACATCTGATAAATTTAAGTTAAAGTAAAAACACTCCTCACAAGAAAGCAAACTCAAACGTTTACCTTTTAGAATATTTTGAAGGTCAACCCTAGATCACTCGAATTTTTCTCAATTATCTTTGCTAAGCGTCCTTCTATCGAATGGTGCGTTTGGTTCAGAGAATATTGTATTACTGAGAATGTTATATTAAAGGAAAGTTAGATTTTCTTAATATGTAAATATTGTATTACTGGAAATGTGTTTGATTGACAAGAATAAGGAGTGGATATGTTATATTAATATTTTTTGTTAGAAGAAATAAATTGGTGAATGAGTTGTTTAGATTACTTAATTGTTTACCTTTTCAAATATTAATATCATATTATTTTTATTATTATTTTTAAAATATTACAATAATATCAATATTATATTATGTTAAATATTATATTATATTAATATTTAAAATAATATTATATTAATTAATATTTTCAAATATTATATTAATATAATATTAATTT
>WYDK02118157.1:10787847-10811103 GCA_009867345.2 Toxicodendron radicans
CTATAACTCTATAGAGATTTTTGTTATTCAATTGGAATTATTGTTATTAACCAAAATTTAATTACAGTAATATTGTGTCCACAATCCAATTTCACAACCTTCTTTTATAGTCTTAAAGTGACAGTTAATTTGACAACTGTCATATCAACTCTTGCTACATCCAAAACACTAAATGATTTTGACTAAACACAACGATTGTTTCTTAGGGACAAACAACTCTTCCTTCATAAAGAATGATCTTTATGAATGGAACATCAATTCCTTATAAAAAAAGATTGTTTATCTTTAAGAAACGATTATTCGTCTTTAAGGAACGATCGTTCGTCTCATTAAAATTGTTAGTTGACGTGGTAGTGTTAACTCTGCTGTTACGTTAGCGTTGTAAGAGAAAATTATGAGATTTGATTATAAACGCGATATTTTTTATCTAATTATATTGATTTTAATTAAAAGATTGTATTTAAAAGTTCATTTCATTTTCTCCTTGTGATTTATATAAGGGTTTTTTTTTTTTTTTTTCTTAAATACTTTAAGGAACGAGGTCATTATAAGGGATGAAAAATAAAATAAACAATTTAAATTCAAAATGGGAAACGTTGATCCTATTATTGATGAACGGCTGATAAGGGTTGGGTAATAATACTGGCAGGTAACCCTACCTTCCTCTATATATAAAGCCCTATCGATAAACCCAAACATCAGTTTGTTTCTCTTCCGCTCAAAACCCTATCGATAAACCCTAATATTTCCCCTCAGCTCTGTTTCTCTCACTTCGGGTTTTACAGAGATGGCGACCCACCTCTGCAAGCACGCAACTGCCAAAACCCTCACCGCTCTTCTCTCCCGCTCCCTTTCTTCGATGTCTCTCGCTTCTCATCCTCTCAAATCCTCTCCTTCTGTCTCCCTCGCTCTCTTTAACCGCCTACGCCCTCTGGTCGCCGTCAACATCGGTCGCTTTGTCGCTGCTCCCACACGCGGCTTGTCCACCCACGCCACGTCGTCCTCGCTCACCGATCCCAATCCCAACTGGTCGAACCGGCCCCCCAAAGAAACGATTTTGCTTGATGGGTGTGACTTTGAGCACTGGCTTGTGGTTATGGAACCGCCTGAAGGAAATCCCACTAGGGATGAGATTATTGATAGCTATATCAAAACCCTTGCTATGGTCACTGGCAGGTTAGTTTCATTTATTTAATATAAATCGTTACTGTTTCTTATTTTTTCCATGGATTGGTCATGATTTTATTTGCTATGTGTTATTGGTTATTATTGTTGTTTTGGTTGTTGTTATTTGCTGTATATCATCAATTTAGAGCGCGTCGATTAAATTGTTTATATTAAACCATAAGTTGAAGGGTTAATTTAGTTTTGACTGAAATTTGTGTTTTAGATGCCATTCATGAAGTAATTTTTGTGTGTGAACCAACTAATATTTGACTCTGAACACGAATGCTGATTATTATTGTTGATGGTGATAGCTTTTTACGATTTGTTTTTTAACCTGTGATCTTCAAGGGTTATTTCTGAAATTTTATATACGTCTCTTAGATAATTTTCTGAAGGGACTATTGTTTTCTTCATACCTTGTAAATTAATTAGTGACATCCTTCTGAACGCGAATCTGAATTTGATCTTTGTGATAAAGTTAGAATATTGACGACACTTGTTAGCATTTACAGCTGACATGGTATGTCCTCTTCTGCCCTTTAACATTGATCTCCAATTTTTAGGATGTGAATGTTTTCCAACTATTTAATGCAAATATCAGTTTTGCAAGCTTGCTTTATTTTATTTTGTTGGTTAATCTTTGTTGGTTGTTCTTTCTCTTATAGCGAAGAAGAAGCAAGAATGAAATTGTATTCAGTTTCAACTAGGTGCTACTTTGCATTTGGGGCTTTGGTCTCTGAAGAGCTCTCATACAAGCTCAAAGGTACACTTTTTTTTAATTGGTAGTGCCTGCTATTTTTTTAATGAGATGTAACTGATGTTTCTCTGTTTATTAACAGAATTGCCTAGAGTTAGATGGGTTCTGCCAGATTCCTATTTGGATGTTAACAATAAAGATTATGGAGGTAAGTCATGCTTTTTATGAGGTGACATGAAATTGTTTTGCTGCTTTTATTATGATATTTTTTCCTTACAATAATGTTGCTTACCTTAGCTTTAGGGAATTTGCCTTTAAAATATGTTATTCCAATAATTCTTAGTTATTGTTCATTATGTGCAGGGGAACCTTTCATTAATGGAGAAGCAGTTCCTTATGATCCAAAGTATCATGAAGAATGGATAAGGAACAATGCTCGAGCAAATGAGAGAAATCGGCGCAACGATAGACCTCGTAACTTTGATAGATCCAGAAACTTCGAGAGAAGAAGGGAGAATGTGCAAAACCGAGATTTTCAGAATCAGGGCATGCCGAACTCTGCTCCCAACAGTGCCATGCCTCCTGCCAACAACATGCCTCCTCCCAACATGGGGAGAATGCCACCTAGCAACATGGGAGGGCCATCCAACAACTATGGAGGAATGTCACCACCGAACAACTACGGAGGTGTGCATCCAGCCAACAATTATGGGGGAGGGCCACCATCCAACAATTACGGGGGAGGGCCACCATCCAACAATTACGGGGGGATGCCACCCCAACCCAACAATGCTGGCAACATGGGAGGAATGCCGCCCCAACCAAACAATGTTGGCAACATGGGAGGAATGCCGCCCCAACCCAACAATGCTGGCAACATGGGAGGAATGCCGCCCCAACCCAACAATGTTGGCAACATGGGAGGAATGCCACCAAATGCAGGATGGTCCAGTACTGTGCCTGGGAATCAGAATGCTGGTCCTGCCTACCAAAATGCGCCAAACACACAGTTCCAGAATAGCTACACTCCGAACGACAATAGAAACATGGCTGGTGGAAACCCTTATCAACGTTGAGAATCTGCCCGAAAGAGTTGTTTACCGTCCACCGAGTAGAGACCTTTTGGGATATTGTAGATAACTATGCCTGGACTTAGATTTAATGGTATTAGTGTAATGGTTTTCCTAAATATGTAAAAGAATTGTTGATGCTATTTGCTTTTGCAAGACGGACTATTGATATTTCTGCTATGGGGTAGTGATAATTGTTTTCATAATCTTAGACAATCTTTTGGTTCATGATGAACTCAAAAGTCAAAAACCCTATAAGGAGCACTGTTCAAGTATAACTTTTCTGGTTCTGAATATGGATCAGCTATTGTTACCAAGTTCAACTTTTTTAATTCTGAATATGGTACACCAACAGTTTCTCCTTTCAAATTTTATGACAAAATGCATATTCCCTATTCACTTGGATGCAGTGACTTTATATTTTTCGGTGACAAATTAGTTCTTTTATCTAGCAGAGGGTTCGGGCTCAGTAATCCTGTAGGTCTCGTGTAGCAACTTTGATCGAGTCTTAAATCTTGTCGTTGCTGGGAAAGCAAGTGTGTAACCACCCAGAAAGAGACGATGGTTTTGGCCTGCAGGAAGACACTTTTCTTCCATGGAAATAACAGTAATGGACAGCATGGATTGCTCATCAAGTTCAGTGGGAACAAACAGAAACACGATTCTTAATGCTTAGTGTTGCCGAGAAAGTATGTAACTGCCCAGAAAGAGCAATGGTTTTGCCCTGCAGAAATACAATTTTCTTCCATGGAAAGAACAGTAGCTCATGAAGATCAGTGGAAACTAACAAAAACAATAAAGGAGAAGTAAATGTCATCCAAAAGCTTATCCTCTTCACTGTCTTTCAGGATAGCCAAGCCCAAATAAGCACTTCAAGGTGAGAAAAGCGAAAACGCTTTAACCGTATTTGTTATCTCATGACTCGCATACTCGAACTCTTTTCATTGCCATATGCTATTTATACCCTCTTTGAACCTTCAGTACAGTTCATCCCAAAGAAAGAAGTTCATTCAAGTATAAGCTCAAAGAGTCCTTAATTAATTAGCTTTTCAAACTTCAAAGATGAAGATTATTGTGATGTTAGTATTGGTAGTAGCCATGGTCTACTTCATGTTGAAGCCAGGAGAAGCCATCCAATGCTGCCAAGTGGCGACATCTTTGGCCCCTTGCATGCCTTTCTTGGAGGCTGCAAGGGAAAATCCTTCAGCCGCATGCTGTGATGGCGTGAGAAACATTAAGGCAATCACTCCAACCACTGCAGATAGACAAGCAGCTTGTGAATGTGTGAAGTCCGTTAGAAGTCTGACTTTGAATCTTTACTGTGATACCATGTTAAAAAAATCAGAGCAGTAAAAAATAAATAAATAAAAACATTACCGGTGGAGTGAAAAAAAATAATAAAAACATATAAAAATAACGATCACACAAAATCATACGATAATTTTTATGTAATTCGACATAAATAGTTTACATCCACGAATGAGAGAGTTTCACTATAATTTAATGAATAAGATACAAGTGTTCATCATACCATCAACCTCGTACATAGGCGGACATCTAGTGGTATTTACTCGATACCCTAAAGTACCCGTACATTAAAACCTCTTATATACTCACATCTTCTCTTCTCTTTTTTACCTCTCTCATAACTTTACAATTGATTTAACCCCTCTATTTATAGGTAAATTAGAATATTCTTTTTCTACTAGGATTCTTCATCCTATTCCTAATAGAACTTATAATTTAATTACTCTCCTATTTTAAAGTCCTAAACCAATTCTACTTTCCTAATTAAGATAGAAAAGGAAAACAAATCATTCTTTAATACAAATTCCTAAACTAGAAATTTGTTTAAACTAAAATTTTTTTTTCTTATGGTTTTCCTTTTCTTCTTCGTCAACTAATTTGTCGACTACCAAAAAAATTGTTCATATCTTATAACAAAGTCAGCTGCTGCTAAATATCCAGATATCAACCAGGACGCTGCTTCAACTCTCCCTGGAAAATGTGGAGTTCCATTGAACATTCCCATCTCTAAGAACACCAACTGTGCCAAGTGAGTTTTACTATTTGCAATTTTGCATATTGTTTACTCCAGAAACTTGATAATGAATCCATCTGAACTTAGTTTTCTTTTTTGGTTACTTTCCCAGCATTAACTGAGATGGAAGAGACCAGGATGAGAAATACAGTTGTGGCTTCTGCAGCTTTAGGGTGTTGCCATCTCCATTGTCTTGTATTATGATGCTGTATTACAATAATGGTTGTATTTTTTTTATCATTCCTTGTGATCGTATACGAAATTGTATTCAGATTCTCTTGTAATGGTTTTTGCAAGCTTAATTACTGCAATAAATACATGAATAATTAGTGTTAACATTAAACTGTTAAACATTCCTTGCTTGTTCTTGTTGCCAGTGAAATGATCAAAGACAGGCAATACATACATAAAACACTGCAGGGACAAATTCCCCCCTTTGGTGTGCTTAATATTCAATAGCAAAATCAATAATCATACATGAATGAAACACCAATTTTCCATGAAAAACTTATAAATGGAAAAATCACACCGACAGTCAATTTTGATTTCACCACATAAAATAACAAGAAATTTTTGATGATATTCTCTCTATACACTTTACCATTAACCCGGTAGAATAAATCCAGCTACAGATGGGACATAATTATATGCAGAATTCGAACAACTTTTCCTCATTTATATATTAAATAAATTGCTTGACCGAATACTCAAGGCCTTAAGTTAGCAGGAATGGACCAAAAAAACTAGTAAGTGAAGGGGAATAAAGAACGAGCACTACTTCATTTTGCTAATGTAATAGAGGAATGAATGAATTCTACTTTTCTTGACTCTGTTAATAGGTTAAAATTTGGAAGATGCTAATAAAAAGCTTGATCCAGCATCGAAGATGATTTATGACTGTTCATGAATCTTATGCAACTTGTTAATATTACATTTTGTTATTGTTAAAAGCAATAAATTCTTTCAGAGAAAGATTTTTAGAACATATGTGGAGGAAAACAAACTTCATTAATATATTATTATTACTACATACATCCTTTTTATAAGTTTATAAGGAGAAAACATTACAAAACCCTTCAATCTTCCTAACACAAAAAACTGATAAAAAAAAAACCTTTAATCTTCTTCTTCCTAACACACAAAACTGAAAAAACCTTTAATCTTCATCTTAAAAAATGTTCAGTCTTCAACATATTTGATGATGGTGCTTTAAATGATCCATTATTCAATAGGTTCATATATCAAGTTTGACTTTTTGATTCTTGAAAATCAATCTAAAAATTGTTCTTAGAAGGATGTTTGTGTTGTTATCATGTCATGGATGGATGAAATTTATGACTAAATTAATCAAATTAGAAGAGATGATATGATAATCACTAATGAGACTTATTTGAGTAATTTGTAAATGTGGTATATATAAAAGAAACCAATTTCCCTTTTTCACTTGAGGCAGACTGAACTTGTGGTGATAGTATATGATGGGAACTCATCCAATAACTCAAACAAATGGGCTAGATAGTAAGTCTTTCATGGGCTTGGGTAGAACTCTCCTTGGAAAACCGGCTTACTGAGGGAGGATGCCCAAGCCTTTATAACCCACATGCCTACCCATTTCCCTTCTAATGTGGGATCCTAACACACCATCACGCTTCCGTAACCGACGTCCACGTCCGTCTCTTTATCCCTTGGGTGAATTCACGGATCCCCTTACCTCGAGCCTCCATGTCCTTTTTCGGGGTGACAGACCGGGTCCAAGGTCAGCCTGCCACGCCTGCCTTTTTACCCATTGGATGACTTCGTGGATCCCTTTACCTTTGGCCTCCATGCCCTTTCTCGGGGTAGCACCCCGGGCTGAAGGTCAGCCTACCACAGGTCAACTTGCCACACAAGCGTTGCCACGTAGGCACAGGACCATGGCTCTGATACCATTTGATATGAACCCATCCAATAACTCAAACAATTGGGCTAGATAATGAGTTTTTCATGGGCCTGAGTAGAACTCTCCTTGGAAAATCGGCTTGCCAAGGAAGGGTACCCAAGCCTTTATAACCCATATGCCCACCCATTTCGGTGTGTTAGGATCCCACATTGGAAGGGAAATGGGTGGGCATATGGGTTATAAAGACTTGGGAACCCTCCCTTGGCAAGTTGGTTTTCCAAGGAGAGTTCTACCCAAGCCCAATAAGACATACTACCTAGCCCAATTGTGTGAAATATTAGATGAGTTCTTATCAAATGGTATCAATACCATGATTCTACGCCTATGTGGCCACGCCTATGTGGCCACGCCTATATGGCCACGCCTACTGGGCAGGCTGACCTTAGACCCGAGTTGTTACCCCAAAAAAGGGCATGGAAGCCCTAGGTAAGAGGATCTGCGAAGTCACTCAAGGGGCAAAGAGGTCGACGGGGGTAAAGAGGTTGATTTGGACGTCGATTGCAGAAGCGTGGTGGTGTGTTAGGATCCCACATTGGAAGGGAAATGGGTGGGCATGTG
This sequence comes from Toxicodendron radicans, assembly GCA_009867345.2. Taxonomy (NCBI): domain Eukaryota; kingdom Viridiplantae; phylum Streptophyta; class Magnoliopsida; order Sapindales; family Anacardiaceae; genus Toxicodendron; species Toxicodendron radicans. The sequence continues at coordinate 10,795,320 of WYDK02118157.1, forward strand.
GGTTATAAAGGCTTTGACACCCTCCCTTGGCAAGCCGATTTTCCAAGGAGAATTCTACCCAAGCCCAATAAGACTCATTACCCAACTCAATTGTGTGAGCTATTGAAGTGAGTTCGCATCAAATGGTCCCAGAGCCATGGTCCTGCGCCTACGTGGTAGCGTCTTCGTGATAGGCTGACCTTGGGCCCGGGCTGCTATCCCAAGAAAAGGCATGGAGGCCCGAGGTAAGGGGATCCGCGAAGTCACCCAAGGGGTAAAGAGGCCAACGTGGACGTCGGTTGCGAAAGGGTGGTGAAATGTTAGGATCTCACATTGAAAAGGAGTGAGAGGGTTAAGTGGGTTATAAGGGCTTAAACATCTTCCCTTGGCAAGCAATTGGGCTTAAGTAGAACTCTCCAATAACTCAAACTATTGAGCTAGGTAGTGTCTTTCATGTTCTTGGGTAGAGCTCTCATTGAAAAACAGGCATGACAAGGGAGGGTGCCCAAGCCCTTATAACCCACATGCCTACCCATTTTCCTTCTAATGTGAGATCCTAACAATATACAATTTATTGTCTCATCAAAGTGATTTTAGACCAATTATCCTGTAGCTCTAATGTAGCAAAAACAACTCTGCCACAATTGCATCATCAGATGAAGTAAATAAGATTTTGATCTGATTCCAAGCTCATCATTTTCACATAGTTGATCTTATTGCTTTCTAAATCATTCCTAGTTAATTTAGTCATGTCTTTTTATGCCGATATATAAACAGAATTGGCCTGTAAGACTTTGCAGATCCAATAAAGAAACTAAACCCCTTATGTATTTTCACTGCTCTTCCATAGCCTAAATTGTATGTCAATAGATAGCGCCATTTTTTAAGATTCTTGTTTCAACTGGGAGCGTACTCACGAGAGATTCCCTCAAATTCAATGTCTCCAAGTTGAGAAGCTTACCAATGGACTTCAGAAGTACTTGTACATTTGTATTTTTCCATATTGGCAATACAAGCACACAGATCATTCTCATTTCCATTTGTCACCCTAATATCTAACTTTCTCAGATGCCTTAGCTTCCTAAGCTCTTTGAGTACTTCAAAGTTTGCTTCCACAAAACCTAGCTTCTGCAAATCCAATAAAGAGCCAAACCCCACAAGTATTTTTACACTTTCGTAATAACGACCACTACTATCCAAACCGTATATCAATAGATAACGCAATTTCTTAAGATTCTTGATCTCAACAGGAAGCTCAGTGACAAGAGAAAGTTTCAAATTCAAGGTCTCCAAGTTGAGAAGCTTAGCTATGGACTTGGGAAGTACATTTACTTCTGTATTTTTCACAGTAGTGCAAATGGAAGAGGTTTCCCACTCCTTCAGAAAGATATTCTATAGGACTATCATCAAAATCAAGTGCTTTTATAAGTTTGAAATCTACAAGAAGCCTAGTCATGAAAGAGGTAGGCATCTTATCAACATTGAAAAGAGAAACAAAACGTATCCTTGAGTCTTTGATACTCTCTGGAACCCTATCAGTACTTCCTTGCATTAAAATGCGCCGAATTTTGCTAGGGAGATTTGACTGTTCTCTGTTCACAAAATAAGAGAAGCTCAAATATTGGGCCATTCTAAGGATAATCTCATATCAGATCATGGACTCAACAATATCTAGGTCTTCCAATGAAATTCGTCTCTACCATTTGAACCAAGCTTATGTTAATGAGATCAATCAAGAATTCTCCAGCGACTTGTTCAGGTGTGCTGCATTTGGAATAAGGGACAAAGCCCTTAGCAATCCATATGCGAATCAGTCTTGCACAATTGATTGAATAGCCTTTTGGGAAAAAAAAAACCAAAATACAAGGGACAAGATTTGAGATGGTGAGGTAGATCATAATAACCTTCTAATAAAACTTTGTTGGAATCGTTTAGATGAGAATCGCTTCCCAACTGTGACCCCAAGTCATCAAGTAAAATTTTCCATTCAAAAGCAACCTTGTTCTTGTTTGAGAGAAGACCATCTACAGCAGCAATTGTTAGTGGTAAACCTCCACATTTCCCAAGGATGTCACAAGACAGTTTCTCCAACTCGGGGAGACAACACCCTTGAGGACCAAAAGGCTTTCTACAAAAAAGTTCACACGCCTTATCTGAAGGCAAGGGTTGTAGCCTATGGACATTAACAACAGTAATCAGATCAACAATGCCCTGTTTCTGGTTGTGAGCATAATCCTACTGCTTTTGTTGTTGTCAGTGAACTGAGAACTGAGAACTGAGAGAACTGAATTGTCAGATAACTTAGAAAATTCATAAAGAAAGAGAGGTTGTAGCTTCCTTTTGCCATGAATTTGCAAGTGACTTTACTTCCAAAGTAAAAGAGACAAGGGTGGAGATGGGTCTCATATATCAAATCAACAAAGCCACTTTATGAATATCATTCTAAAGAGACAGAGCATGTGGCTTCATAAAAGAATATATAAACTATTAGATCAGGGGTCAAGTCAACATTTGACCATGATCCAAGGGTTTATGTTAATTTGATGTTTCTGTAGTTAACATTTTACCATTTTAAGGGTCCATGTCAATTTTATCATTTTAAGGGCACAGGGACACTATAATTCATTATCTTTAGAAAACAGAGGAAAACAGGGACACTGTTTTTTACTGATTTAAATGCAAGGGAGCGATCCAATAAAATAAAGATGGAAGAGACCTGCAGGATGAGAAATAAAGATGTTATCTTGCTGTTTGGTGCCGTGTTATGCAAAATTCTTGAGATTCTCCTGTAATGGTTTATGCAATAAATTGAACATTCTTGGTTATTCTTGTTGAGAAACAACCCAAAGGAAGGCAATACATAACAAGTTGACAAAAAATTTCTTCCTATGTGAGTAAAGAAAGATTATATAGTAACATACAAAATACTGCAAATAAATATATATCAATATATATAAGCTGAATCTGTTTCATATATCCACATATGATCAGATACTATTTTAATGGGGAAAACCTTTTAAGCAATTACCAAAGTCAATAGAATCACCATGCATAACTGCGAAGTGAATTAACCACAATTGAAGAAAATACTGTAAATGAACGATGGAGCACTACTTTATTTTCTAACTAATTAAATGAATGAATAAAAGACCTTTTTTTTTTTTAAAATATATATAGTAATGCAAAATTTGGAAGATGGTAATTAATGAACAGACTGATCCAGCATTGAAATTGATGAATGTCCATGAATCTTTTGATGCTAATCAATGAACAGATGAATGTCCTTTAGTTTAAACTTTATAACAAAAATCAATCTCCTAATCTTGAAAAACTAACTACGCTAACGATTTCCGCAACGCATACACCAAATGCTTCACTACTATCACCTTCCATTGTGAATTCTAGTTGTATTGTTTACATTTGCAGGAACCGTCTGGACCAATTCATCTCCTTATAGTAATTCTTGGGCCAGTTCACCACGGAGCTGCTAATGGCTGACTTTTTACGAAATTCTTTATCCAAGGAAGAAGAAAGTCAAGGACTAGTAGAAGAAATGTCTTTTGACAGCCTGAGAAATTTGAAGGTGAACAAAATGGGAAAAAGCTGTGCTGGATATAGAAAAGATGGCTACTTCAGAAAAGGGGTGGTGGTGGGAGATTGGAAAATTATATCACCCCTTCAATGTCAAAATGTCTTGAGAAATTAATGGAAGAAAATTTTAATTAATCTAGTTTGCCCTTTAAAATTTAGTAAGTGAAAAGAGTCTATCATCAATTGCAATAAAATTCAAGTCACAGTCTCCATGATTTTTTCGGATTTGCTTGTTACAGGTCCAGTTACCTTAGTGATTTCTGTATTCCCTACAGTCTTCATCGAGTCTTATTATTCTCTAAATCATTCCTACTATTACTTTTTGATGAATTACAGGAAACATATGTAACCTCCCAGTTTGGTTTCATCCTGCAAAAAGAGATGCTTTTTCAACCGAAAGAGAAGAAAGGTACAACATCCATGCATCATGAATCCGAAAAGGTTATCCTCTTTACTATTTTGATGACATTTCAGGGAAGATTAGAAGCCAAAAACCTGTAACTGTTTCTGTTTTCCCATGACATCCATACTCCAACTCTTTTCATCGCCAATATGTGCTATAAATACCCCGTATGAGCCTTCCATATAATTCATCACCAAGTCATCAGAAACTCACTGAATTCCAATCTCAAAGAGTCCTTTAGTAAAGATGAAGAGTATTTTGATGTTTGTGTTGGCAGTAGCCTTGGTGTACTTCATGGTGAAGCCTGGAGAAGCCGTCCAATGCGGCCAAGTTGCGGCATCTTTGGCCCCTTGCATGCCTTACTTGGAATCCAAGGGAGATCTTTCAACTGCATGCTGTGATGGAGTGAGGAATATCAAGGCAATCACTCCAACAACTGCAGATAGACAAGCAGCTTGTGAGTGTGTGAAGTCAGCTGCTGCTAAACATCCAGATATCAATCAAGATGCAGCCTCATCTCTCCCTGGAAAGTGTGGGGTTCCATTGAATATTCCCATCTCTCAGAACACCAACTGCGCCAAGTGAGTTTAATTTTCCATTTGCATATTTACTTACAAAACCTAACTTCCAGTTTCACTTACACATTATCTTACTTTAATTTGGTTTTCATTTTTGGTTAATTCTGCAGCATTAACTAAGATGGAAATGAGCAGGAAGAGAAATAAAGCTGAGGCCAATGGAGCTTTATTGGGTGTTGCTATATATCTCCATAATATCTAAATAAAGTTGTTGTGTTTTAATCAGTCCCGATGATCAGAAATTGTATTGAGATTGTCATGTAATGGTGTAGAGATGCAAGTTTACTGCAATAAATACATTGATGATATGTTGAAGCTGGTTAGACATTCTTCCTTCAAATAGAAGCAATACATGTAACAAAATGAAAATAAATTTCCTCAATTAATATAATGTGAAAAAAATATTATATAAATTAATAGATTTAAAATAAATAAATCATTATTAAACGTCCATTAATTACACTTTGGTTATTTGGCCCATAATTTATTTTTATAAACCCAACCTCTAAATTAACTCTTCTAAAATTTATAAAATATATCTAAATTTCTAATTAAATTCTATTCATTTACAAAATAACCCTCAAATTTATGTTCTCACTATTCATGTTATATTTTCTCAATCCTAATTTTAAATTTTGTCTGCATCTTTTATCTTCATTTAACATATCAATCAAGTCAGTTGTCCATATTTTCATGATAATAATAATAATAATAATAATAATAATAATAATAATAATAAACTTATAAAGTTTTGGAAAAATGCAAATCAGTTGAAATTTAGAAACAATAAAAAAAATTAAAAAAAAACCTAAAGAATTTAATATATATTTGATGTGTGTGACAGTGAAATCATATTTGCTGAAACATTTTGATCATCGAAGGAGTTGTTGATGCGGAACATTTTTCTGAATGAACCGGAGCATTTTTCTCAAAATTGATCTTTTGGATAGATCGAACTTCAATCGGATGATCAAACATATTATGAACTAAATCATGCATGTAAGATCTGTGAAATGTTATTTGGTGTTTTGAGTAACATAAACCATCTGAGCGAATAAAATGTTGTCTGTGAAAAAACATTAAAAACATTATGGATCATATTGTTTTTGTTGTGATTGGACCTCTATATCTACCAGAGTTCTGACAGTTATACAAATACGATCAGTTCCTTTCTTACAGAACTGACTCATCAGAAATGTCTTGCAGCTTCCGGAATTACTACGGAGTCTTTTTCATCTCAAACAGAATCAGATGATTACACTCTCTCTATTCGTTTCATTTATATTATATTAGATTTATGATGTAGAACATAAAATCAAGAATTTGAATTAATAGCAGAATATGTATTTTAGATGAGCTTTTTTTTTTTTTAAGTAAAATTCAATGCTTAATCTAATATAATAAATCAATCGATATGATCGTTTTCCAATTAACTTCACTTAAACTTAATATCCAAGTTAATGAAAAACAATTAATAAAATTAATTTATAAGTTACTAAATTACTACATACTTCAATAAAGAGGATAGCTTAATAAATAAACTCCAAAAATCCATTAAAGAGATGAATACACCCACCAAATCTATTCAATTAAGTCCGGTGGCGGTGTGAAATGTTTAAACCTGCTTGAGAAAATCATTATCTGTTCAAAAGAAACTACATAAATCGGAGTGAGCTGTTTTCTTCTAAGTAGATGAACAAAATGCTTCTACTTATTTTTATTTTATTTTTTTGCTATCTGGAGGTGTTCGGATTAACTTGCGAATACCTCGACTAGTCCTTCAAGACCCTGAAGTTAATGGTTAAGTAAGTCTCTAGTAGACCTGACAAACTGGGTGGGTCCAATGGGTACGGGCTGGGTCCAATGGGTACGGGCCTACATGAGTATGGGTCCAAAATGGATCAGTCCAAAATGGGTCCAGAATATTGGACACAGACTTACCCTATATAGGTAAGGGTGAACCTGCGGGTATCCATACTTTCACTCTAGCTTTCAATTGTGACAGTTACACCCCCAAAATTCCTAAAATTTTTATTTTTTACAATTTCACCCCCACAATTAACTACTCCAAATTCAATTCAATTCACCACAAAATTTCATAACCAACTCAATTTCTTATCAATTTAAAACTAGCAGGCGTATAAAAAACGAATACAATAAACAATTAAACACAAATTGTTCAACTTCAAATCACCACAAAAATTCACAACCAACTCAATTTTTCATCAATTTAAAACTAGCAAGCGAATATAAACAAATACAATAAACACTAAAACAAAATGATGGTGTTAGTGGAGTCTCTTGGTTCTGCAATCCCCGGATTCATTAATGGCACATGAAGGCGATCATCATCCACATCATCATCTACAATTAACAATTATAAATATTAATAAATGAAAATAATAAAACATATGAAATATTATGTTTAATTGTTAACATGTTACCTTTAATTTCATATCCAAATAGCCAAGGTATACCTTCATGTGTTAGTATGATGGTAACTTTTGGTAAACCAATAACGAATTCTACTATTAACAAACATGCACAGGTCCACAAACAAACATGTGGTATTTTAATAGATCAAGTTTCATAAATATAAATCATGAATCCTTTAAAACTCACACAAGCAATAAGAGTGAAGTGATAGAAGCGTACCTGAAATAGATCTGGAGAGCTAAATTGGGGACGAGCAGAGATTTGGGAGAGATCCGAAAGCGTGAAAATGAAGCAGAGGATCCGGTCTCTAGTGTATTTGTTTAATTTGTTGGAGCTGGTTTCTGAAAGAGGAGAGCGTGAAAACTGAAAATGAAGCAGAGGTCTGCACAGAACATTGGTAAAAAACACTAGAAAATTTGAATAATTTTAGATTTTTTTTTTTTGGTTTAAAAATATGGGTATTACCCATTCTACCTAACAAATAAATAGGTTGGGTTGGATATGGGTTATATAAAAATGAATTTAAAAATATAGGGTTATACCCATTTTTTAAAATGGGTACTCAAGGGTATTGACCAATTTTGTCAGGTCTACTCTCTAGTTGTTATCCCATATTAATAATTGTGTGGATGTGAACTCAAGATTCATGACTTCTTGAGTAATACATCCAAGAGTTTCAAGCGAACAGTCAAACTACTTAGAGATATTCAAAATGCTTCTATTTAGCCTCGACTGATCTTTTGGTTGGAAAATGCCAATGAACGATCCAGTATTTATTAAGTAGATGAATCACTTGATGTTTTTAATTTGCTCCAAATGATCCATTATTCAGCAATCAAAGGAAGCTTTAGAGGGTGTCTTAATATCAAGTTTCACTTGATGATTCTTGAAAATCAGTCCCAAGAACTCTAATTGTCTTCATTGTTTTCTGTTACACTTACATCATTTCAAGTAGCAGAAAACATAACTGCATGCCCAAGTTGGTTTCAGCCGGCAGAAAGGCACGTTTCTCTTCAATGAGAACAAAAAAAAAAATGAAAATAGATTACGAATTCGCATAAGCTCAGCAGGAACCAACAAAAAGTGAAGAAGGAAATGTGACCCAAAACCTTATCCTATTTATTTACTATTTTGAGGGTAGCCAAGCCAAGCTAAAATTTCACGGCAGAGAAGCCGCCAAAACGCTGTAACTGTTTCTGTTTTCCCATGACATCCAGATGCCACCTCTTTTGATCCCCAATATGCCATATATATACCCCCTTACCCTCTGCTATTGTTCATAACCAAGGCAGAAGCTCATTAAAACACAAGCTCAAACAGTCCTTTAGTCAAGTTGCTTTCCAAACTTCAGTAAAGATGAAGAGTATTGTGATGTTAGTGTTGGCTGTAGCCATGGTTTACTTCATGGTGAAGCCTGGAGAAGCCATCCAATGCGGCCAAGTTGCGGCATCTTTGGCCCCTTGCATGCGTTACTTGGAATCCAAGGGAGATCTTTCAACTGCATGTTGTGATGGAGTGAGGAATATCAAGGCAATCACTCCAACAACTGCAGATAGACAAACAGCTTGTGAGTGTGTGAAGTCAGCTGCTGCTAAACATCCAGATATCAATCAAGATGCAGCTTCATCTCTTCCGGGAAAATGTGGGGTTCCATTGAACATTCCCATCTCTCAGAACACAAACTGTGCAAAGTGAGTTTTACTATTTGCAAATTTACATACAAAACTTAGAAACTTGATATCCCAGCTTAACATTGGTTTTCCTTTTTCCCCAGCATTAACTAAGATGGAAGCAACGGGGTGAGAAATAAAGCTACGGCCTACAGAAACTAGCTTCTGGTGTTGCCATCTCCATAATCAATGTTGTTTTATAATGTTCTAAATAAGGGTTGTGCTGTATGAGTCTTGGTGATCATACACCAAATTCTACTGAGCTTCCTGTAATGGTGTATGCAAGCTTATTAAAATAAATACAAGATATTATTTATTTTAATGATAAGCTGTTAAATATTCTTGCTTGTTCTAGTTTACATAGGAAGATTGCAATACAAAACTACCAGTAGTAGATCTACAGTTATCACTTTTCAACCATGAGAAAAGGGGTGCTGCAGCACAAGTAATAACTATAAGCAGGAACTGACAGAAATTAGAAAAGAATTTTCACCAACTAATATTTCCCCTCCAAGGTCGTTTACTTTGATGCAAACATTTACTAAGTTCAGTTTTCAGATCTCATACTGAACCGGTGAACAGTGGATAAGCCTGCCAGAACATCCTTGGCCATGGACTGGGCTCTTTTGTTTTTGGCAGCTTGGATCTGATCTGCAAGTGAAACTTCTCTCTGCTGTTTTTCTTTCTTTATTAGGTTTATATCCAACTTCTCCAAAGCTTGGATATGCATACTCACCATGTCTCCTTGTGTAGCAACCGGACCAGTTATGGATTTCTTTTTGTGAATCTAACAACAAAACAGAATATAGAATTATTACAACTTATCCAGCCGCTTTCACCGTAGATATGTTATACATAGAGCTTGGCATTGATGATCGAAATAATTCCTGCAAGGTATAGGATTTGAATTCATGTTATCCCATGGGTTTTTACCTTTGTTAATCTCCGCTGAAGTTTTAACTCTTGGGGAACTGATAACTCTCCACTTTTTTCTGATTTTCTTCTTGCCTTTATCTTTATTTCCTTTCTTTGTTTTGCTTTCTCCTCACGCTCTTTTCTCTTTTCGGCAATCCTTGCTATCTTCTCTGCTTTTGCCAGAGCTGCTTTCTCTGCTCTTGCCACAGCTGCTTTAACTGCATTTATCTTAGCCATCTCCTTCGCCTTAGCCTTATCTGCAGCCCACTGGAGTTGTTGGACAGCCATTTCTTGTTTTATCTTATCATAGCTATACCAATCTAATTCTTGTTGGTCACTCCATCCATCCTTAGCTGCTTTAGCTATGTTTTCTGACCATGACAGAATGAATTCTTCCCCCAATCTTTTCCATCTTAAACGCTTTGCCCAAGAATGTCTTAAAGCAGACGCTATTCTTGCTTTGCTCTCATCACTGCACGAGAATTGATTTTGAATTCTAAATCTTTGAAGCTAAGAAAACCGTGTTGCGCATTGGTGTTCTTTTAGCGAATCAATAATACATGCTAAAGGTTAGAAGGAAAAAAAAAAAAAGAAGAAAGAACCTTATAAACCAATGAGTCTTATCAGAAGGTGAAAATTTAAGCTTAACGTCCATGGTAACATGGGTTAACAACAGTTTTTTGTGGAATGCTTAAAACAAGCATTTCACAGTCAGGAAGACACAAAAACATACTAAATCCTTATATTTATATTTAATGTTTGGTTTACAAGATTTGATGATTTATTTATTCATGAATTCAGGTCATGCATGAGCAAAGCCTATCCCAACTTAACGTTAAGTACTTAAAATGCCTGCATACAGTGTAACTCTGAACTTCTGACACAAAACATTCACATTTGCCAAGAGACAGATAAAAGAATTATAGTAGAGATAATGGAACTACAATAGCAGAAACAGTTTTACCTATGAGAATGGGGATGTTCAGCCATCTTTCTCCTAACCTGAAAGTTGTTAAAGTCAAATAAATCAGGAATTTGAGACAGAAACATATTTGAGAAAATAGTAAAATCTGTGTTTTAAATGAAGTAAAAAGAACCGCAGGTACACTAGGTAATGACTAATAAAAGCTGAATATCTGAAGGTTTTATGGTAAGGGTAAATTCTTATCAATTTATCAAGTTTCCTGAGTAAATAAATTTCTTGGTATATGTCCTATAACTTATTATTATTATTATTAAATAATTCTTGATTGCCTCCATTTATCAAGAGTTCAGGATCTGCCATTGAACAAAGATAAAAACAAGGACTGTGTAGCCAAGAATAAATACCGAACGGGTTTGCTATTGTTTGTCAGCCACTTCACAACTTAAAAGAGGTTGCCAGGACTTCTAAAAATATGATGATCACCAACAGCAAGAAAGTTGAAATAATTTGCAAACTCTATGAATCTACCAAATGGTATGAACTCTTACTTACTACATCACCATTCTTAAAAACATAAAAAGGAATTGCAGAACTGCTGAATCTTACATGACTTCACCTTGGGGTCTCTCAAAGCTTCAATTGTTCTCTGCCTGATTCGCACACGAGTCTCTGCGCAATAAGAAAGATTATATTACAAAATTAACTAACTCTAACAAGGCTTAAAGTACACCTCTCTATTAATATTAGCCCTTACCAGCAGTATGTTTTCTGCCTTTGTTCCATGGTACATTCCCTTTGTTGGCCAAACCTATCTTTCTTCTTCTTTCCTTTTCCTTATAATCTTCGTTATATACACTATCAATAGAGTCATAAAATGTATCTAACGGACCCTCATCAAAAGTTTGTATCTCCATCGAATCAATTCCAACTTTTGACTTGTAACATTTGCAAAAACCAGGTATCTCCCTTACATCAACGTTGATACGAAATGCTCCAACCGGTTGAAGTCTCAAGAAATTAAAATAAGAAAATGAGCACGATACTTTCTTCGCCGGGGTTTCATAATAATTTGCTTGAAATGTACTTGGAAAATGATTGAATTCCACCATAGTAGAAGGTGGGCATAAAATTGGGTTCAGAACATGATTTGGCTGCAGAACAGACAATCTCCTGAAGACCATTTGTTGTTAAAATTTCAATAATTCATTCAAATATAGCTCCTATAAGTTCAATATATAAGTTCATTTGTCTATCACAGACTGCAAAACTACGCAATTATATAAGATTTAACCTGAAAATCATAATCTCGATACATCATATGGCAATTATAATTGAAGCTAAGCTAATAAAGCTCAAGTAGAAGAAAGAGAAATGTAAATAAGGAGTAGCAGTTGCAGAGAGAAGAACTTACAAGAAGTACAAAGAGAGTGGCATTTGATAGGGCAAGAATCAGATAGAGCGTTAAAGCTTGTTTTCTTTGTTACCAAACATACAGGCTTTTCTACCCGCTTATGTTTGCCGGGTTTAATGAGTAATACCCGGATATGTTTTACAGCAGGAATGCTGACGGTGGCCAGATGCTGAGGATAGCCTTCAATGCGGCGTCGTTTTGCGGCAAGAATAGCCTGCTTTGTTTATTTATTTTTTAATTGAAAGAAAAATTATGATAATATATGGGGTAAAATCTATTGGGGTCATTTTTGTAATTTAAAGTTTATAAGGGTTAAATAAGTAATTATGTAAATAAATGAAGTAAAAGTCCAATTTTAAATTTTTATGTGGATATTACCATAAACAAAAAAATTGTCAAAGAACACTTTCTTACTAGAAGTCTTGCCATCCTACCACTTTTCTTGTAATCGAAAAGTGGTAGGATGACAAGACTTTAGTTTGATCACTTAAGAGAGGTATTGTGTTTGAGTCTTACAAGTAATCACCAATTACATTTGTGATTTTATCTTAGTTCATTATCTTAATTTGTTGGACTGATAAGGTGTTTAATGGACCCCGAAGTTAGTTGATGTATACGCAAACTAACCCGAACATCCCGATCACCCCAGTCACAAAAAAAAAATAAAATAAAATAACCTTGCCATGTTACTTTTTGTCAATTTTTAGACTATTTAAAAAAACAATTTTCAAGTAATAACAGAAATAATTATTTAGAAAAACCGTATTTTAAGGATGAAATTAAAATATGCCATCTTTTCAATTGGTTTAATAATAAGACTTTTCGTCAAATTTCTTTACACTTTTACCCTTTTCAGTCTAACAGCTAAAGAAATCTATTCTAGTGCTACCCGTCAACTCTAGCCCAAGAGTCCAATTGACTCCTACCTCCAGAGTAATTTTTTTTTTTTTTAGAAAATTAAAATAACTCTTATATACATTTACTATTTCTTTTTTAAAACAATATATTTTATTTTTTTATTTTGTTAATAAAATATAACTATTTAACTTATTTGCTAGCTTAATTTTTTTTTTACATTTAATTTCTAATACTAATTTGGAGAATAATTAAAAAAAAAAAATTCTAGTGACTCTAGCACAAGGGTCACTTTAACGCTAGAGTTGCTAGAGTGAAAATACGAAAGTTGTGAAAAGATAAAAATGGAACAAAACTAAATGAAAAGTCTTATCTGCTAACCCAATTTAAAAAAAAATGTCATATTTTAATTTGTTAAAAAAAAAATGGTCTTTTAAGTAGTTTTTTCATAATTTATTTTAAAATTTTGTGTGTTATAATAATCTAACCCAAAATATATCCCCATATAATTATATATATTGAAATTCTAATATATTTTTTTCACACACAAACAAAATGATATTAGTTTAATTTTAATTCTTTTAAGATGGTAATTTGAAAGATAATTTTGTTTGACACACTTCTCTTCGTCCAATCAAGAAAAAAATATATGGAATAATTTCACCACCTTAGGTGGCTGCCATTATAAGACCATCTAATATAACAATGACATGTATTTTTAATTTTTAAAACCACAACTTATAGTGGTAAAACCGAAGTGGTTGGTTTTACGATAAAAAATGTTTACTCTATTCATTAACTTATAGGGTTTGAACATTGAGATAATTTATTACATTTATGATTTACCTAATCCCTTAAGCTTAAAGAAATTTCTAAATTAATTGAGGTACGTTCAAACTGGATTATAGGTGACTTAATTTAATAAACATATAATAATACATATGACTATATTATTAGATGATTTGATGACCATTTCAACAAAACCAGATGGTGAAATTAGATCATATAAGTATTTCTTTCCATCCAATCTCTTTCAATCAATCCTCGTTCTTATCCACCAATCAAAGTCTCTAACTCAGTTGTTAACTTATTTGCCACACATAATTATTTTTTTTTTTAGGTTTTTCCCCATTTGGTATCCGGACCCCGACTAATCCGGATCAAACTACTGTATGACTCAATTAGGTGGTCAGAGCTCTCTCTCAGAGTTTTAACGCTGTTGTATTCCCAAAGCTTGAACTCGAGACCGCTGGTTAAGCTGAAAGAGACCCTTGACCATCTCGTCCAAACGCATTTATGAAAATAAAGCCATATTAAACAAACTTTAAACTACAAAATTGTCCACTAATTCACGTATTAACTACTTAATCACCAAGTAATTAATCACTATCTCATGTTTTAATCCTTCACCCTTAAGCCTAAAAAAAAAAAAAAAAGATCTTTAATCTCAAAACCAGTTGACTTTCCTCCACTAAGTATATATCCTCTTCTATTCTCCCATTATCTTGCAATTTAAGCTATGGGTGCTACTGAGATTACAAAGACCAACGACTATGCTCTCATTCCAATTGCTGAGATCAACGATCCGATTATCACTGCACCCATGATCAAGGATCTCCCAGCTGTTGTTGATTCTTGAAGCTCTGGAAAGAAGACAAAGAAGAAGAAGAAGAACAGAGGTGCTTATTTCCTTTGTTGCTCAAATGTGGTGTTTGACACTGAGGAAGATGGGGCAAAAGCACTTTCGTTCTTGGAGAATGAAAGGAGTAAATCGTCTGTCCTGGTTTTCTGTTCTAATATTGCAGTGGGTCCCAAAAAAAGTCGATAATCAAGGTAGTAGAATTACTTAGAAGTGTGAAGTGATTAATTATCTTTCAACTCAAGTGCTTTTTTCTTGTTGATCGTTGTTGTAATATATATGTATGTGTTTGGGTTTTTGAGATTTGATATTTTTACCAACAAAATATGTACATACAAGTCACAATGAATTCATATGTTAAAGGTTATGATGTTAGAATTTTAATAACCTTAAAGCATTAATGTAATAGAATAAATAAATAGGATAAGAGACAAGTTTTTAAAATAATTCAGATGCTTAAAAGTAACTCCTATATCCACTATGTTTATATTTATGAGGAGTTACAAAAGAGACCGCTAACAATATGAAGTAATTGAGAGAGAGAATGATATGTAAGAGTTTCATGTAATGTTTTTTTAGAGAGAATCCTTGTTTTTTTGAATGGAATATCTGATTTTACAGTGAATGAACGCATGATGCTACATGGCAAACAAAAAACTCTCATAGAACGTCACTTGTTCAACTGGAATATTCTTGAACTTCTTTTTATAAAATAGATATGACTTATCCTTTAAAGAATGCATAATAGTTAATATATAATTGAATTTAATATGTTGAGTATGCACGTGTCGATCTTTGGATAGGTTGCATAATGTCACTATTACTTAGCTTTATTTCACACGTAACAGTGTTTAACATATATAATCACCCAAATTATCACCGTTGTTGATTGCTCTTAGACTCGAGGTATATATAGAAACATCAATTCTCTTACATCTAAGGTGATATAACATGATATAAGAAAAATATTTGTGCACAAATTAATTTGTCCCACTGTATGTCGACAAGTCATAATAAAAAATAATAATATATATACAAAGTTTCTCAATTTATTTGACAGAAACTCTTTAATTATAAGTTAATTATAGATGATGAATCATCCTACATAAATATGTATTTTGAGCTTCGAATTTACTATTCACTCTCTTTTCTTTAAAGATAAATTACTTTGAAAGATTATTGTGAATGTTATATTAAGGGGTCGTTTAGTTCATATAATGTTTTATTATCTGGATAATAAGATTACCGGAAAGATAGATTACCTTGGTATGAAAATATTGTATTACTCGAAATGTGTTTGGTTGAGAGTGTGTATGTTATATTTATATGTTTGGTTTGAAGGGTAAATTGATGGGTAAATTATTTAGATTACTAAATTACCC
>WYDK02118157.1:10811203-10831124 GCA_009867345.2 Toxicodendron radicans
AAGTTTTATAAACACCTCAACCCAAGGGTATAAGATTACCCCCAACTTACCCCCCAAAAACACTATTGGTAATATTTGTTTCCAGTAATCTTTTTTTACTTGCCAACCAAACATCGTCATCTGAGTAATTGAAGTTTTATTACCCCTGTTATCTAATATTAACCCGAACCAAACGCACCCTAAATGTATTTGGTTGAAAGGAAAAAAATAATAGATATGATATATTATTATGTTTGGTTGTGAGGAATAAATTGATGGGTATGTTATATAAATTAATGAATTGACTTTCTTTTTTAATGTTATTATTATATTATTATTTTTTAACCCCTTACATTTAAAAATTTAGCTAAACCACCCTCATAATAAAAGTTTAAAAAGTAATGAAGACACCCTCACCCACTCAACCACTATCGGCGGCCGGCAGTGGTGGCGACGGTGGCAGTAGTGGATGTGGGTGGTGGAGGTAAATTGTTTTTATACTAAGGGCATTTTTATTCAAAATTGTAACACAAAAATTCTTGTAAATTGTTTAAATAACAAGGGCATTATTGTCCTAAAATTTATTAATAAGGGCCGTTTGGTTTGGAGTAATATTTGATAACAGGGATAATAAAACTTAAACTGCTCAGAAGATGATATTTGATTGGCAAGTAAAAAAAGATTACCGGAAAAAAACATTATCAATAATATTTTTGGGGGGTAAGTTGGGGGTAATAAGATTACCTTAGGGGGGATTGTTATTAAAACTTTACCCCTCACTTACCCTTTTTATTCCCATTATGCCCTTAAACCATAAAATCAAAAGACAAAACTAGTATTTCCTTTTATTAATAATTACAAAACGCCCAACCACCCTAAACTTTAATTTTTAACAAAATCACCCTCACCTGAAACTTTAATTTATAACAAAATCACCCCCATCCACCCCAAGCTTAATATAATATTATTAATAAAAATAATATTATATTATTAAAAAAATAATATTATATCAATAATTAAATAATAATAAAAATAATATTATATTAATATTTTAAAAGAAAATATCATATATATTATTAAAACAATATTATATTAGTAATTAAATAATAATATTATTATTATTATATTTGTATTTAAAAAGAAAGTATCATTTTTAACTAATATAATATTATTAATAAAAATAATATTATATTAGTATTTACAAATGAGTGCAATTTAGTAATCTAAATAACTTACCCATCAATTTATCCACCAAACCAAATATATAAATTAACATACACACTCCCAACATAACATATTTCAAGTAATACAATATTCATATATTAAAGTAATCTATCTTTCCAGTAATCTTATTACCAAGGTAAAAAAAAATATTATATGAATCAAACGGGCCCTAAGGAGTAAAATTATAACAAAAATTAGATTACCAAGTAATCTCAGAATACCTAAGAAAATAGTGGTTTTCAGATTACCACTTATATAACAAATAGGAATTACTATTGATTATAAAAGATTACCGAAATTTTATATTACTTGACAACCAAACATGGTAATGTGGGGACGTTTGGTTCAGGGAACGTTAGATTACTAAGAAGTTTAGATTAAGAAGAAGTTAGATTACTTGAAAGATTACTAGAAATCTTTGATGAAATGTGTTTAGTTAGAAGGTTTATGATTGTGGATATATTATATGAATATGTTTGGTTGAATATTATAAATGGATAAGTATATTATATAAATTACTTAATTACCCTTAATTTTAAATATGATTATTATTTTTATTATTTTTGACATTTATTTAATCCCCTATATATAAAAATCTATCAAAAACACCTCCATAGTAGAATTTAAAAAAATTACAAAACCCCCCACCCCACCCCACCCACTAGGCCCACTACCAGCCGTCGTCAACCACATGGTTATTTGCTTAGTAATGTGGGATAACTCCCAACCAAACACCTCCTACTATATTTTTTTTTCCTAAAACTTTGATTAGGGATGGGCGTGGGGTCCTTGCATCCGTTCCGCTTAACGGGGTTTTATAAAGAAAAATGCTTTGCGGGTTATTATACCATAATGTTGTGGTTTTTTTTTTTAACTTTTTAAGTATACATTCATCTTAGGAACTAACTGTTTTATTTTTTTTTTATTCCAAAAACTGTGCACCATAATGTTTGTACATTAAAAAATCAACAATCACAAATTGTAATTAAACTCATTCACTCTTTTATCAATTGCATCCTTGAAACTATATTGCATCAGCTACTTTACATATTGTATCATTGAGACAAATAAAAGAAATTAAAATAATGAAATCAAAATAATGAAATCAGTCAAACACATAAAATATGAATTACATACCCAAACAAACAACATCACAATTAGAGATCTAATATTTTCTAACATATTCATATGTGTGATTTGTACAATATAAAATCTATCATCTATCAAGCCTTCGTGATAATAAAAATAATTACACAATTAGATATTTAACATCTTTCAAAATACTCACCCATCATATGGGTGTGGGTGCGTGCAGGACGAGGCACATGTGGGGCCAATACCATTCTCACACCTGCCAGCACCCGGGACAGGCGTATCTGCACCCAACTCTTTTGGGAAAACCCCGCACCATCAGGGGCGGGCGGGTCAAACGCCCATCTTTGATACACGAGGCTCTCAACTCCCTCAAAGATTGTTTGTTCTTGTAAAGGAAATAAGATATGGGCCTTCTCGCAACACTTTCTTTCAATTTGGGCAGGCTAGCCCAACATACAATTGGGCATATCATCAAGATGGCAATTTCTTACCGCCATTAAACCCATGACCAGTCCATATAAAGCAATGCCTTAACAGACAGATTTTTTTAATATTTATCGGTTTATCCTCTATTTCTCTTCCAGTTCGCATTCGCTCCTTCCTTTCCACTGCCTTTACTCACCCAACCTAAAACTAGGGTTAGGGTTTTACTCTCAACTTCTCTCTTAAATCATCAATTCATGGACCCGACCAAGAAGCGTAAACTCGATGAAAACGGCGCCGCATCGGCCGACCCTGACTCTCCCAACATTCTAAACCCCCAAGATTCTCGCAAGATTGTTGAACGCTTAGCCAATGATCAACTCCTCGATATTCTTTCCACCGCCGTCACTCGCCACCCCGACGTCCTCGAAGCCGTCCGATCTATTGCAGATGCCGACCCCACTCAACGGAAGCTCTTCATCCGCGGCCTCGGCTGGGATACTACCACCGAAAGCCTCCGTAACATCTTCTCCGTCTACGGCGAGCTTGAGGAAGCCGTGGTTATCCTCGATAAAGCCACCGGAAAATCAAAAGGCTATGGTTTTATTACGTTCAAACACATTGACGGTGCCATGCTCGCTCTTAAGGAGCCCAGTAAGAAAATTGACGGACGCGTGACGGTTACGAATCTTGCAGTTGCTGGAAATTCAGCGAACAGTACTAATAACCCCGTGGATGTGTCGTTGAGGAAGATATTTGTCGGGAATGTACCAAACGACATGTCGGCTGACAAATTGCTTGCACATTTTGCTTGTTATGGAGAGATTGAAGAGGGTCCGTTAGGGTTTGATAAACAGACGGGGAAACCCAAGGGTTTTGCTTTGTTTGTTTATAAGACGGCTGAAGGGGCTCAAGCTGCGCTTGTGGATCCGATAAAGACGGTTGAGGGGAAGCAATTGAATTGTAGATTGGCTGATAATAAGAAGGCAAAGGGACCTGATGGGATTCAGGCTGGTGGGCCCGGGAATGTTAATGTTAATCATGGCGATGGGATGGGGATGGTTCCGCCTCCTGCTGGAGGAACCATGCCCGGGTCGTATGGTGGGCCCGGTGGACATGGGTCGTATGGCCCGTTTTCTGGAGCGCCGCCGTTGGGTCATCATGTGAACTCTTCTTTGGGGGGACCGGGACAGGTACCCTCGTCTTTGGGAGGTGTTGCTGCTGGTGGTTATGGTGCTGGGTTGGGTGGGCCGTATGGTGGTTATGGTGGGCCGGGCTCGGCTGCTTATGGAGGTCTTGGTGGTGCTGCTGGTAGTGGTGGATTGGGGGGTGGCTCTTCCTTGTACAGGTTGCCACCAAGTTCGGTTGGAATGCCTTCTGGTGGGTATCCTGAAGGTGGGCATTACAACTTGTCATCGACATCCTCTGCTTATCCAAGTCAGCATCACCAGGCAACCGGAACATCCCCCGTGCCTAGGGTTCCTATGTACCCGAATGTTCCTCCTTATTATTGAGGTAGTTTTTATTTATTATTTCTTTTTTGTTTGATTGACATGCTTGTGATTTTTTGCTTGCCTTTTTTTTGGTACTTTTGTTAGGACATTTTGTTGTAATGTTTGGTGTTTCTTGCATTTGTGTTTGGTTGTAGTTTTAGAGGTCTTCTTTGTTGCTTCCATTATCTTTTATGATGGTTCGTTTCTTGATCAATTACTTTATGCCTTTTAAATTGTTTTCTGGGCTTTGCTTTTGTCGTGATTTTTTTCTTGCTATCTTTGTGGTTTGTTTTATCTATATATTTAATTGGTACCACTCTTTCGTCTGTGGCAAAATTTTGATAATCAAGTTGTTTTTTTTTCATTGATTATGTGTTTGGATGACATTGGTCTTCTATCTGTTATTGCATTTGTTTCCCAACTGTGTCTTATTTTTTTATGCGTTATTCACCATCCCTCTTTGTTCTTTGTCTGTGTGTATTTTGAATCTGGTGGAATGGTAAGAAAATATTGCATTCATATGTTGTTACATATCAAATTGTTGGTTACTCAATTTAGTTTTATTTTTGTTGTTGCATGTTGGTTGAAATGAGCCATAATTGCCAAATCCGCAACTTCAAGTTGAGAGGTGTATGAATTTATGGGTTTTGGATTTGGAACATTGCATATGAATGTTTTAATTTTGTAGTAGTTTTGTCATCTCAAAGTAATGCAAAAGAGTAGAAGTCACAAAATTGTAGCAGTAGATACCTATAAGCCTGTGCTTTACCTTTGTTATATATTCTCATTGCAACTTATTTTTTATTGCTGAAAGATTTCAGTCTAACATGTTTTATTTTTAATTCTGCAAACAGTATGTTTTAAAAGGACTTGTTTCGTAGATTAATTGTTGTGCTCTGTTTTTGCGTGAATTTATAGTTGTTTGAAGCAATATTTCATACTGCATTTCTTGTTGGGTGAATTATCTTTAACCGTTGATATCTTAAAGGATTTGTAAGTATCAGTTGATGTGTTAAATTGTAAGTTGAGTACTTGTAAACAAATTTATTGGGCAATATGGAGAAAAAGAATATTGAAATATGCACAAGAATGTGATCTCTTAACAAATTTATTGGGCAATATGGAGAAAAAGATATTGAAATATGCACAAGAATGTGATCTCTTCCTCATTTGTAACCAAACATGTTTATTTTCTATCTTATGATAGTTGTGTTACTTCACAAATCACAGCTTTAAGCAATTCTATTCATAATATGTTTGCTTTGTGCTGTTAAATACAATCAGGAGTTTGGGGATTGACTGTGTTGAAGTTGAGTCTTTAAGAATTAACCTTGCAAATATGCCCCCAAACCTTAAATTGTACATTGGTCTAAAGTTTTAGTCATGCATAACTGAGTTAAACTAATATGCTTATCCTTTTATTACCTCTGTTAGCTATAAGACCTTAAGCTATAAAGTTGATGACTTGGAACTGGTATCTGACATTCTTATTTATCTTCTTGAACCCAAAATTATATGTACTGTCTTTGTAAAATCAAACCACTTCGGTTTTTGTTTGGAAGAGTTTCTTGATGAAATTCATGCTGTTGTAGTTGTTTTGCTTTGTGATATCATTTTTGTAGTGCCATTGAGATATGTTTGTATGCTAAACGGTGTTGCTGTTTGTTTGGTGGTTCTCTTTGTTTGCACAGTGCATTGTCATAATGTTCGATCAAAGAAGGTTAAGTGTTTTCTTCCTTTGTTGGTTATGGTTATTTGATATAATTTTGCATGAACTTTGTTTTGTTGATAATGTGGAATGATGAATTGAGTTGTGAATGGGTGTTTGATTCAGGTGTATGACAGCTTGTTGGCGCAGATGCATTTTGTGGTTCTGGTGATTGCGTAGTGCAGACTATATGAATGTATTAGCTTTGCTTTTACGGCCACTTCTTCGCTTGATATCTTGAACTGCACCTTTAAGATGTGCTTTATTTCTGAGTGATGGTTGTGAAATGACTGAGTTAGACTAGTCTTTGTACTTATGCCGGGATCTATTTGCTACTTGGGCTTTCTAAGTGCCAGTATAGTCTAATGAGTACTGAGATAATATATTTCCATATCTTACACAATTGTGTATGGTTGATAGTTGTTGTTGCTTTTGATTTTACTTGCTGGATTTTTTTCATAGTTGTTGATATGGCTTTATATCTTGAGTTATATCAAGCTTTCTTAATTGGAGGAGAATTTATGTAACTTATGCATCTACTTATAATTATACAAAACATATGGATAAACCTCAGCGAATTACTGCTCCAGTCAAAATAGTTCCTTTATAAGTATTTTGAAAATTAAATGATGAAATTATTTGTTTGCACTTCATTCATATCCATACTGCTTTAGTTGAATAGGAATTTTTCATAACCTTTTGCTCATTTTTTAGTCCAACACTTTCATGTAAAACTTTTGCTGGTTATGTTGTGTCACATTTCTTAATCACTTTCAATTACATTTTCCGATTTATATTGCTAAAGCAGTCGTTTTGATCCTTTCCATTGAAGGTATTCATGTATTTTGGTTAAAATAGCCCCTATTGGTTATCAACCTGTAACTTTTTTTTTTTATATATTAATTTATTTTTTAGATAATGGCTATTTGGCCAGACTGTTTATGTTCGTGATTGGTTTGTCTTGTTCATGGGTTGGGTGATTATTTTGGCCTCAAATAATGCTGTTATTCTTTACCTGTGGATTTTCCAATCATAGAGATTGATTTTTGTGGTTGTTTGTATTTCACTCAATTTTTGTCTTGTCGAAGCAGCAGTTTGGTGTGCCAGTGATTTGATTTGTAACTATTGTTGATATGATTGGGAAAAATGTGTATCCTGTTGTTCATGGTTTTTCCTGCCTTTTGCCAAGACTTGGGTTGCATTGATTTGTTCACGTTTGCTCTTTAAAATGGGTTGAAGCGTCATAGTAACTTTGTATTATGAGTCTTTTGATTTTAGTCTTTTCATCAAAGGTGCTGTATGTCTTCTGTATTTGTCATAACTGATAGTTATGGTAGGATGACAGCTTGTAAATTGAATGTTATAAACTATGAGCAACACTCATGGATCATGTTCTGTAATGAGAGCTGAAACTCGTCTTTCACTCTGGAGATTGGTTAAGGGTCTGCCTTGTACTTCCCTTTAACATCTAGTTGATGTTGATTGATGTTTGACTTTTGACAACTTAGGGTTTGCAACTCCTTTTGTCTGAGATTAGGTTATTATACTCTTCATCAAAACCATAATGGGTTAGAATTTATGTTTTTGAGGTTCTGCCTGCATTTGGTAACAAGATCAATACATGCTTAATATAACTTTGAAGCCTTTGCATTTTACCTGCTGTCAAATTATCTTGCATCCCCTTCAATGTCTGGATAGTTGCATCTTCTCATAAATGAAAACATGTGATGATGATGCCACGATGTTTATGAAAAATTTCAACTTTTGTGGTAGTATGTGATTATCTACAGATGGACATGAAATATGCATGGTTGTTTCAACCTTTGTGGTGTTCAGTTTACTGTTTGGTTGTGTCATAACATTGCAAAAGGTATTGTTCATGGTCATGAGTTTGGTGGATGAACCCAATTTCAATGAATGGTGGGTTAGTTTCTACAATCGTGAGGCATCGTAAATTCCATAAAATTAGAAAAATAATTGCTATGCTGTGTGAAAAATGTTCAATAATACATGTCCAAGTACTTCCAAGGGCTTAAGTTTGGCTGAAGAAGTGCCTATTGAGTCTTGAGCTGAGGGATGGTATTGATATTCTGGTAAAAGATAATTTGTGGTAGCATTATTGATAGGCTGTGCTTCAATCGATAGAAGAGAATCCATTGACATTACGATGTACATAAAACTTGTGTTTTTCCTTTTGGTGGTTTATACTGTTTGAATATGTTTTTTCAACATTTGGGATAATGAAAGCTGATATTTTGTTTTAATTTTAAACAAATGAAGGGGGTGTTAGGGAATTGTCGTTTAGATTCAATATCAATGAGGTTTCCAAAGTATAGTGTAATTAAAGTAGTCTACTGCCGTGTCCTAACGATCGTGAACTCTTTTTTTTTTTTTTTTTTTTTTCCCTGTAATTTGTATTTGTTTTATGGTGATTTGGGGTGGAACATGTGATGACGAGTGGAGGTGCTCTCCAATATGGAAATGGTTGCTCAAGGTCCACTGGCATTTTGGTGTTGGTGTTTGTGCTGAAAATTGAGGCCAGTTAATCATCTCATTAAACCGGGGAAAGACTACTGTTCATCATTTCAGATGAGTTAAACCCTTCGTAAGCTTCATGTCATCAGTCACATTAGCCTCTTTAATTTATGTAATTTATAATCAACTGTTTCTTAGTAGGGTATTCGTTTATCCTTTGTCCTTTTTATCTCTGTATCATTTAATTGAAATTTGTAGCTAGAACAATTACAACCCATCATCCATTCTTATCATATTTAACTCTTTTAATTAAAAACATGTTCATTATTCTAAACATTTATTTAAAATCTTATTTTATTTAAAATATTTTTTAAAATTCAATTAAACATTTTTCTATTTTTATTCTATAAGAATAGAATTTTCAAACTCTAATAAATACATCCTCACTATACACAAACACTTTTGGTCGTAGATTGGCACATTATCAGTCGGATCTGGTCGGTCGTGGGTTATCTTTCCTTTTTGGCCATTTCTGGGCAAAGATTTGGCCTGAAACGGTCAGATCTAGCCGGTTAGATTTAGTTGGTCATGTGCTGTTCCATCAAGGTGGTTGGGTGATTTTAAGATATTTTTAAAGTTTTTAATGGTTGGTGACTTAGAGATATTTTTGAAGTTTTAAAATTTTTATTGTTAGGTGTTTAGATAGTTTTAAAAATATAAGAGTTTAAAAATTAATTTAAATATTTTACAAATTTTTTTTTTTTAAATGTACTAAATACAATTTTTAAAATCCTATTCAACTTAATTTGCATTCTCAAATATTCACCGAAATAACAAAATAAACAATCATGAGGTATTTATTTATTTAGAAGGAAAAAGACATTCAAATCTAAACAGAAGATTAAGGGAACGACAAATACACTGAACCTTTAACAGTCAATTAACATTAAAAAAAAAATATGAAGCTGACTGTAAAATGACTTTCCTTTAAGCTTCTCAATTTATTGTTACATCAAAATTTTGTTTGATGATTTTACAAGCCTTTAAGCCGTTGAAGGTTTCTTTAAATTTTCCAATCCTACCCTTGAATATTTTGTGACTTTGTCATTTCATTCAAAATGAAAAAAAAAAATTTGGAAATCAGGAAATTTATCAAGCTCAAATTTGGATGTCTGAATCTGCACGCTAAATTTGAAAGGTGAAACCAGATCTACCAAATTTTTCTTCCATTAGTTTCTCAAGATATGACATTGCAGAGGTGATATAAATTCTCCAATGTCCCACCTCCCCTTTTCCAAAGTAACCATATTTTCTATATCCAGCAGAGTCTTCCGATTTTGTTCACCTCCAAATTTTGCTATAAGTTAGCCTTTCTCAAGTTGTCAAAACCACGTAGCTTCGATATTTCTTTTATTATCCTTTCAGTTTCTTCTTCCTTTGAGAAAGGATTTCCTATTATGCTAGAGCATATCTAGTGCTTATCATATTATTCTACATCAGGGCTCAAAGCTTTGAAATCCATCACAAACCATCTTGAATGTTTCCTCCAACTAAGCATCTCTGCGGTAAATTGGCCCAAGATGTAAATATTACTACAATTAGAATTCAGATTGGAAGGCGATAGTGAAGCATACAGGGTATGTGTAGCGAAAATCCTTGGCATAAGTAGTTTTCAAGATTAGGATATTGTTAGTTTTTTGTTATAAAGTTCAAACTCAAGGAAAGGGATTATCTAAGGAGGAGAGGTAGTGAGCAAAGGGGTATCTCTTAATGCGAAACGAGAGTGATTAACAATGGTAAATGTGATGGCCTTAAGCAAAGTGGTGCCAGATTTTTGGACGGAAGCTAGTATAATTGTAGACGGTAAAATTTATGGTCAATTCGAAAGGGACGGATCCTGTGCGAGATGAGCCACTAACAATCGAATGGACATGCACAAAGAGAGTACAAACGTGAAGACACGGGGGACACCAGTGTAGTGTCTGCCGTAGGCACCCCGACGCTTAAGTCAGCGAGGTTGAAGGTATTTTAGTGAGGGTTGAGAGCGGGGAAAAGGATTTACCTTGGGGTGACTAGGACTAGACTATTGCAAAGTGACCGGAGTACAACTTTGTTAAGACGGAAAAAGTAGGTGACAAAGTTAGTCAGAACTAGGCTTGACGGCGGGGGTGTAGGGATTCTTGGGAGCAAGAATTTAGGAGCTGCTGTTGTGGGTGATTTCTGAATGAGTAATGAAGGGAGCGACCCCTGTTTATATAGTAAGCTCAGAGGGCTTGAGTCCTAATGGAACTCTAAGTCCTTGTTAGGAAAGGAATCCGAATTAGGAAAGAAGTTATGAGACTTGCCTTTATCTGATCAGTACTTTGAATTCATGTGAGATTTTGGATCTCGTATGAATCAGGAAACAAATAAGATTATGATTCCTTTTTGGGATATGTATGGACTAATGGGCTAGAGCCCGATTTTAGTTTAACCAGTTGGAGGGCCCAATCGAAAGAGTAATAAATCCGAGGGATGAATCTAAACACGGGCCCAATTGGAATTGGGCTAGAGCATTGGGCCCAATACATTTTTTGGCCCTTATAGTTTGCCCCCACTTTTTGAATTGAAGGGTACTTAGCTTAGAGAGTAGTTTTTAGCCTATCTTAGGCGTAATATGAATGAATTGCCCTTTCAAACAGGGGTTGGCTCAAAAGAAAGTAAGTTGCTGCCAACAGGGGTAGGGTCCGCTCGACTCAGTTTAAAGAACCGAACGTTTGAAAATGTCCGAGCAGATTCATTGACCATATGAGATAAGAAGTGGTGCTTCTTTTATTCGGCCCTTCATTCGATGAGTAACTATGTTAAAGATGAGTAGAAATTTATATTTTAACTGGCTCTTCACAATATAGTGAAAACAAGTTTTTATTACATCCACTTTACAGTGGTATAACCGAGTTGTGCCATTGATTCAGGGCATGAAATGAGTCGGTTAATTTGACGGGTATGACTCTTCTTTTTTAGCATGGACGAGCCGAACGGGCTTTGGGGCGTGAACTTACCCATATTGGAGTCTTGGTAGAGCCGAGTGAATCTTAATTGAGAAGATATAGATGTTCCGCTCGACTCCTCTTGACTACTAAGACATTAATGTATTTTGTATGAGAGCCATAGAGTTGTGTGAATGGTTCTCTAATGGGCCGTACGAATAGTCTTGAGCAAAGGAATTAAATCGTGTGATTATCGATTCGTCGCGATGAGCCGAGCGAGATGTGGTCGTAGTCTGAATATTGCGTACCGCGTTATAGCTGTGAATGGAGGAGCCAAGCGTGACTGACAATTCTCCTTGTGTTCTCATGGTTTGCTACAGATGGGCTGAGCCGAGTGGATATGGTCTGAGGTCCCTAACAGAGTTACTACAGCAAAAAGGATGCTAGAGGAGCCGAGTCAATCAGTAGGCTTCAATCTTTTCCTTTCACGAATTTCATCTGAGCGAGGTGTTCGTGTGAGTCGAACAATATTGTGTTTTTTTTCTTTTTAGATAAAGGTTGTCGTAAGGCAAAGTTCGTTCGGTGCCTCGCAACTATGGAGGATATAGAGACATAATGGCTTTCGAATGGTCCTCTTTTAATAATAAGCAAAACCTGATTTGGCTCTTCTTACTATTGTGACATGGTAGGGGCCGAGCCGAGCCGAGCCACGTCGGTCTGCTACTCGAGTTATTATGGATCTTAGGGCTTTCTAATTAATATATAGAGAATCGCATGGATGCCACTTGTACGGCTAAGATCTTGAGGTGAATTTGGGCGGGAGTTTGAAATTCAAAAGACTCTTGCAGCCTATAGAAAGTTGCCACCTATATCTGTTTGACGTGACCTGCAGTAATTGTAGCAGTTATTTTTCTGACACCTTTTCACCTACTCCCTTAAATGTGGGTCTTCTCCTATTTCCCTATTGTCTTCATTTTAACATAGTAGAGAGAGTTTTCAGTTTTCTTGCATTTCTTTTGAGCAAGAGAATCTAGGGGCGGCGTTTTTCTTATGCGACTGGTAATTTTTCTTCGCTTTCTTTTGCTTTTTAGTTTCCTTTCGAGTTCCTAGGTGAAGTTTAGGCTAGATTTGTTTTGAGTTTTGTGAATCAGTGTTTCTGGTGGTTTGAAGAGGCGGTTTTCTTTCTTTATGAAAAAGGTTCCATCTGGTTGAGGTGGTTATAAGATTGAGTCGAGCTAGTATTGGCCTTTTGGATGAGCCGAGCAGTGGAGTCGATCGGAGACTACAATGCTGAGTTTCTTTGCTACTTTTTAAAGAAATTCACAAAGGCAAGTTTTATATCTTTACTAGTAAGAAGGTCCCTTGAATCTAACAAAATACAAGGAATTCTACGGACAGCCTGAGAGGAGTAGAGGGACTTATGAAAAAAGGCTGAATTCTTATCACCAACTTTGAGCCAGTGAACCTCGGATTTTTGTTTCAAAATCTTTCTTCATCCAACAAAGCTAATATGAAAGCTTCCGAGAATCGTGACCAAGAGCCCTTTGGATAATCTCAACTTCTGCTCTAAGAATCTCCACCTTCCTAGACAAATTACCTTGTCTTCTATTAAGTAACCTTAGGTGCGGTTTCAGAGCTTTCAACTTTTTTCACAAGTGAGAACATAGGCACTCCACTCACATCTTTTTCCCACTCATGTTTAATTGTCCACTGAAAATTCGCCTTATGAGTAAGATAGTTTAAGAATTTGTACGAGTGGGGTTTTCCCGCACAAAGGCAAGGAAAATAGGTAATAGAAGGGCTATGATCACTTATGCCAGGAGGCCAGAAAACCGATCTAGCATTAGGAAAACACACCGAGAATGAGCCATTACCCATTACTCTATCCAGCTTTTTCAACACACCATTTTCACCGTGAGGCTTTCCATTCCAAGTATACAAAAATCCGGAGTAATTTATATCTTCCACTTCTAAATCCTCCACACAACCACAAAAATCAGTAATGCCATTCGAAATACTATTGGCATCACCCAACGTCTCACTTAGAGACAAAGTGGAATTAAAATCCCCCAACACCAGCCAAGGGGAGACTCCAACTCTATTTTAAACAACCTCAACTCATCCCAAAGATGTTTCCTATCCGCTACTGCATTTTCAACATAAACAAAGGATAAGTGAAAGCTCGAGCCATCTTTAACATCCTTTAGAAAACAGTGGACAACTTGGTCTGTCATACCCAAACAACCTACATAAAAATCAACAGGTTCCAGCCAATAACGATTCTACAACCTCTTGTACCTATAGTAACATTTGATAGCCAATTCCAAACACGAAACACCTTATTAAAAATCCTATCAAAATTATTTCCTGCCACCCGAGTTTCCAACAGAGAACACAAAGCAATCCTCTTTTCCCGTAAAAACAACCTAACTTCCCTATGTTTAATGGGCTGGTTTAAGCCCCTAATGTTCCAACAAGCAATATTATTCATAAGAAACAACTAGGGCTAGGAGGATCGCTCGGCTCCCTCCTTGAGTCTCATCACTAGTGTGACTAGGAACACCATCATTCAAGGGCTTAGACTGGGCTTTAATAGTAAAATCCAAATTAGTATCTGAATCTTCCATGCCATCTTTGCAATCAGCATCCATTCCATTATCCACTCGATCACCCCCTTCACACACATTCATGCAACTCTCAACACTATTGTCCTTATCCATATCAGGATCGTTTGCAAGGAATTGGAAATAATTTCCCATTCTAATACCTTGCTTCCATTTACTAAGTCTTACCGAGCTACTTTTCCGATCACTCCCCACTCTACTCGCTAAGACGATTCCTTTAGAAGAACCTGAGATCTCACCCAAAGGTCTTCTTTCAGATCTTCGGTTTTGAGGCTTTTTGGGCTGGACAGAGGAACCTGATAGACCTGCAACTGGTTTACCATTATTCCGCCTAGTAAGTAATTTGAAACCCTCGTTACCAGCCCTTTCGCTGCTTTCCCCATTTCCTATATGTGCTTGATCTAAAGTCTTTTTAAAGCACGAACAATTTTCATTTTTATGGCCAAAAACGGAACAGTGAATGCATTGGGAAGGTTTCCACTGGAAATCCACTCTAACATTTATAGGCTTTAAAACTCCACTCTCTTCTGAAGGAATGCAAACTCTAACCACATCCGGTAACATTTTAGAAGCATCAACTTCAATCAGGATCCGTGCAAAACTTATACTGCCCAAACTATCTTGGCAAGTGTCTTCAGTGATACTATCCAGAGCCAAAGGCTTTCCAACTGTACTTGCAAGATAGTTAAGCCCAATCAGACTCCACATCTCAAGTAGAACATCAAAAAATTTCACCCAAAGTGGAATAACTCGGGGTGCAACCTTGTTCAGTTCCATGCCAGAGTGCCATTTTTGAAACAGTAACGACTTGTTCTGAATGAGTCATGGCCCATCTTCTAAACATTGCATCATGTCCGCTTCTGCTTCAAACTTAAAAAAGAAAAAACCCTTATATTGCCATCACTTCCCTTATCCCGTACTTTTGCCATAGTTTCATTGCAAAAAATTGTATAGCATGAAAATGGGGTTTCTTTTCAAAGAACGATCCCACAAGGCATGTTTCCCATTTCTGTTTTCTAGCCAAAATCACTCTAACGGAAGGCAAGTTGTGGTTATCCCATCATGAGCAACCGAAGGTTCAAAATAATCTAGCTTAACTTTCTCCTTAAGAACATGCTCTCTGGCTACATTTGCCCTATTTTTAATCATCGTTGCTACTGACATTCCCCACATGATGCAGTGGTGGACTTCTAGACCTAATTGTGACACCTCGTGTCACGGGATAAATGGTTGGGGATTAATCTATTTGAATTGGGGTGAAATTGCAGGAAATGAAAACTTGAAGGAGACTTTTGTAAGAAGTGGAAAGCATGGGAGCTAAATGGATATTGTACAGCTTAGTATATAAGGTGAGAATATTGCATTTTTCTCATTTTTCCTTCATTTTGGACGTTGAAGAGAAAAGAGGGTAGAGAGAGAAAGTCCAAAGGCTAGAGAGAGAAAGTGAAGATTTGGTAGAATTGAGCTAAAATCCGGCTAATTGGTAAGATTATGCTTCTATTTATGCTTCAATTTCATTATTAACATCTTTTCCCTACCTTTTATTGAGTATTTGGAAATGGAGATTTGTGGGTTTTAATTTGAGGGTTAGATAATAGTCTAAATGTAAGTAGGTTTTTGTTGTATTGTTTGAAGGGAATGTTGTGTGTATAATGTGGGATAAAAAGGGAGTGAATGGGTGAGATTTGAGGTGAAATCGTAGTGGACAATCTGGAAAACCCAGATTGTCGCCGCGGCGAAGTTTAAAATTCGAAGTGTCGCCGCAGTGACAATGACATGTCGCCGCGGCGACGTTCATATAAAGCAGAAGGAAAATTCCAGAAGGTTTGTTGCCGCAACGACAAACTCTCGGGTCCAATGTCGTCGAGGCGACAAGGGAATGTTGCCGCAGCGACAAAGCTTAGAAAACCCTAGTTATTTAGGGGTGTAAATGCAAGGTTTGAAACCTGTCAATTAGACAGGGGTGTAAGTGCAATAATTTAAAGGTTGAGGGACCTAAGTGTAACAATGGAAAACTATAAGGGGTTAGTTGAAAGACTGAAAAAATTGAGGGACTAATTTGTGATTATGGAATAGTTAAGGGGGCAAAATGATATTTTTCAGAGAGGGATTAAATTGATATTTGCCAAGAACCAAAGTTTTATGGAATTCTTATGAGTGTTTGATATTCGGGTATAAGAGGGTTTATATTATAAAGGAAGTTAAATTGACCTCCTAATGTTAATATAATTGATGATTGTCGTGGTTTACCTCAGGGAGACCTCGACAAAGAGAATTCTTCGGATTTCGATCAAGGAAGATGAGCGTGGCAACGACTTCAATCAGGTGAGTGAATTACCAGATTCCCTTAAAGAAGTTATATTTGATTTTAAGATGTTTGAATATGTATTGTGATATATATATATATATGTTTGGTATGAGCGTTTGGTACGCATGGAGAGGATGGGGACATGACGAATTATGGCGTAGCGCTGATAAATTGGAATTCGGATGAGCTTACAACGAGTCGATTCTGGAAAATGAAATAAATGTAAGAGATGGACGATTTGAGATGTTATGGTGGACTGGCCATCCTGAATGAGGTATAGATTAGGAATGAATCGAGTTTGTTTTGTATTTCGTGTAAGTAAAGTGTTCAATGGGTAAGGGTCCCACTTATGTCGAGTGCGTTGAGTGACCCTCAGGGTATAAACCTGTAAGCTAGAGATTTGAGTTTCACCTATGCTGGGAACGCTAGGTGATCCCCGGAGCAGAGTATCGATAATTTCGATTGTCCAGCGGGTGAGGCTGGAGAGATATTTGTGAAGTCCAGCGGGTGATGCTGGAGCAGTACTATATTTACCTAGTGGATGAGGCTGGAAGGATAGTTACGTTTACCCTGCGGGTGAGGCTGGAGGGACAGTTGCGTATTTAATGATCCACGATCACTGATGAGTGAAGCAAGGTTGTGAATTACTTCGTCGGGAATTGGCGAGTATGAATCGGGGAAATCGTAAGGGAATAATTTAAGAGTCTCATATGGATTGAAAGCCGAATACCTTTTCAGCTTTATGTATTTGTATTTTCCACTCACTGAGCTTTCTAGCTTACTCTTGTGGTGTTTTCCCCTTCAGGTTTGCATTCAAGGTACGCTAGGCGCAGGCAGCACGCTTTCTGCGGGAGTTCAGACGCATGTTCATCAGCATATTGTTTGTACATATAGTGCATTCTGATACAGTTTTATGTAAAATGTTTTGTAATAAATAATACATTTTGAATTTATAAACGATTTTATAAAAATCTCACCCTCATTTTTGGGATGCGAGCCTCTCGGTCCACTCGGATCTGGTGGGGTCAGGGTTACCCAAATTGGGGCGTGACATAATTCTAGAACCCCCTTCCAAAATGCTCTCGAACGGACTTTGGCTTCCATCTTTTTGCCAGCACCCCCCATTCGTTGCTGGTGAAATCACCACAATTCTATCACTCTTACTAATAATTTCATCCGCCTTACAGCGACTGAATGACACTTCATTTGCCGCGCAGGTGCTTCCCCCCTTAACAACTTCACTCTCATTCACTCCAACATCGGTGCTTTACACCGAAGGCAAAGACACACTCACCTCTTTATGAAGCTTTTGGTCATCACAACTCCCATCACCAATCAATGTCGTCCCCCTCACTTCAACAACCTCCAATGACGCTCCCTCACCTCTCCCCGATTTACGAACTCGCCTCAAGATCTGGGTTTTCAACCCCGATCCCTCATCTACTTCCTTGTCTAGCTTAATGAGGAAAACAAAAAGCTTGTTACCGCCGCAGAACAAATCCTAGTCCAAATCACAGAAGAAGCCACCCTTGGTGGCAGTGGCGGCCATAGCAGGCTAAAGAGAGTTTCAGCTTTCTCTTTCTATCTCTAAAGCTTTAAGGATTTTTTAAGATTAGTCCCTTTTACCAATTGACTAATTTTATTAGTTTTCGTGGAGATAGTGCTTTATGAATTAAATAATGAATTAACATGGCTAATTAAGTCTAAGCCTCCATACAATTGAATAATTAATCAATCTACCTAATAAATGTTAAGATTGAATATAATTATATTAATTATATAAAAAAATTAATTAATTAATTAAAAAAGCTAACTAAGCCTAATCCTAAGCCTCCATAAATTAATCTATTTATAGCTAGTAAATTATATTAAGATTGAATATAATTATATTAATTCTATAAAAAAATAATTAATTAATGGGACAAAAATCTCCGCGTAAATAATTTCCATTTCGGGGACAAATCCCCATTCATCAGGGGCGGGCCAAGATTGGGGATGGGAGTTGATGTTGGGGACCCGCCCCGGCCCACACCCACCCCTGTCCAAGAATTGGCAACAAACAAATATTTGGACTAATTTTTTATCCCACTCGAAACTTACCGTTAGCATAACAAATTAAGACATTTATTATTTACAAACGAATCTAAAAACATAAGTAATTGGGAGATGCAGTGGGATAGGTGGGAATAGGTGGTGGTGGAATTTTCGGTGGGCAGATGGGGTTGGGCGTGGGCTGGTTGCGGAGGAATTTTGTTGTTGCAGTGGAGGGGAAGGTGACTGTCTGGTAAATATTACTATACATTTTTCAATTTTAAACTTATACCAAAGATCTGACAGAACGAGCCGTCCGAGATAGTTTATAAATTTAGAAAAAAAAGACAAGAAAATGATTTATTTATTTGATCTAATAAAGTTTATGTTTTATATATATCAAACGTCTTTATAGAAAAATTGTTTCAAATTTATTTTTCAAATATTCCTCAATATAATCAATCTGCGTTTGGTACATTATTTAGAATAAGATTTTTAAAAAGGTTGAGTTGAGTTGTATTTAATTTAATAGGATTTGCATTTAAAAATATGTTAGGTAAATTATTTGAATATTATATTATATTTAAAATTTTTTTTTTTAATTTTTATGGTTTTTTAATGTATTTTTTTGAAATATTTAGATTATTTTTTTAACTCCTACTTTTATTAAATTAGCTAAACACCCCTACAATAAAAGTTAAAAACTTAACAACACACTTCCATTCACCCAACCACCGTCGACCGTTGGTCGTTAGTGGTGGAACTGCGCATGATCGGTCATGCGTTGATCTGGTAGTTTCTGGCCAGATTGATGGTCGGCATGCGCTGTCCCACCGCTGGCCATTAGCAGTGGTTGGGTGAATAGGGATATTTTTGTCAAAGTAATTAAATTTTTATTTCAGTGGAATAAAATTGGAAAAAAAAATTAAAATTTTTTTTTTTTGAATAAGATAGAATTTGTGAAATATTAAAACAAATGTGTATTTGTATTATTCAAATATGATTGTAGAATAGGATAGTAAATAAATATGGAAACAAATGGAAATATTTTTGAAAATGTAAAAAGCAGGAATATCTCACCCAATCTCTCTCATCCGAATAAATAAGAGTGGTATTGCATGTACAAACTAAATATATAAACAAATATTTATAAACTGACGTGATACTGCTCTTTAATTGATACATCATTCAATAAATTTATTAAGCATTTAATAAGCGACTTTTTATGTGCATTCATATATTCATTTTATGATATATCAGTTTGTATAAAAGAGTTTGTATAAATCGCATTATTGAATAAATAAATGGAAGTAAAGTATATGAAAATTGTGAAAACCCTCGTATGTTTGCTGAAATTACGATAGCACTGAGAAAAAGACATATAACACATAACCTCCACCCCATTAATAACCATTGCTAAAAATATGTTAAAAAGACATATTCCCACACTCTTTTCTACATAAATTCAATTAATTTCTTTTAAATTTTCTTTCAATCCAAACAATCTTTGTCACCAATGTTAGAAATTTTCATATCAGTGGGCTAACATTAATTGAGTTTAGTTTTATTA
Organism: Toxicodendron radicans; assembly: GCA_009867345.2. Taxonomy (NCBI): domain Eukaryota; kingdom Viridiplantae; phylum Streptophyta; class Magnoliopsida; order Sapindales; family Anacardiaceae; genus Toxicodendron; species Toxicodendron radicans. The sequence continues at coordinate 10,831,103 of WYDK02118157.1, forward strand.
AATCAGGTAAATATATAGTCCA
>WYDK02118157.1:10844521-10866352 GCA_009867345.2 Toxicodendron radicans
AAGCCCATTAATAATCTTATTTGGACTATCTATTTACCTGATTTAATAAAACTAAACTCAATTAATGTTAGCCCACTGATATGAAAATTTCTAACAGTACGTACATATTGAATACCTATTTTTTAACCGAGTTAATTCCTCCAACTGACTTGAACAGTTATTAGAAAAACTAAGCACCTGACCTGACAACAAAAATCCTGCTACTAATTTGTGTCTTGATTAATTAACAAAAAATGGAGCAATGCAATATCACCAACAATAGTTAATTAATGGGAATTGAAGGTTCGATGCAGCTAATATTGATAATTTTTTTTTGCTAATTCACGTGTGTCCCATCCCATGATAAACAGAAACCCCATCATGTTAAAGAAAATGGGTTCAGCACAGAATACAAGAAAACTTTATAATTAATATATATCCTCCAGGTTTCGTAATAATATTTCAATTATACATGGAGCACCACTTAATTGTTAATGGGTTCTTGTGGATAACTTAAAATAATGGGATAAAGTTGTTAAAACTTTTTAATTCCAGACACAATATTATTATATTCATTCTAGGTAAAGCAACATTTGATTTATTTTTTACTATAAATTAGGGATTACCGAAACTGGGACATGCATTATATAATTTAATTACCAAACGAAAAGTTACTTCTCTGAACCGAAACAAAATGTTCGATCTCTATACTACAAACAAAATGCAAAACTGAAACGAGTTCTAGAAATTTTTTGTATAAATCACAGACTCCGAATTTCTTGAAAAAGTTATTAATGGTGATGGGGATCAGGGCCTCCAGGACTCACTCGCTTGGAATAAAAAAACCTGCCGAGAATTTCTTGTCTTTTTACACTTTCTTTGAACATTTCCTTGGCGTTCTCCATCAACACACGACCCTCATCGTTTGAATATTGTTTGGGTTCAAAATGCCTCTCAATGATCTTCTGTTTCCGCAAACTCGTCCTGGAAACTTCTTTCAGGCTCTCTGAAAATGCCGTATCGCTATTAAGAGGACGAGTTTGACAGGTTAAAAAGAGAGCCGAAACCAAGAAAAAGCACAACAAAAACCTGAAGCTGAAGGCCATTTTCGTACTGAAGCTAGCTCTGATCAGAAGTCAGAAGCTGGAGCATAAATGTGAAGTGTAGAATTTGAGAGCGAGAGTGCGTTGCTTTATATAGAGCTCAAAAGTCCTCACTACTTTTGATATTAAATGTCTTTTTAAGTAATTGGTTCACTAAACCTTTATTTAATCTAAGGGGTTGTCTTAGTGGTCAACGAGTTGTATTTTTCTTCTTAATTTTCTGGATTCAAATCTTGGAGTCACTTATTATAATACATAATTGTGATTTATCTAATTTATTAGGTTTGAAGGGTATTCAATAAACTTTAGATATTAGTTAAGGTATGTATAAACTGGTTCGGACACATCGATTACCTTAAAAAAACAAAAAAAAAACCTTTATATTAACTTTAGTGCTGGTCGATCAATATTAAGACTAATTAACCGACTTTATTATAAGTTTCTCTACTGCAATTAATATATACTACTCTCAAATAGTGATGATCATGATTAAAAGCATTTTGAAATTTAATAGAAAGTCAGAATGAGATGGTTGCCATTGAAATTAAGGTGAAGGCGTCTGAATCTGAATTGTATATATATTGCCACATGTTTATATCTTCACTTTTCGTTTGTCTGTGTTCACGTTACACGTATATATGAAGTAAAGAATATCCTTAATCCAACTCTTAATTAACATCTTCTTCGTCCTTTCTCTTAATCCTTACTTATTCCCGCAAACTCTTTGTAAAGTTTTCAATTTAAAGTTCATCTTCAATACTCCTTTCACATTAGGTTCGATGTTTAACAGTAAATTTAAAGAAAATTGTAACTCAATTTTGGAGTTAATGTGTTGCTTAAGACTCGTCGTTAAACAGTTTTCCGATGCACACCAGCATCGATATACCATTCACATACTTTATTCATTAGAAGGCTTACTCCTGTTGTGTGATACAGAAGAGGTTTATTCCAACCCTACACATTATAGGACAATACAGACCCACACAGTGGCTAGTGGGGGCTCCACTAAAAAAATTCATTAATTTGCGTTTGCTTTGACTAAGTAGTAGTAGTTTTAAATTTGTAATGTTCTTGAATTTGACTCCACTCATTTATTTTTCCCTTATATATATTTTTAGTGAGCTACAATATCATTGAGACATTGACTTTATTTTCTTAAAAGAGTAAACTACATGATCCCACCCGAGGTTTCATGAAATCTTATGATAGTATCTCTGGTTGTATTTATTCCGAAGACCTACCCTTAAACTAATAGTGTTCGCTTTAAGTTAACAGTAAAACAGACATTTACCATAAACCCTAATAAAAATCATAAAATTAAAAAATATTAAAAAAAAAAACGCTTTATCTTCCTAATTTCTACCCCTCCTCATCTCCAAGTCTCCAACAGGAGACATCGCCACGCTTGAAAAATGTCACCACCCACCCTCATCACCTGTCACCCTTCGTCTTTCCCAACCCCCTAGTTTATGCCCCCTCCTCATCTCCAATCAGTTTCTTTACCAACCCGCCCTCTCCATCGTGCTTCTCTGCATGCAACGCTGCCTCCCACGCTCGCTAGCCATTGCTTGTACCCAAGTCAACACATTTGGTTGTATTGGGTGTTGAGCTTGTGGTGGTTTTTAGGTGAGTTTGTGATTGATTTTGTGGTGGTTTTTTTGGTGGGTTTTTGGCTGGTTTTTAGGTGAGTTTATGACTGATTTCGTGGTGGTTTTTGGGTGGGTTTGTGGCTGATTTTGTGGTGGCTTTTGGGTGAGTTTATGACTGATTTCGTGATGGTTTTTGGGTGGGTTTGTAGCTGATTTTGTGGTGGTTTTTAAGTGGGTTTGTGAGTAATTTGGTTGTGGGTTTAGGTAGGTTTGGAGTAATTTGGTGGTGGTTTGTGGCTGAATTTGTAAGTGATTTGGTGGTGGTTTATGGTGGTTGTTTGTTGGTGGTGGGGTTGACTTTGGGGTTTAGAGTGATTGTGACGGTGATGGATGAGTGGAATGGCGGTGGGTGGTGATGGTGGTGACTTTGGGGTTTTGGTTGTGTTGGTGTTGAAAGGTGGTGGTGATGGTGGCTAGGTGTAAAGAGAAGGAAGTGGAGTTGGTGGTGGTTTCATTCAAATTCTTTTTTTTATAAATATTCAAAAGTCAAGGTTCAAGGGAATTTAAGTAATTGCCTCCACTGCAACAGTATCATATGCAACAAACACTAATGCTGTTAGTTTAAGGGTGGGTCTTCGGAATAAATAAAACTAGGGGTACTAACATGGTATTTCGCCAAACCTCGGTTGGAATCATGTAGTTTACTCTTCTTAAAATTATAATAAACTAGCCTTTCCAAAGTTAACTCTTGGGTCCGTCCCAACTAGGGGTGTGCAAAAGAACCGGCAGGAAGAACTGGAACCAGCAGGTACCCAGGGTTTCGGTTCCGGGATCACAGGGTAGGTTTTGGTTCTAGAAATCAGAAATCGATCGATTCCAGTTCCTGTTCCTACAGTGTGGAATCAGGAACAGAGAAACAGAACCGAAACCGAGGTCCCGATACCCTAGTAGGAACTGGGATTAAACTGTAATTTTTATAAACTATTTGGGGTGTATTTATAATTTTTTTAGGGTATATTTGTCATTTTTTTAAAAGCATGGAGGTAAATGAAATCAACTCGGATACCCGAAACCAGAACTAGAACCAGAACTTATGTTTCAGGTTCCGATTCTGGTTCCTTAAGAAAAAGATGAGTACTTGGACCCACCTGCCTCTAGTCCTAGTTAGGGGTGTCAGTCGAGCCGAATTACTCGGACTCTACTCGAAAAAAGTCGAGTCGAGCTCAAACAGCTCAATTAAGCAAGCGAGCCAAGCCGAGCCGAGCTCGAACACTCAACACTTTGAGCTCGGCTCGTTTACACCCCTAGTCCCAACTCAACTCTACTCTACGTCAAGAGCTCAATTCTACATCAAGAATTGGATTAAGAGGTGGGTAATCCGTAAAACCTTTTTAACTTCCTTTCTCATTGATTAATCTTTTATTAAGGTAGTTAATTAATTAATTAATTGTGTTAATCCGTAGCTTTTTCGTTTTGTTTTATTAGAGGATTAATTAGCTTTTTGGTTTTCCCTGTCTAATCTAATATTTGACAACTCCAATTAAAATACATATTTATCTTAACCTCCTACTTAACCAATGAGAACACTTAAATGTGGAGGAGCAACCGCACCCAGCAGTTATTGTAGTCTTTTATGCACCCATAATAATAATAATAATAATAATAATAATAATAATACGTTCACACTTAATTTAATTACACAAAATATTAAATACTCAATTTCTCATCGAATTTCAACAAAAAAAATTTTCCATTTATTTAATCAAGTACTACTCCAATGATTTTGTATAATGTAATTAATGGTTAGTTTCATGAATCATCTAATTAAAGTATATAGAAAACAAACTAGAGATTGATAAGTAGGATTACGTCCTTAATTAGTCAATAAGCACAAAACAAAAGCTAGATTTGTAATGTTCTATGACTGTGTAAAGAAATTGATAAGAGGAGGAGGACCTCTAATTGTCTTGATTTCTAAAGTTAATTACCTTCTATTGGTCTCTCTTACGTGTTACACGATCTCAAAGGATAGTTAATCAGATCCCATAAAATCAAGTGTAATTATTTGGATATGAGTTGTAATTAAGAGATGATTAGTTCAAGTTTAGCTAGTGCCGCCGCCAATTAATCACCCTTTTGTCTTCTTCAATAATAATCCAAATTTCCATATGAAAGTGGAATTAAATCTTATTTTATCAAAGTTTTTTTTAGGTAATTAATTGCATGTTTTAATTTCCAAAACCTATATATTCATATATTATAGGGAGAATATCATAGAAAGTTTTCGAATTTATTATGTTGCTTGCTTATAAGACTAAATTATAAGTATAACATTATTTATCTATATCACGTGGTTATTAATTAATTTCTTAAAATATTTTGTAGCTGAAGTCCACTTGAAATTTTTTTAATTAATTAAAAGAGAAAGTAAATTCCACCGAGAATGCACAAACAAACAATTAATTGACCAATCTGTGAGTTTACGTGTCGCCACAGGACAGCGTGGACATGGTGAAATGTAGGTTGACCTGGCCAATCCTTACTTAATATAGTTGGTTTGACTTGATTTGATTAATTAGTAATTAATCTGTAATTAAATGTTAATGCGTTGAGGATAAGCACTTTCACTTTCATGTCACATACACATAATACACTCTTAACGTGGTTTTGTCTTGGCCACAAAAAGTCTATATTATAATCACACCAAATGTTGGATTAATTAAGTGGCTTCATTATTAAAAAAATTGCACTTTTCCATTAACATTAGAATTATTATTCTTTCCTTAGGCTTTGTCATTATTCATTTATTTAATTAATTTTTATGTTTATCCATCCCTTTTGCCCATGCCAAACTTTATATATTTATAAAATAATTACTTCAATTTACATTATGAATGTTGATAGAAATTCATATGAACTCAAGATATAATGTTAGAGAAGGTAAGTTAGATAATTTAACATGATTATGGAAAATTAAGGATAATAACTAATTTAGTATACATAAGAAAAAAGTGAATGGGGTCAAATCTAACAAAATAAAATTAATGAATTTTTTTTCCTTTCAGTGGGGTCACCAGCCCCCACTCGCCCCTTAACATGTCCCGTCCCTGCTAATGATCAACCTTGATAACCTAAAAGAGAATGAATTCTTCAAGAATTTTAATGGAAAAATATAAACACGTTCATGTATTCATTAGTTTTCTCTTATTAATCAAATAAGATCATGATCTTCCATTAAAATAGAAAATAACTTGAAATGATGGATAAGAGAGTCCATAATCAATCATTTATTAATGAAACGATAAAAAATGTAGTATATGCAACATTGTAAAAGCTAGTCAGGCAAGAGAGGCAATCTGTCCACAGTATAGAGAGTACCATTTGAGTCGCTTCCTGAGCCGATAAAGTCATCAAACCCGATATCTAGATCAACTGTTTCATCACCATTTCTGGGTTCATCCAGCTTAGTCTGAAATGGCAGAATGCGGAGACGTGCTTCTGGTTCTTTACCAACTCGCTCAAATTGCAGTTGATACTTCCGGATGAGGTCCATTTGAAGGGACAAAATGTAGTATGGCCTTGGCAGTAGCTCCACAGCTTCTCCTTTTGGAATTACGACCTGCTCGATGGCTATTCTTGCCTCCTGTATGATGAAATGAAGTTGAATTGTCTGAAAACTCAGTATAGAGAAAGATGCATTCACCAAATACCGAATAGATTGAATTACAAGATGAGAATTTTCTCAACTGATTGAGCGAACAACTTGAATCTTGTTCTACCTTTCTGTTTCTTTTTCCTTCGCCATTTTCCAGTTAAATATTTTTTAAAACAACTGCCTTTCACCTATAAGATTACTTTTTACTAAATAAAAATGAAAATTATGTTACAGTATTTTATTAAAAAAATCAATCAACAATAGAAATACAAAAGCACTATAGATATCTCTTTATCTGCTCAGTTTTACTTTCCTCAGTAATTGACATATAATTTTCTTTAGTCAAGCCAATGACTATGGATGGACAGCAGACATACACCTTGTCTTGAAAAAGATGAAAATCTAGCATTAAGTTTTTTCTTTTTTAATTTTTTTCCGGGTCAAACCAACCATTGAAATCTATTTTTCTCGTTGTAGCAGTCAATAGTAATTATGGACGGATAAAGTTGCTTTGGTAAGTATAGGTATGTTCAGTAACCAAATCATGCTTTAACCAAATAAGTTGGATAATCCAAACATGTCAGAAATTACATAGCTTCTTCCGGAAAAAAAAATCATCATTTTGCCTCTTATATTTATCTATGATCTATCAATCAATCATGAAAAAATCCATGTTACCTCTAAGGCATCAATCTTCTCTGAAAGATTGATCTGGTCTTCTGATCCATGATCCTTTAATCCATCAGCATGATCATCTACTAGTGCCCGTATGGCCTTAGTTATCTGCACCAATGAGCTTGTCTACAAAAAATAAAAAAGAAATTTAATGGACACATTGGTGACAAGAACTATAGGTAAAGGATATTGGAAGAATTTCCAGTAAACCTTTGTTACATAAATGGGTATGTCATGATTTTTAGCAGCAGCTTGAATACGGGAATTCTTCTTGAGCTTAGACTGCAAGGCAAGTAGCGCATCTGCTTCACTGATATTATCAGTCAGTTCAACTGCAGCATCCATTTTCAACTGTTTAATTCCTTGTATTACACTTGCCTCCAGAATCTACAATAACTGCTCATTCTGTTACTTTATACAACTAGAAGTTTCTCATTATGCATTAATACTAAAAGAGCTGACAAGGAGTTGACTGAACCATAGATGAGAAGTAAAATATTAGATAAAAAGGAAAAATGGAAAGGGGATAGGGCTTTGATCATGTAAATAGATTAACTTTACCAATATGAAACTATAACATCATGATGTCTTACCCCATAGACATAGAGGCGAAGTGGAAATCCATTTTCCCAAGAATCTTCTCCAACATTTTGATGAAACTCGGCCATGAACTCATTATGGCCTGTTATTTCTTCTGTTATCTCTAGATCATCTTCATCTATTATCTCATCTTTCTGGTCAGATGCAAGGACACTGAATGTTTCCTTTAACACAGTGTCTTTTGATCCATCAGAGTGCATCTTGCGAATCTCAACATTGGGGATACGACCTTTGTTTGCCAGCAGAAGAGCAATAACAAGCCAAACAAGGGATTATCACCATTTTGCCCAACAATGAATGGTAATAAACATGAAATATGTAATAGCAATTATTTTCTTGTTCTTGAATAAGAGAATATACACCTGAAAGAATGGCATCCACTGTCGCTTCAAGACTACGATGAACTCGCAACTCAGTCTTAGAAATTATCTCCACAGCGCTACTGAATGTTGAAGGCCCTCTCCTCTCCAGCACTGTTTTCTGGACACCTCTACGGTTTGCTTCTTCATCGCCTAGTGTTACACTCTGAAATTAATGCAATTGACCAGAATGGATGTCATTTTCGGAAACCTAATAGATACGTGACAAAGAAGTTATGAAAACTAAAGAAAACACATATATATCTACTGTAAATATGTGACAGAAATGGGGTTTTGAGTAAGACAGGAAGGGATTGCTAAATGTACCAGAATTTACAAAAAGTTATCTGAACAGTAATAACAGAAGTATCAATAAACTATTGCATCCCGTCCCAGATATAACAAACAAAAAAGAGATATTAGAACTATCAAATACAAACTAAAAGTAAACATTCTCAATAAAGAGCCACAAGGGAGGGCTTGCAAATTATAGAAGTGGAAACATGAAAATTGAGAGCCATATAATACATACACGAATATACAATGTCATTACTAGAACAATGAAACCGTTATTCTAAGTTTCTAACTAAAACTCAAAAAACAATTTAAATTATGAGAAATAGGGAAATAGGTTAGCTTCCAGTTTCTCTCCTACTTAAAGACCAAAGACCTCTTGCTACTTAGAGTAGGCATTTCTTTATTAACTTTTTCCCTTCATTCTTTTTTTTTTTCTTCTTCTTTTTTTCTCCTTTCTTCATCCCCACGAAAATGAAAATTTTGTCTTATTCACAGTGGAAAAGTTCTTGGAGCTGACCGTTGGATTTCCCAATTCTTAAAGGATTCTCACACAACTGGTAGTTCACAAATGGCCCTAATTTGTTTTACTTCATTGGTCGCTCAGGCTTATGTTCTTTAATTCTTCTTCATGATGCTAAAGTTGTAAAGGACAAATAAAGCAACGGTACTCCTACCCATTGGAATGTAGACATAGGCAACAACTAAATGATACAGAACACATATAGTCCCATCCTGGCATATGATACAATGCCCGCCAAACTGATAACCATGAGCCAAACACAATTTAGCAACAAAAAATGGACTTGTTTATTTTGTTGTGAGATTGTTGCAGCTAAGACCTTATAATATCTGAACAGTAAAACCTATGCCAAAGTCCTTATTGATTAGGCTACTAAATAAATCTCAAAGCCTATTCATGTACCCAAAATGAGAAACCAACTACATATAGCTAAAATTAATGGCTCACCTGTACTCCTCCAACAAGCATCTCCAATGAAGGATTTATAATCAAATTCTCTATTGTTACTCCATGAGCAGTGGCAACTAGTTGAATGCCACGTTGTGCAATTGTGCTTGCTGCCATTGCTTCAAGTTTGGTGCCAATTTCATCAATCACAATGACTTGTGGCATATGATTTTCCACTGCTTCAATCAGTACCTGAAGGATCCAAAGCTATAAATATCAGAGTCCTCGATAAATGTTTGCTTAAATGATATAAAGTCAAATATAGGAATGAGAAAGTGCAAAATTAAATGAACAAAAGAGTAAGGATGACACTGTTCATGTGACCATGCCTCAGACCATGCTAGCGTGCTATGTAGCACTTTACTTTATTGAGTAGGAAGGGAGAGATCACATATAACATAGCCTTATCCATCTATTCATTCAAACAACAAAAAGATATTAAAATGCTGTCTGATTAGTCTATACACAACAATGAATACATTCAATAGACTTATCATTCGAAGAGCAATCGACCTTTCTTTCTGTGTCCATTCTTCACAAAAATTATTTGAAATGATCCACTATCTCAACATGTTTTCTGAAAGAAAGGTCGATTGCTCTTCTACTGAGGAGTTTATTAAAATAATTATTTGAAAGATATTAAAATAATGTTCTTTTCTGATAGTTCAGAAAATTACTTCAATACCCTATGATAGAAGAATTTCAACCACTCAAGTTTTCAGCTTTCAGTGATCAACTTTCATTACTAAACCAAAGTGGATATATGATATCATAAAGTTCTAGTCCATACCTTATGTTGCATGTCAGAGTTAGGAACTTGCATCCGACGAGCATTACCAATTCCTGCATGAGGTATATCGCCATCCCCACCTATCTCATTGGAGGTGTCAACAATCATGACACGTTTCTTGTAATCATTTGCAAGCATCCGAGCTATTTCTCTGCAAACATTGAACTTTTAGGCTATCCTGCAACCAGCTCGATGCTTATTCATAACAATGTGGTCTCCTTATAAGTTAATATCTTATTTCAGGTGTTCTCACAAATCTATAAATGCTGGGGTTTTAAAATTCAAAACTTAACGAGGAGCTTTGAATTATATGGCTTGAACAATTCCATTTCCCAACCAGCATGAAATCCACTCAATCTTATGTTTTACATTTACATAATGTTCAGTACTTTTACAGAGACATTGAAACAGATTAGACCCTTGTGTTGAATTTCAGAGCGCTGAATATTATCAACTGAACTTGAACTTTCAAGAACTTTTAACCATGAATAAATTACTAAATTATGATATCATGATGTTAACAAATCTGGTTGCTTGAGATTGTGAGCTGAATTTGTAAACATCCACAAGGGAGGAGAGTAGGTCCAGGCAAAAATTTGCCAGCTCTGACCAAAGAAATGTTTGTAAGGTATCTAAAGCCATTGGACCAGAAACATATAACCAGACGTATCTTGTTTAAGTAAAAAATGACAGAAGAGTTCAGAGGCTTCAACTGAGAGGAAATGTGCTAACCTGATAATCTAAAAGTGAAATTAAAATGGTTCTCATAAGAACTGAAATCAATGAGAAGAGAACTGAAAAGAACAAATAAATAGAGAGAGTTACTCATGCATGCATAACAAGCAAATCACAAATAGAAGTGACTAACCTGATAATTGTGGTTTTTCCCACTCCTGGAGGCCCAATTAGCAACAAAGAAGCTCCATCTTGAACAAGGTGTTGCAGCAAATTAGCGGCCCCTGATACTGCACGACCAACTCGGCAAGTTAGACCAATTATTGCACCCTTCCGACTCCTGATGGCACTAATGCGATGTAATGTTCGGCTGATGCCTGCTCGATTGTCAATGGCAAAATCACCGACCTGCAATACACAGTTCTGTTAAGTTAGAAGCATGCATTTCTCTATTATGATTCATCAACAGTATAGATAAATATTCATGAGAAAAATGAAACAGTTACAAGTCAAATAAAACTCTACTGAATATAATGGGTATTAATGAGGGAACCAAAAAGCATTTTATCCTTAACATTTTAGATTCATTCTGGACTTATCTGAACAATAACAATTAAACATCCTCTTTCCTTTCTTTATCAGCCTCACAATGCCCCTTCAAATTCCTAACACTTATGGCTGAAGTTTATTTTATCAGAGTTTTTCGCCAGCATGGTTGCAACTAACCACCAAACAAAAATGAATTATACTAACACTTATACAGAAACAATCCTAACTTTGTATTCAAAATAAGCTTCCATGTCAGTTAGGTTACAGAGTTGGGATATTTACTGTGTACTCTGGCATTACTTGCCATAAATTACTATCAAAAAGCTAGCAACAATTACTCTTGCATGCCTATATACTTTGTTTTACAAGAATCCCTCATTGGCATCTTGAGTTATACAATGCTAAGTACAGACTGACAGAAGCTTAACACAATCAATCATATTTATCGTGCAATAACCAACAGAAATAAAATCCCAATACTCAACACTCAATATTCCAATCAAGTCATAGCCTTCAAACTTTAATCAAACAGTTGTGAGGCAAAATTCAAGAACAAGAACCAAAATTTAACCTGAGATGTAGCATGTTCAAGGTCCTGGACTGTGATTGGACAATCCGATAAAACAAAGTCTCCAGATGGAAACCTAGCCAAAGGTTTGCGACCCAAATCCATAACCACTTCAATCAATTGATGAAGTTCCGGATGCTCACTAACTCTTCTTCGCATTTCCTCCGGTAAAAGCGCCAACAAGCGGCCTAATTCCATCTCAAAATCATCATTCACCAAAGAAGAAACTGCCCCTTTCGAACACGAAAAAATTGAAACTTTTGCTCGATACCCATAATATTTTTTGAAGAAAAAAAATGGGTTTCGACAGAAATGAAGAGAACTGAAATGGGTTTCGGATTTTGGTTGAAAGAGCCAAGCTTGATACTTATATTGGCTGGTTAAAGAAGGTGTATTGTGAAACAGAGAAAAACGGAGCATCTCTGCATCGGTTTTGTGTTGGCGGGAATTTTGGTGTGAGTTTTTATTGGAAATGTATTGACTTTTTGTTCTGGTTATACGTTAGTGAAGCTATTTATGCTGATTTACGATTTTTTTTTTTTTTCGAAATTCTGTAACATTATTTTGAGAGAATTATAGTGGAGACTGGAGAGACTATCAGCCACATATTTGGCTTGGAGAGTGGCAGATTACTTCTAGACTTGTTTTGATGTGATGTGGATAAAAGAATAATTCTGTTCATATGCTTAATTTGCAAATTTGTGAGTTTTTGACAGGTTTGTTTGCTTTGTAAATTGGGTTCCTTAAAAGAAACATGGTGATGAAATCATCAATTATATGTACTTTTAGTAAAGATTTAAATTGTGAGAGCTAGAGTCTTGTTTTAGTTCTAATCGAATATAGAAATCAGTAAAGCAATAAATCAAACACCTAAAGAACACTCAATTACCTTGGTTCAGTTCATCTTCAAGAGATGAACCTACATCCAGCCTCCTGGTTCAAATCAACCAGATTGTACTAAGTAAAACATCAGCCCTCTCCTCTATAGTCTCTCAACTCATAAGAGTTTATAAAACCCCTTTCCTAAAGACTAACCCGAGAGAAAGAAAAGAATTAGTTACAAAAACCACTCATAGTTGCTTTAAATAGCAACAGCTAATACAAGAAGCTAAAACAGAAAAATAACTGATTTAGCTGAATTGACTAATTAACTAACATAACCAACTTTAAGCTAATCTAAACTTCACATAAATAAATATGTTGTTGGTGCCAGAGTCACAAATCGGATAAGAGACGAGGGTCTTGGTAGCTTATATAGCACAAGGACACTTACCATTCAAAGAAGTCCTTTTAGGACAAAACCGTGTGACCTCCATAGCTCAAAGCGAACAATACCCATTTAGGAACCCACAATACCCATTTAGGAACTCGCCTACCATGTGTTTGGGCATACATTAACAATTGGTCGTCTCAAAACCATTCCACCTACCATGTGTGGATCCTTACATCAACAATTGGTCGTCGCTGTGCCTTTTCAGGACAGGGCTCAAAGCGGATTGAATTCAGCATACATCAACATATATTTTGCTTAAAATTAAGTTATTCACATTATGGAAGAAGGTATGTTCATGTTCGTGAAAAATGAGCGAACTATGAATTAGAAACCTACACTTGGACAAGCCATGAATTGCGGATATTTCTTCACCCATTGATCAATCGAGCATCTGGTTATCGCTTAAGTGAGATTCATTCCCAAAAACTTGGATTTGGATGCCTTGATGCTTAAGTCCATATCACTAATTAGCATTCGAGTAATACTAGGTTTAATCATTTTTACATATCATTTATCTTACATTATTACGTGGTAAAAGATGATTGGGTGAAAGTTTATTTTTAATTTAAAACCAATCAATCATCTTTTGACACATAATGATATAAGAGAAATAATATGTAAAAATGATGTAAACCTAGTATTATTATTAGCATTCGCCCAAAAATGAACATCAACATATATCTCTTTTTTCAAATAAATTGAAATTTAAGAAAAAAAAAAATTTTAATTCAAAATGAGTTGATAATTGTTAGGGATAAAATAATACGAGCTTGAACTTGCCTCCAAATGGGCGACTGCTAATTAGGCCCATGAAGTCCACAAGCTGAAGCCGACAATTATCTTCTGTAAATGACACCTTGAACCATTAGCTAATCTCTATAGCTCTATCGTCTCGTGCTCTACAGAACTAGTATCATTTAAGCAACAAATCGGCTAACAAAGAAGTAACAGTAGTTGCTCATGAAATTATAGAAAAAGAACCATGGTAATTAGCAACTCATGTCTCCTAAGATTTCTTGAATAATACATAGTGACATAGTGTTGATGTCCGTAAAGGCCATTAACGTCTCTTCATCTTCAGCTTAATGGCTATCCACAACAGTATGAATGACCAATTAATAATTCAAAAAGATTTTACCACTGATAATTCAAAGCGCAAGTGTTGTACTTTGATGACTCTTTTTTAAGTATTGGTACAAGTTGTCTATAATGGAGCTAGCCTTCCCATTTCTGTTCAAATTTTTGAGAATTTACTTGTATATATCAGAACGTCTGCATTTATTCAATACAATTTATGATGTTCTGACCTGAATTTAATTCCCCATCTGGGGTCAAATTATTGTGCACTGCTCTCTTTTTTTTTCGCCAGGCTGCTGAAATATCTGCATTCACTGAATAATTGGCTACAAAAATAACTTGTTTTCATGTCAAGGCATTCATCAGAACCCATTTTTCAAAACTGTACACATCTTCGCTTGCCGAAAACAAACGAAAGTGTTAGCGATGAATGAGAGTTTAAACTAGTTTATAAGTTTCTAATTCCTTCGACTAGATAAATTAATATGTCTGTCAAATAATTTCTTATTATGAAATAAAATGCTGGTGCGCAACTGACTTTACAGAAGGATCTCATAAAGTTTGAGTGGGATACCATAAAGATTTGAGAGACAGAAAAAAAAGTGTTTCACCACTTCAAATAATGCATTTATTCTGAAGTTTATACAGTTGACTAGAATATCTTATGTAATATGATGAAGATGAAACCATTTATTTCAGTCTTTCCAGAAAAGTTCCCTTAACTCAGAAGGAACAGATTCGCGCTAGTCATTTTCAGGCTTGAATTTTCTGTTTCTATCTGATTCTTTATAATACGCAATCAAATACGCAAAGTAATTATTCAAAAGTTCAAACCTGATCTTAGAAATTAAGTTTCCTAAAGGGGTTTATTTAAGTAAGACTTGTAATTTTTGAGGTTGAGCTGATGTACATGTTATAAATGTGACATTTCATATCAGAAAAAATCTGTTCTAAGAAGAAGACCCCATTAATTAAGTTCATAAGATTTTTCTTAGTTGTCACTTGTCAAGATCTTGAGGTACATTATGGAAATGCAATGTCAAACTTGTTAGAGCTCTAACCATCGACGTGGTCGGTGACATGGACAATTATACACAGAAGAAACAGTCAAAGACACCTTTTAAATCAATTTGTTGCGTGACTTCTGTTCTCTACTTTAATATCATCCATCGATCATTCAAACTTCACTATCAATCACCTCTCAGTCGTTGTAGGAGCATTTACTCATAAAATAAGAAATAAATAATATAATTTCAAACAGTAACTTTTGGAACCAATTACTTAACCATTAATTACGAATGAATAGGAAATAAATTCAAAACTCACACCAGCATATATACTTTAGGTTAAGGAAACTGTCATGAACTGATAGATGTGACTTAACATGATTAAATTTCCCATATCAAAACTTTATATTTCAAATTTATGAAATCAATATATACAAAAGCAAAGAGATGTCATTTATTTTATATAAAACTTAGCAGTTAATTCATAAATTCAGAACATAAAATGTGAGTGCGAGAATATTGATAATATGACAGAGATCAGTAACATGATATATTAAACGTCCACATTTCTAGAATCGGTAACATAAATAAATAAATAAATAAAAACATTTTTATATGTATCTCACATTTCATATTTTACATGTTATATATATATATGATACGATATGTTTAACAGTTAACAGTCACTGTACATTATTTCCATGATGTACGTATTCACTATTCAGGACATGTACTAAATGAAGAACCAATTATGTTGTGAAATGTGAATGATATTAAATATTTCTGAGCAGAGAAAATTATGTATGCATGTGCGATTGTGGATTCCAGGTTGTGAGAGTGGGGTATATATCAACGCTAAAAGGCAGAAGAGAAAAGGAAATATTATTATTAGGTTAAAACTGATGAGTGTGAAGAGCTGAAAAAAATTTTTTTTCTCCAAACTCATTTCCCACTTTGCTTTGAGTATTACTATTACAATGGCATTCTCTTTTTAAACAAACCCTAACCACTTTCTATTATTTTTTTGTCTGATGATTCAAAGAAATTTTTATTTTGTTTGAAAACAAGTTTATGCTGAACCCTAAACCCTTTTCGGTTAAAGAAAATTAATGTTATCTTTCTAAAGTCCTTCTCTAAAGAAAATATTAGTTTTTTTTTTTTTTTTTTAGTATTTGAGAATATCCATGTCTTTGAAACCCAAAAATATCTTCATCGTTTCAATGAACATGAAACAATTGGCTCAAAATTAAAGATTTTTATTTATAAAAAACAAAGTCGAATAATATTGTTTTAAGGAAAAAGGGATCTTGCTTATAGATATGCTTTAAGGAAAAAGTATATATATATATATATATATATATGATGATGTTGATGTTGATTTAGCACAAGATTGCCATATATTCAGCAAAACAAATCAACTTTAATCCTCGAAAAGCATTACCAAATTCTTGATTATGAGTGTGTGTGTATGAACAGGTACAATAGTCTTTAATAAAATTACAACATGACAGCAAAATGTAAACCCAGAAAGTTACAAATGTATGGGTAGAAACAAGTTGGAAAAATCAGATAAAGTTTGTGCTCCATTTGCACGCTACGCCAACTGTTCAATTCCAATCGACAGAGACTGCTTTCATTGCACCATCACCATCATTCAAACGCGTGAATTTTCAATTACAAAGTTGTGGCCAAAGCCAAACAGCTAGCTTTCTCGAGAAAATTATTTCAATGAGAAAAAGAAAAAAAAAAAAACACATTCCCAAAGCTATGTTTTGAATGTTTGCTATATAGCTCCAACAATTTGTCTCCTCAGACAATGACTTCCTTAATCAATTTACGACAATCAATCAAGAAAGAGTTGAACAAGTTTTTAATGTTTTATTTATTTTTGCATGCATAAAAACAAACACAGATTTTTCCAATTCCTTGTAAACCACAATTTAAATGCTAACTACTACATCTTTTTCTTCCATTAAAGTCACATACTTTAATTTTGTTATTATTGTTGCTTCTATCATTATTAGAAAAAACTGATTTATATCAACGCTATGAATTTGTCGTTATATTTGTTACAACAATACAAAATGTGCCGCATATTTCCTAAGGGTTTTATATATTTTTCTTCAAAAAATAAATTTAATGTAAAACCTAAATTTAATGGTGGCCATGCAGAATTTACATGGCGGTAACGTTTTAAAGCTCAAGCTTTTTTATACAAGACAAACGAAAGAAAACATTTGGATGTTCTGGTAAGATTGAAACAACAATAAACTGATGAAATTTTACTGTCTTGTTCAGGTTATGAAAATCAAAAATGTCAACCTCATCGTCTTCACATAATTCATATTTCTCATCATCATTCTATAGAAAGTTTCGTCTTATCTTTTGGAATTTACAGAGAATGTATGTGTGTATATCCTCAAGAAAATAATATGCTGTAATTGTACGAGTAAGAAGAACTTGTAGCAGCAGTTAAAAAAGATTGGATCATTTCATTTCTAAAAACCTTGTTGTTGGGTTTGTTTGTTTTTTCTTTTCTTTTCTTTTTTTCATCTTCTTGTTCGTACTAACTAATTAATCCTCTTGGATCACGAGCTGGCCTGCTGCCTCTGCGTGCCTGCTGATTGAAGAAGAAAGGACGATTCATCAGCTTTTACAGCTTTAACTTTCATTGCACAAGCGAGTCTTGAGAGTTACATTACACACCTTAATGTTTAGTCCATTTCTATTCAAAAGAGAAAAAGGGAAGAACCCTTTTTTCAGCTTGAATGAAATGACAAAAGTGAGAAAAACTGGGAAACTGGAACTGCTCATCATCTACTTCGATGAAATTACTACAAGAAGATGAAAATGAGTTATTAATTTATTTGATGATTCCTTCTGGCATATTCAATATCTAAGGTACGGATGTTCCATTCACTCCACCTTGTGTCAAAATCTTATGAGCTGGATTACGAACTCCATCAAGTCCATTATAATTGAAATTAATCTTCTTCTAAAATGTGATTAATTTTAGGGCAAGGAAGAAAAATATTAGGGTCTTTTTTACTTATAAATTAATCTATAAATAATTTCTAAAAACCAAAATATGATTCAAATTTTGATACAAAAATTGTTAATATTAAAGTATTAAAGTATTTAAAATTCAAATGTTATAATATATATATATATATATAGTGAATATAATATATAGTTTGTAAAAGAAAAAAAAAAGCATGTAAAAATGAAAATTTGGGAATGAGAAGGGTGGCCAATAATTCTAGTGGGCCCAAGGGTCACATGGTCAGAAACACAGAAGTTGCGCATCTAATACCCATGACCCATCTCATTTGACGACCCCACGTAATCAACAACCACGTGGTATCAACTGCCACATGTCCTTTCAGTACACATGTAATACACATGATTGTTTTTACCGTTATTCGCACTCTATATAAACAACGCCTTACCAACCAACTCACTGGATGTTGACTAGACCACTCAGAATGAGTTAACATCACCTCAACTCAATCATTAATATTTATTAATATTAATATTATGTTTATGTCTTACTTATATGGCTAAAAAAAAAAGGTTATATAAAATTAACGTAAAATAATTATTTTATCATATATTTCATACTTATTATACATTTAATTGTATCACTCGTGGTGAGCGTAATATTATTATTATTGATAATATTAAATAAAATATGAAGACTAGTTAGATTAGTTATTAGAAAAAACAGTGGATGACTATGTATCCAAAGCCGACATTATTACAATAGGTAATATTATATTCATAATTCAATTTCATAGAATTTTTTTTCACAACTGTGACATTTCAGCTCGCAATTGATCAAACGGAAAAAATTCATCAAAAATTAATTGCAAACTACCACGTCGCGATTGTGAATAAAAGTTTGTGAAATTTGGTTGCGAACATATCTTTATCATATTACAATATCTTGACAATAGGTTAGATTGTTACTATATCTTTTCAAAATTGATTTATCCAATGAAAGATCTCACGGTGTACCGTGATAATGTTATCGACCAATCAAAATCTAATAAAATTTTATTTCTTACATGTAGGAATTTTTAATAACCAATAACAAATATTAAATTGTATCTGATAATTTATATTAGGGTAAAGATATCAACAAATATTCAATTGCTTAATTAAATTAAATATCAAGAGTGAAAAAATGAATGCTTGGCGACTACTTGAAAGAGACAACACAAAACTCATGTAAGAGAGGGGTTTTGATGAAGTCCACATAGAGTGACTGTCCTCCCCCACAATTATTTTTATTTTTATTTGGTTCAATCATATTAATTATATTACTCACCCTAAGCCCCAGCAATCTCCTAAAATGTCATAAAAACCCTTAATAGATTATTAAGACTCCTATAAACATAAAAAAGACAGACCCATATAAATATCCAAAATGTGTCTTTTAAGAAGCATAAAAGGATACCCTTAAATGAAATTTGATAATTAATTATTCCCTCTAATATATATTAATTTAGATAATAATAATAATAATAGAGCATATTTTATGATTATTGATTAAGATTCTTAATTATGTATCAAGGGGAACATCCAAAATCGTGACATAATTTGTTTATATAATTTATAAAATATTATAAAACAAATCATGATCAAAAGCAACCTTATAATTAAATAAACCTATTTTATTTTATTAATAGAGATAGTACAGCTTTCAAAATCTATTTTAATTATACAAAAATTTATTAAATCTCTATTTAATCTTACATCATTAAACTTCAAATATAATGACATCATGGTGTGCATCATCTGCGCTTCAAAACAAAGAGGTTGATTAATTAAGCTTAATTAATTATAATTAATTAAGCTTAATATGAATTTAATGTATAGTTACACGACCAACCAAGTCTCCTTCTATGTTTTTATTATCTGTCTAAAGATTTTAATTAATCATAATATTTTAAGATTTAAGATTTATATTATTCTTCTGACCAATCATATTCTTGTAATTAAATAAATAAATTATTGAATTGGAGAAAATCTAATGGAATGATATAAAAACAAATTTTCACCAACCATCTTTTGCCACATAATGATGTAAGAGAAATGATATGTAAAAATGATGTAAATCTAATATTATTCTAATACCATATCTACTTAGTAAACGACTTTTTCCCACCTAAGGTTTGTCTTAATAACACTTTCCTACCTAAAATGTTTCAAAATATCAATTTACTACTCAAAGTTTATATTCCGACCTAGAGGTAGGCGAAAAGCCCATAGTTTAAGAGACCGTCCACGGGACTGGTCTTTTTCAGGCCCAGGACAGGACAGGACCGAGACCGGTTGAATCGGTCCCGGTCCCAGTCCGGTCCTGGGGTTTGGGACCAGTCCCGAGCCTAGTCCCAAACAAAAAATATCAAAAAAAACCCAAAAACATTAGGGGTTTTTTTGATAATTTTCTAAGGGGTCCAATAAAATATTTATTTCATATTTTAATAAATAATAATCCAATAAAATTATTTATTTCATATTTTAATAAATAATAATAAAATAAAAATATTTATTTCATATTTTAATAGTTTATGTTAAAGTTTAAATTAAATTTGTACATTGTGTTAAGTAAATTTTACTTATAATAATTAATCAATTGAATTATCAATTAATCGATCAATTGATCAATTGATAATCCAATCAATTTTAATTCCAATCAATTGTAATCAATCAATTAATCAATTTGATTATAAATCAATCAATTAATCAATTGACAATTCAATCAAGTAATCAATTTGATTATAAATTAATCAATTCTAATCAATTAATCAATTTGATTATAAATTAATCAATTGATAATCCAATCAATTAATGAATTGATTGGATTATCAATTGATCAATTGATCAATTCATTAATTGATTGGATTACCAATTGATTAATTTATAATCAAATTGATTACTTGATTGGATTATCAATTGATTAATTGATTAGAATTGATTAATTGATTGGATTATCAATTGATCAATTCATTAATTGATTAATTTATAATCAAATTGATTAATTGATTAGAATTAGAATTGATTGGATATCAATTGATCAATTTATTAATTGATTGTATTATCAATTGATCAATTTATAATCAAATTGATAATCAAATTGATTAATTATTTAATTGATTACTTGATTGGATTATTAATTGATTAATTGATCAATTGATAATCCAATCAATTAATCAATTGATAATCCAATTAATTATAATTTCAATCAATTAATCAATTAAATAATTCATCAATTGTAATTAATTAATCAATTAATCAATTGATCAATTGATAATCCAATCAATTCTAATTCCAATCAATTAAATAATTAATCAATTAAATAATTAATCAATTCTAATCAATTAATCAATTGATAATCCAATCAAGTAATCAATTAAATAATTAATCAATTGGTAATCCAATCAATTAATAAATTGATCAATTGATAATCCATCAATTAATCAATTGATAATCCAATCAATTATAATTTCAATCAATTAATCAATTAAATAATTCATCAATTCTAATCAATTGTAATCAATTAATCAATTTGATTATAAATTAATCAATTAATCAATTGATAATCCAATCAATTCATCAATTGATAATCTAATCAATTATTCAATTAGTCAATTGATCAATTG
>WYDK02118157.1:10866452-10882143 GCA_009867345.2 Toxicodendron radicans
ATATAAATATAATTATTTTATTTGTTAATTCAAAATTAATTAAAAATTAAATTTTTTTCTGGTAAATTACAAAACTCTCCCAAAATATATAAAAATAGGGGGGTTTTTTTAAATTTGGCAAAGCCTATTAAGACCGGTCCTGGGACCAGTTGGGACCGATCCTAGCGGTCCAGTCCTGGGCCTAGGATCGGGTTGGTCCTTATATATATAAATAGGCCTAGGATCGGTCCTAAAAAAATGGGACCAAGGCTTGATGGTCCGGTCCCAGGACCGGACCGGTTCCCCATTTGCCCACCTACATTTGGACCAATAGTCGGCCGATTATGTCATCGTTATGACTCCACACCACCAACATTCTCATCCCTGATTATCACTTACCAAAACCCCTCAAACCTTGTTTCTGCTGACCCCGCCAATTGCCTACAATAGAGTGATTTGTGGAATGTGCATCCGCTCCTCCCAAGTCAGATTTCGACCAATCTCAACCACCAAAATTCA
This sequence comes from Toxicodendron radicans, assembly GCA_009867345.2. NCBI lineage: Eukaryota > Viridiplantae > Streptophyta > Magnoliopsida > Sapindales > Anacardiaceae > Toxicodendron > Toxicodendron radicans. Next base: position 10,866,951 of record WYDK02118157.1, read on the forward strand.
ACATTCCACCACCAAAAGACTCATCAGCATCTCCTTTTCAAAAACCTTAACAGTCTAGACCGAGTTTGTTCTATGTTTACTATCGAATCGAAAAATGCATTCTAACTAGTAAACAAAATATAAACTTTGGGTAATAAAACGGTATTTTGAAACTTTTTTTTAGGGAAAGTGTCATTAAGACAAACCTTGGATTGGAAAAAAGTCCTTTACTCATCTATTTATTGGGTGTACCTACTATTAAATCTAAAAGTTCAACTTAAAAAATAAAATCATACAATCAAATATTATATTTATAGATTCATATCAAATTTAATGATACACAATTGAACAAAACCAATATATTTTAATTAAATTATATGATTGGATTATTATTTTAAAATCATTCTTATCATTTAATTTTTTTTTTTATAATTAGAATGAAATATTATACTAATATAACAATGTTTAATTAATTTTTTGAATTTAAAGAAGAAAATAAAGAAGATGGGTTTATGATTAAATCACATAAATTCAGACCTTAAAATAGTGAAAAATGTGGTGTTAGAAGATTAAGAAACATATCTTACTTTTTATAGCAATTGAAGATATTAAAAAATGAATTGTTCTTCAAAGTAGGGAACATGCCTAAAAGAAATCCTCCAATGAGATTTCCAAGATCAAATTGCCTCTCTGGCTTCCTAAATACAAGACACAAATACCCATTGTCATTTGTCCAAGAAATCTTTAATTAATTAAAAAAGTAGAAATGATTTTTGTATTAACAAATGTTTAGCAGAATAATCTTAGGTTAATTAGCATAAAAACAAAAGAAATCAGTCAACTTAGAGTTGGACTTGGACTTGGACCCTCTCTTGTTTCTATCATTACTCTTTGTCTTTGTCTTTCCCAATAACCATATTTTTTATTCAATTAAATTATTGCTTAATCCTTCATTTTAATCAAGGCCACCCCTATAACCAAATCTTATTACCATCACTTCAAATTTCAAAAATCATTTTTTATTTTCTAATATTACCAAATTTTATATATAATATGTAATTTATTTTATAATTTCTATTAATAACTCATGACAGGTTATTTGAACGGTCGAATTTATCATTTGTTCTTATATAGATTATCACAAAAAATTTACAACATTAATGAAATTTTAGAATATAAAAAACAAAAAAAAAAACAAAATTTTTTTATTACAAAAATGGGAAAAGGAGGACAGAGTAACAGGTGAGAATAATTTTTTGGATGGATTAACAAAGAATATCTTATTCCTCTTCCCTGCTCTTAGATTCCATGCCCATTCACAAAATCCTAATAAAACAATCCTATTTAATTTTAGATTTTATTATATTATTATTTTTACTTTGTTTGGTTATTGAGTTTTTAATGTGTTAGAACAAGTTGGATTTTATATTACACAAAAAAATTTTAATCCTCAAATTATAGTCAAGTTGAAGCATATTTCATTTCATGGATCAACATTATGGAAAATTAGCAATGTGAAATGGTGACCTCCCAATATGCTATTTTGAGAATCTTGAGTCAATATGAATGTGACTTAAATTAGGTATGCTTACACTAGCAAATGGATTTTGGACAAATTCAAAGTCTTTGCATAGGTTTAAGTCAAAAAACAAAAAAAGCCAAAAAGAAATATGTTTTTCTAAGGAAAAATATCTTCAAAAATTCTGTTCATAATGACAATTTATATTATAAAATTTGATTTTATTTTATGTGGTTTAAACTCTCAATAACGTTATGTTTATGATTGAGTCATACAAACACACAAAAAATATATCAAACTTATGTAAAATGATTACTTTATCTTATATTTTTTACCTGTTTGTATGACTCATTTATAATCATATCATTATTTTTAAACTAGTTTATGTGTTAAATATTTTATACAAATTTATTTTTTATTATTATGCTTTCAATTAACGTTATTATGCTTACAACTGAATTATACAACAAAATAAAAAAACATAAAATATAATAGTCATTTTATATGAATTTAGTGTAATTTTTGTCTGGTTGTATGCTCGATTTGTATGACTAAGTTGTAAGTATAATATTATTGTATGTTTTTATTGCAGACTAATTCAATGGAGCATAATTTATGTGTTAATATGAACAAATTTAATGGTATACCCTAGGGAAAGTGGGGTTTATTATCAAATTTAATGACCTAAAAGGTAGAAATATATTGATGAGATTGTAAAGAATGTTGGAGTACTATAGAAGCAAATTATGAATAATAATTTATGGGGGTTTAATTTTCCTAATATAAAAGAAAAAGGGTGAGGAAGTAAATATGAAAAATAAACAAAAGGAGGTAGATACTAGAGTTAAAGAATGCATTGAAGAGGGTTAGACTAAAAAGACAGGAGTAGAGATAGATTAGAGATAGATAGAGAGATGCCAAGTTGAGTAATGGAAGAAGGGCAGAAATAGAGAGAGAGAGAGAGAGAGAGAGAGAGAGAGAGAGAGGGAAAAGAAGAAGTTGTTTATTTCTAGTGAAGCAATAAAGAAAGGCAAAGAGAGAGAGAGAGAAAAGCTGCAATTGGGTCATTGTCAAAAGGTGTGTGATGAAGGATCTATCCAATATCTTCATCTCTCTAACTCTAAGCACCTCTCTACTCACTACTCTTCTTAACTGCTTCCTTTCAACTATTTTTTAACTTCATAACCAACGTTAAACCAGAGAGAGAGAGAGAGAGAGAGAGAGAGGGGAGTGATTGAGTAATAATAATAAATGAAGAATAAAGAGTGAATCATAAATTCAAACATGTGAGAGTTTAAAGTGAGAATAATATAATATAAAATGGGGATTTGATTTAGAGATGATGACGAATAAAAAGCAGGTATGAATGAAGGTTTAAAAGTTTGGTAATTAATTAAGAGAAAATGAAAAGGCTAAGAAGGGAAAGGAAATGGAATGGTAAAAACCAGAAAGAGGAGTAAAAGATAAAAGAGAGTGAATGAATGTGAGGAGAGGAGAGGAGAGTATTTTGTTTTGGATGTGTTGGGTGGTACAGTACAAAGAACAGCAGAAAACGCAGCGATGAGATCACAGGTACTTTAATCTCTTTTCTGACCAAACACTGCCACACTTTACCACTTTCATCATCAACCCAACCCCTTCTTATAGCCTAAAACCAACCATTTCTCTTCCCTCTCCCCTCCCTACCTATATATCTAAATCTAAATACTCTTTTATTTATTCCAACTTCATCTCTCTGCAATAACTTTTTTTATTACATATGAAAATCTTGTAGGAAATTTCCCGAGACTGTTCTTGGTGAAGTGGGTTTGTTAGTGTTTATCCAACATCATTACAACCAAGTTTGTTTTGGTTTGGTTTGGTTACTGGATAGAGGGCTCAATTACCAAAAGCTGATAGCAGAGAGAAGGAAAGAGATGGGTTAGGCTAGTTGGGTTTGCTTGGGAGTTGGGATTGTGGGTAGGTTTATTTTCAGTTTTTTTAGGGTGACTTTTTATGTTTAGATGGTTTGTGTTGGTGTTGGGGTGATGGAAGTGGAAATATTGAATGGCGGGGCCTTTTGGGAGAGGCAACAACAACAACAAGAGCAGCAGGAACAGAAGTATCAGGTTTCAGTGTGGTGGCAGTTGCACAAGCAACAAGAGCAAAACCAAAACAAGTGTAGTAGTACTAGTAAAGAAGCATCAACAACCACCACCCATTAAGCTTAAGTTTACTTCTTCATTAAAAACTGGAACAGGAAAATCACCACACCCTAACTGGGCCTTTTGGGAGAGGCAACAACAACAGCAAGAGCAGCAGGAACAGAAGTATCAGGTTTCAGCGTGGTGGCAGTTGCACAAGCAACAAGAGCAAAATCAAAACAACCAGTGTAGTAGTACTAGTAAAGAAGCATCAACAACCACCACCCATTAAGCTTAAGTTTACTTCTCCATTAAAAACTGGAACGGGAAAATCACCACAGCCTGACTCTGGATCCTCAAAGGAATCATCATCATCATCAACATCATCTTCATCTTCATCGTCATCAGCAGCAGCAGCAACCTCCTCCCCCTCATCCATACCAACAACTTTTCAATTCAACCCATGTAGACCAACAAGAAGAAGAAGCAGATGAAGAAGAAACTGAACCAGAACACCAACACCAGCACCACCAACAAAACCAACATTTCATTCCAAGATTAGGCTTAGATTCACAACTGCAACATCACCAACACCAACAACAGCAACCCCAGAAAAAGCGCTCTTACTTCCCATCTTCTTCTGAAATCCAATATGCAAGAAAAATGGGAGAGAGTCAGAATCAAGCAGCAGCAACAACGTCAAGATTGGGGATAAGAAACAGTAGCGGAGGCGAGATCGTTGAGGTCCAAGGAGGTCACATTGTTCGCTCAACAGGAAGAAAAGACCGTCACAGTAAAGTTTGTACTGCAAAAGGTCCAAGAGACCGCCGTGTTCGGCTCTCAGCCCACACAGCCATTCAGTTCTACGATGTTCAAGACCGCCTTGGTTACGACCGCCCCAGCAAAGCCGTAGATTGGCTTATTAAGAAAGCAAAAGCTGCCATTGATGAACTTGATGAGTTACCTCCATGGAATCCAGAAACTACTACTACAACTACTAAAACAAGAAACGCTCAACAAAATGAAACAACAAATCAAGATAGAGACTTTCAGTTTCCCAGAAGTTCAGGAGCTGTAATGGGCGGTGGTAGTGGTAGTTCTGATGTTCAAAATCTTCATATGGTTGAAAATCCGAACCAAAGTTCGAGTTTTTTACCTCCATCTTTGGACTCGGATTCAATTGCTGATACAATCAAGTCCTTCTTTCCAATGGGTGCTACAACTGACACACCTTCTTCATCTATTCAGTTTCAGAGTTACCCACCAGATTTGCTTTCGAGGACTGCAAGTCACAGCCAAGATTTAAGGCTTTCGCTCCAGTCATTTCAGGAGCCAAATAGTATTCTTTTACAGCATCAACCACATCATCAAGCTCATTCTCAACACCAACATCCGGATGAGCAAGTCCAGGTTTTGTTCTCTGGAACAACCCCACTGGGGTTTGATTCTTCTTCTGCTGGGTGGTCTGAAACTGAGCAGCAGCATCACCATCACCGCTCAGCAGAAATATCCAGGTTGCAGAGAATGGTTGCTTGGAATAACAGTGGTGGTGCTGATACTGGTGCCAGTGGAAGTGCCGGTGGTGGTGGTGGAGGCTATATGTTTCATTCACTACCAACACAGCCACCGCTGCAGCCGTTATTCGGCCAAAACCAGTTGTTTTCATCTCAGAGGGGACCCCTTCAGTCCAGCAACACGCCTCCAGTTCGTGCTTGGATAGACCATCCAATAACTCTCACCAATGATCACCAACATCATCATCAAATTCCTCACCAAACCATCCATCCATCTGTGATATCCGGAATTGGATTCGCCTCTTCTGTTGGTGAATTCTCTGGATTTCGCATTCCAGCACGAATTCAAGGCGAAGACGAGGAACATGATGGCATTCACAACAGGCCATCCTCTGCTTCGTCTGATTCTCGCCATTGATTGAACTCAAATACCATAATCCTTTCCCTCTTACAGGTCTTACCTTCAATTCCTTCTTCTAAAAATTTGTTCTTTTCTATGGTTATTACCAATTTTTACATAGCTTTTGATTTTAATCATTTTTCAGGTCTTCTTGAATCTTTACAAAGAGATTGATGTGGGAGCTGATATGATGGATTGGAGACAAGATAAGAGGGGAGATTTGGGATCATTTTTAGTTCAATGGCCTTCACTGTGGAAGAAGAAATCTGGATGGATTTCAGGTTTTTCCTTCCTCGGTTGTTTACCTTCTATGATTTAGTTGATTACGTTTGTATCCTGGTTTCGGGTGAGCTCTTAGAGCTCAACTGTGTTTGTTTTCTGTTGGTTTGCTATGTGTTCATGTTGCCGGACTTTTTTATATTATGGTTGTTTGTGTTTTTCCTTCTATTGGTAGTTTGCTATTAAGAAACAGGTTTGGTTTGTTATAGTGTTGATTTGATATGTTGCCCAATTGGAACAAACGCGATCCGCAGAATCTGGCACTGTTTCTATAATTCTAATGAAATAGGGATAGCCACAAATCAACTGATATAGAAAATTCAATAGTGTTTTTACTCAGTTCAATCATATGTTATTTTTGATCTGGTAACAAAATGAGAGAAGCAAATTAAGGTCTTTTCCTTTGTTTAGAAATGGTCCATTTCTCATTAGATGAAAGAGAGAGTTTTGTTTGTGATTCGTTTGTTGCTTTACTGCTTTTCCAATAGAACACTTTCATGCCTCAACAACTTCCTTAAACCTGCAAAAAGAATTGAAATAACACTGGTCTTTTACATCTCTATCATGCTCATGTTTTTGGGAGCATACATTGAGAAGTCATTTTCTGTGAATAGTAGAAGTTGCTGGAGGAGTGGATTAGACCTTTCCAGATTTTCTTCTTCTCTGAAAAAGATTGAAATATTTTCTTAACTTCGGTAGATATATCATTGTTTTTATAGTGTCATGTACTTTCTACATCGCCGCAACTTAGTTTCTTAAGTATGCTCGACAAATGTTAAATGGGAGAGTCTAATCTGGAAATAGAAGCCAATGCACCCTTTAGTGGAAGCTGAATAGTGAATATGCTTTTTATCAGTATTTCAACCCAAGTTGTCATCCTGTTAGTAGTCCCAATTACCAAATTTCGTAGAATCTGAATCCTCGCATACTTGCCCATGAATTAAGAGTATAGAACTATGACAGATACAAAAATGTTATATTTGTGAGTGTTAAAACCAGATTGTGGAGGAATCTAAGGTCATAGCCTTGTAATGAATGAGCAAGTTAAAGATTAATTTAGAAGGAAGACCAAGTGGGGCTAAGTGGAGTACATCTGCAGGAGGAACCATGAAAGGGGAATGGTATAAACTCAATTATGGAAAGAATACACAGATGGATACCACCACCAATATGATACTTGTCCATCTGTAAATGGTCCCCTATCCTGTAAATCTCAGTGCCTAATAAAAATCTATCCAAGTCTAGCTGGAAACTTTTATTTTTTGTAGGAGGAAAACAATAAAGGGAGGGGAAAAATAAATTCCCAAGCTTGCTTATACGGTGATTGTGACATTTGCTTTATGGTGGCTGGTACTTGTTTATAGTTGGTTGATGAGTATTACTCCAAAGGCCTTCTAGGTTTACATAAACAATATAGAAGAATTTTTTGCTGAATGATACTGAGGAAAGTGTACAACAACTATATCAACCAGAGGGCCCATCATTAGTTGCACAATATATTCCTTGTTTCTTCAATGAAAGCAAAATATAAAATTGGGATTTGGCAGAGATACCAGTCTGCATGAGAAGAATATATCTATTAGTGTATATTTAAAGTAGTATCTCATGAAGAGAAAAAAAAATTGCAGAGTTTCTTAGGGTTGAAAAGAGATGAGATTCTTGTTGGGATGTACTTAATGTTACCAAGAGGTTTGAAATGGAATCATATATTGTATGATAATTAAAACATAATGGACAAACGAGTAGGATCAGTATTTTTTCAATGTTCTTTAATAAAGAATAAGATAAGATATAAATAGTGAGATGAAATATAAAATTTTCTTGCTAATGGTTCTGCCACACCGTAGCCTACTTTTTCGACTCCTTGATCTCGTTTACCAGTTGGATCCTTATTGAAAGTAAAACAAAAACTTGTCCTCGTTGAAGAATCCAAACCATGGAGATTCAGCATTTTCCATCATCGCTAGACGACATCCACAACCTTCAAAAAGTTACAGGCATGAGTTTTGATAGGCAATAAGAAATTACACATGCATTCTATATATTTATATATTTACATTGTATACAATTGTAGACAAAACAATCCAAGATATGATAAGATTTATTCTCTTATTTCACGCACTACATGGAAAAAAAATTCACACCAATCCAACTGAGCAAAAGGAAAACATAAATCCAAAAGGGCGCCTATAAATTTTTGTCACTCATTTGCCAAGATACTATTGAGTCTCTTGGGCAGCTTGGTTTTCCGCAATTTGGTTGGGTGATTTCTTTGCTTTTGTAGTTTTATTCCCATTTGATGAGGCAGGTTTAGTTGACACTACTGTTAACTTCAACTCTGTCTGGTTGGTGACATTATCTCCATTGCTCACCTGCTTGGTCTTGATTTTCTTAGTGTTGATGGGTTTGGCATTAACCCTGACTTCCCAGGGTCGTGCAGCAATCCATCGCTCCATCCAGCTCCAACCCCAGTTCTCTTTGCAAATACTGTAATAAGCCTGCCCCAGATACTGGGTAGAGTTTGCTCTCCACTGCAAAACATAGATAAAATTTTACTTAATCTATAAGTATCAGATGGAGATGGCAATGGCAATGTTTTTCATAGCAGGTAGATCGACCTGGTGAGAAAATGCATACGCCATGGCTCGCTCACGCTTAACCGCAGCTTCTTCTCTCTGTTGTATCCTGGAAAGAATTTCCTCCATGGTTTCAGTGCCATTATGCCATTCAACCTATTGAGAAAGTTAAACTACTGTTAAAATAGTTTTGGAGCTATTAAGAATGGTGATCAAAATTGCAGGCATGAGAGGATCTTTATGATATGCAAGCGTATCAGTTTGACATCAATGGTGCAAAAGCTAATTGCTAACACAAAAGTCAGCTTCAGCCTAATGATCTACCACGCCATAGGACAATTACATTTTCATTAATTGCATGGTGAGAATTTCAACTATTCAGCAGCATTTTCTCTGTTTGACTTGTTATCGAAGCTGTAAAAGTTGACAGGGCTAAAATTTAAAGTTATAGATTATCTGATCTCTGAAAGCTACGACTTAATGGGAAGTAATGATAGTTGAGTAGTACCTCTAAATCATGAAGTTTAGCCTCTAGTTTCAACTGATTTTCTAGCTTCTTTTGCCTCAGCCGACCTTCCATCACCATGCAAAGTCTGCGGTTTCTTATTTGTGCCTGGATATTGCACCATGAATGAATGTAGCTCAATGCATTTGACGTTTGCTTTTGAACAGTTTGGTCCTGAATCAAGATGTTAAACCTCCCAGTTCCCCTAATCCGGCGAATCGACTTTCTTGCCTGCAAAAATCAAATCAATATAACGATTATACAAAATATGTAAACTTAAATTGGTTTTTTTTTTTTTTTAATGTTGGAACTTGGAATGTTATTTTGGAGGAGAAAAGAACACGTCAACCACTTGTCATTTAAGTGAAATAGTGACAGAATTGTCAGATACGAAATACCCTGCCTGAGAAAAGACGGCAGGTCGTCTAATTTAAATTCTAGGGAACTACATGCCGTTTCTTTAAGGAAATGTCACGCATGTTGTCATCTCCTAAAAGAGAAGCACAGATCAAATCACATAATATAATATGTCTTTGTAAACCAGGAAAGAAATAACTTACCAGAAGTAGAGGGCATCATTATTCCAATTTTTGTATGATGTACATATAATTAAAATTACGACCAAAAGATCTGTCTTCTATCTCAATATTTCTAATATCTAAAAATATATCTGATATAATAATGTAACAGGGTTACCCTATATGCCCGGAAAGCTTTCTGAATCCGGGTTGCAGCTTTATCTTCAACTGATTTTCTGGGTAATTCAGGATTGCTATGTGAACCTCCATTGGCATTACTGTTCGAATCTCCATTGGATTTTTCAGAAGCTGAATGCACCTGCAAATCAAATAGATGATTAAACAAATCACAGATTTATAAAGAGAAAAACAGATCAGTAAAACATAAATTATAGGTGACAATAATATTATTATTACCTTTCCTTGTTTGTGTTTCAATCGTTTTGCGCAAACTAATGACCTAAGCCAGTCCCCTGAACCCATTCTTATTGAGCTGGCAAAGAAATTTCAAGTCTAATTAGATTTTGTTAAGCACTACCCTCTTGAAGCAATTGATCAAAGACACGTTAGACATAAAGTAACCTTCACAAGAAACAAAGAAATGGAGGAAATGATGAACACACCAGAAAGACAGAAGTGGGAGATGCAGTTGGGGGATGTTTTGGGAAGATGGGGGTGTGTAGTAATAAGAAGTTAAACTTAGATTGTAAGAAAAGCCAGATAGTCAGATAGAGAGAGAGAGAGAGAAAGGCGCAAGCATGGTTAGTGGTTCTCTATATTATGCATACAAAACTGACATTTTAACTAAACTGAAGCTTGAGTTTGATCTTTTGGAAGATGAACAATCAACAACACAAGTTAAAAGACAGATGAAAACTGAGATTACACCCAAATGTCCATATGGCAGGTTCTCATCATGTCCAGATTAGGATTTACTTTCAGATGTGGTCTGGGTCTGAGGCTGATTAATTAATTAGTATGCATTACAAGTGTTAATTTGGATATGGCTTTTGGCCATATACAGTTTTAGGGAAAAAAAAAATTAAAAAATTCTTTAACGAAATGGGTGTATGTCCGGTCATGATTTATGCACGTCACTCGGAAAAGAAAAATTCTTTAACGAGATGGGTGTCTACCTAATGATGACTTATGCACGTCACTCGCATTGATACTCGTATTGACATGATACATTACAATTGACACGTATATTTTATACAAATGATAACATAACTTGTATACTTAATTTGTATACCATGATTGTATGGAGTGTTGGTTTGCCGTGGTTGGATAGATGGATGTAAATTAGTCCCACTGAGAAATAGGTAAAGAAAAAAAAAACCTTATGACTTGATGTAATTCGGTTTTATCAAAGAATTCTCACAACTATTAACGAGTTTAAGCGGAAACAATATAAATAAATTTGTGCATACCATAGTTGGTGCGTCGTGGTGGATGGATTGACATATGTGTCAAATAAATTGTTCATGGTTGGCTAGATCGTTAATAAGAAAAAATATTTGTGATTAGACAGATTAATGCAATTACAATATAGATGGATCGACACATATCAATGTGTTGAAAGTCGAAAAAATTGTTCGTGGTTAGCTTAAATCAGTAGTAAGAAAAATTATTTGTGGTCGGACAAATTGATACACAACCGATATAGATTGATCGACTTATACCATAGTGTATTAATATAGAAGGATTGTAGTGTATTATATAGATGGATCTGTGATTTGGTACATACCAACAGATCGGCGATTTGGTGCATAGCGTAATTGGAGTAAAAAAAAAATAGAAAGATCATAGTGTATCATTATATAGTAGGATCCGTGCTTATCGTGATTAGAGTGAAAAACATAGATAAATAATTAAATTGAACATGGTCCCGGCGGGGCTCGAACCCGCGACCTTCGGCTCATAAGACCAACGCTCTAACCAACTGAGCTACGGGACCATGTTTTATAAGCGTTTCTGTTTTATTATTTTATAACATTCTTACATTGTCCTGTTTTTCTAAATTAGCTTGAGATGTGATCATGTGAACTATTTGTGTGCAGATGGCGAAAGAGATTAGAAAATATATTAAAATTGAAGGGAAGATAAAGTTCAAAAGGTTAGATGGTTTTTAGAACTATATAATATGATAATCCCAAATTCCTTTGTTTGTTATTAGTTTGTACTTGATATTTTATTATATGGTCATCTTATAATCAATATGGGTTTTGTTGAATTTGAAAGAGCAACCAATTCGTTATCCTAGCACTAATTTATTATGCATATTTAATGCTTCTCTTTTCTTGTTTTAATGAATGGTTTGCTCATGGCGAAATGAGAAGTATCATTTTTTTGTTATGACCGGAGTGTTTAGATCAGTTTATATACACTTCAATTAATCTCGGAGATCCATTGAACACCATACAAGCCTAATATATTCAAGATAAACCACAAATGTAGTAGATATACTTAATCATATATTATATAGTCATATTATTATTATTATTATTTTTTTTTTTAACCTCAAAGGGTTGGTCTAGTGTTCAAGAAATTTTGTTTCCTTCATTGATTTCTTGAGTTCAAACTACCTTGATGTCACCTACCACATTTGTGGTTTACTTTTGAACATTGAGTTTGTAAGGTGTTCAATGAACCATAAATATTAGTTGAAGAGTACATAAACTGACCTACACACCATGGTTATAAAAAAAAAATGATACTCCTCTTCCTTTCTTCATACGCAAACTATTCATTAAAACAAGGAAATAAGCATTAAATATGCATAATAAATTAGTCCTAGGATAAAAAATTGGTTGCTCTTTCAAATTTAATGTGATTAGTTAAGGTGCGCATAAGTTAGTCTGGGCATGGACACCCCGATCATAAAAAAAATGATACTCCTTTCTTCATACGCAAACCATTCATTAAAACAAGGAAATAAGCATTAAATATGCATAATAAATTAGTCCTAAGATAACGAATTGGTTGCTCTTTCAAATTTAATGGGATTAGTTAAGGTGCGTATAAACTGGTATGGCCCGAACACCCCGATTATTAAAAAAAATGATACTCCTTTCTTCATACGCAAACCATTCATTAAAACAAGGAAATAAACATTAAATATGCATAATAAATTAGTCATAGGATAAGCAATTGGTTGCTCCTTCAAATTCAACAAAACCCATATTGATTATTGTGATTATATATAAGTCAAATTTCATTAATTATAAAATCATGATCTAATGTTACAAGTAAAGCATTTCATCTAAGAAATATGATGCTACATAATTAATACTACATATATAAATTGATGTGTCACTATTTTTTCATTGGCACGTTATTCATTTATATATATTAAGCATTTATAATTTGATTTTTTATATATATATATATATACATTATTCTATTCACTTTTCTAACAAATCAATTTATACGTAAGAGTAACTATAAGGGTGTGGTCCAAATGATAAATAGACCCCTAGTAGACGGATTTTACCTGCAATGTCAGAAGTTCAAATCTCATTAGAAGCAACTCGTGGTCACGTGCATCCCACAAGTCCCATACTTAAGGGTATTGGTGACACCTCATGGCTAACACTAATTAAATGTAACTTAGCTTGCAAGATTCATTAAAAGTAGCACATCTCAATCACTAATTTAGTAGTGGGTACCTTTCCTATGTAACATTATTGTAAGTGAGGTGGAGTTTCTCTTTCCTTATGATAGGGGAAATCCAAATAATTTTTGTTACATTTTAGGTACAAAGGTGTGTTTTTTGTTTTGGTCATGGTCAATGCCATACTGCCATAGGAGGCCAGAGAGGGCAACAAAGTACATTTTAGGTTTTTTTTCTTTTTTGGGCTTGGGCTCAACCTTTTTATGTGTTGTTTAATTGTTGCTAGCCCAAGCTTCTGAAGATGATATTAAAGTTGATGGGCCTCATGGAAATATACGATTAAAACAAAAAATATTTCTTTCTCTTTTTATTTCAAGTTTTTAGTTCAAAACTTTATATTTGTGGTTATCAAAATTAAAAGTAAATTTAAATGGATAAGAATTAATAATAAAACCTAATTTGTAAAACTAATTTTCACAAAGCAAATATAATTAATCAAAGATTTATAGATTCTAAGTTTTATAGCAATGTGAGAAGTGATAAAAAGAGGACGAATACGTTAAAAATAGAATCTTGTTGAGATGGGTGTCCTTATATTTTGCATATCTAACAAAAATGTTGGCATATAATAGTGGAGTAAACGACGATTTCCCACCCAAAAAGTTTCAAAATACCACTTTTTCACCTAAAGTTAATATTTTGTTACTACTCAAAGTCGATTCAGGTGGCAAAAAAACTTTCCGTCACTACCATTTGAACCTCTAGTCTCTTCTCTACAAACCCCTCTCACTCTGACACCTAATTTCTCTCTGGTTGTCGGCTACTGCAAAGCTAGAGTTTCATGTTCTTAACTGATTTCTGCTTGATTCCGACGACGAATATTCAATCGATCACTACCATTCTATCCACCAGCCTCCACTTTCCAAAACCCCTCTTACCATGACTCCTGGTAACTCGTCAAATGTCGGTTGAGAAAGTGAAGTGCGTTTTGGGTATTAACGAAATATAAACTTTGAGTGGAAAAGTGGTATTTTGAAACTTTTTGGTGAAAAAGTGTCATTAAGGCAAATGTTGGGTGGGAAATAGTCTTTTACTCATAATAATGTGAGAAAAGTGGAGGTGTCAATTATGACAGAGGCTCCAGCTTCCACAATGGCCCAAATGACAATGAGACTGGGTTTATTGAAGACACAATTTGTTGACAAGTTAAAAATATAGTTTGTTGTGTGGGTAAGGTGGGCCAATTTAGTAAAGGTCGTGTGATACGATCTCTCTTTGTTAGATTTGAAGAAGAAGTTGCAATCTCTATTCACATCTCAATCTCAACTTCATTATTAATTTATTTATTTTCCTTATTGGGTATGCTCATATTAAATGATGCCACAAGGGGTATACGAAATAAACTCGAAAATTAATTAGTAAATTTAATGTCTTATTAACTAATACTAGTAACATAAATTCTCATATTTATCAGATTAAACATTAGCTTAAAATAAAATATAATTCATGTCTCTATAGTCTCTACTTTAAGGTTAATTTCAATCAATGAGAATACTAAATTCATGTCTTAGGTGATTTTTTAAAATTATAAATTATTCACTAAAATTATTGAAAACCCTTTAAGATTTTAAAAGAAACCCGTAAAAAAAATATATATAAAAAAAATTTACCTTTGACAATTGGTATTTATTACAACTTAAAATTCTTTACAGCATTTGAGACAAAATAAGGTATTAAATTAAGAATAATGTTATTCTTACAACTATGTCATACAAATAAGGTAAAAATTACATAAAATACATATAAAATGACTACTTCATTTTATGTTTTTAACTTGGTTATATGATTCAATTATAAGTATAACATTATTCTTAAATTAACCCCTTAATCCATATATTATATGGTGATACTAAGTTCTAATTTCCGTACACTCAGAGTCTAGATTAATACATTAACTTTGATCAATAAAATATCATGTGTCAGAATTTTTTTTAAAAGAGTAGTATTATCATTTATAACCTAGGAATTTGGGTTACCGATACAACCTCAAACTTAAATCAGGGATAATAACATGATGAATCAAATTTGAGATTATGTATCTATCTACATCATCTTCAATTCATCCTAATTAGTTAGGTTCTGGACTACCCACTGATGGGTAGGGACG
>WYDK02118157.1:10883047-10894827 GCA_009867345.2 Toxicodendron radicans
AGTCTTCCAAGCTCTCACAACGTAGCTGAAGCAGTGACTGTGACTCCAAGTAGTTTGAGCATTGAAACCACAGCATAGAAGGGTCAAATAAATTGGATGTGTATTTGTAAATTAGGAGCAAAACAATGATCTAACCAAAATCAAAGATCGTCATAGGATTTTGGTCCATTTTCCCCACCCTATTCCCAGATTATTTAAGTGGGGGCAGGGATGGAGAATCCCCACATGGGGAGTTAGGGGTGACTGGTGAGAGAATACTAAATCCATCCCCCATACATTTCAAAATGGTGAATTAATTTGTTCCCTAAGTTAACACCCTCAACATTCTCCTAATAGAGGTAGTTATCAGTAATCTTCCAAAATAATTTATTATTTTTTTTAATATAATATTTTCAATAATATAATATTTCATAAATGAAACACGGTCATAAATATAATTGGTAATGAATAGAGAAAATAGGCTAGCAAATTGGCCCATTCCATGCCGCACTTGCTGGCCGAAAGTAATTTTACATTAAAATTACAAAATATGTGTCCTTTTTAATTTTACATTAAAATTAAAAGGGCTTGACAATTTGGGTAGACGAAGAGAATAAATCGAAGAACTAGCAATTGGGACATTTTGGAGCAAATTCGAGATGAATTCCAATAATATTTTTGCCAATATTTTTACAATTTTTCCAAAGAATCAAATATCAAAATGCCATTAAACACATTAACCCCAAAACAAAATTAAACAAAAATCACCCTCACTTCACTTCCCTCCCCAAAAGAATTTAATTCATATTAATCAGTAAATTAATAATTAAAAAAAATTAAAAAAAAAAAAAAAAAAAAAAAGACAAAACCCCACTTTTTTTTCCCTCCCCCCAAAAAAAAAAAAACACACGCACACAAAACAGTGTTACAAAGTTACTGTCACAGCCCTATCTCAGCACTCCACGTGTCTCCTTCTCCAATCTTTATATTGTCAAGGACCCCACCTAATAATAAATAATAATAATTAAAAAAAAAAAAAGATAAACAAGTGGGAACACATCACGTGAATGCCCAGTTAGCAGAATATGCACCACAGCCTTTTTCCTTTCTTTTCTTTTTTTCTTATTGGGACCATTAATTGTCCGTACACGCCATGGCGTCAGTGTTCATCTGCTGCGGCTGCTGTGACGGTGGTTGATGCTGCGGCGGCGGCGATGCAGCATGGTTGGTGTTGCCGTTGTTCATTTTCTTGAGGTTTTGTTGATGATAAACTTGCCTTAGTCTCTCTATTTCTTTCTTCAATGCATCTTGATGAGCTGAAATTCATGCAATAATAAATAATTAGTCATTGTTAATCATAATTTTAACATGATTAAGGCACTAAACTCTACGTGCTTTTAATAAACAAAGCCAACTTTATTGTATAAAAAAGTTCAAAAATAATAATAATTTAAAACCCTTTTAGGAAAGCTTAAATTAAACAAAAGTTTATGAAACTTAGATGATTATAATCATAACACAATGAGATATAACATAAATAATCTTAATTATTTGACAGATATTAGTTTAATAACCGACAAGATATGATATTAATAGAAATAGAGAAAATATAATAACAGAACTCGACAATTTATTAAGTAACTTCAAAGAGAATCATATCTAGCTAATCATTTACATCATTTCTTGTCAAACCAGTCACCATTAATTCATGAAGCATGGAAGCTGAATGTGTTGATGAAGATGGAAGAATATTTTGTCTTGTAAATGATTATTCATCATTTTTGTTTATGATAAATATCATGACAATAAAAAAATAATAATAATAAATAAATAAAACAGCGAGATAGATAGATCTTACTAACCATCTTTGAAGATCTTGTCTTGAGCCAAAGCCGCAATCCGCTGCTTCAAAGCACTGTTGTCAACATTCAGAATCAACCTCTGATGATCCAGAAACGCTACTCTCGGTGACAATGCCGATACTTCAGTCTTCATTTTGCATTCAATCAATTAATCTCAGAGTAAGAACAAAAACAAGAATGTATTGCTTATATTTGTTCATTTTTACCTGCAATGTTGTCACGCTTCTTTCAAGCTCTGAAATATATTGCAACTTCCTCACTCTAGACCTCTGAGCTGATTGACGATTCGCCAGAATTCTGAAACAAATCCATCAACGGTTTACTCTTATAATTTGCTACCCGGGTTATTATTATCATAATAACATATAATGTTTTTACGTATGTACCTCTTGACTCGCTTCGGATCAATGATGGTATCGCCATTAGAGCTAGGAGGAGGTTGAGTTGCTTGTTGTTCAGTTTTGCATGAGCTCTCCACCTCTCCAGGCTCGTTCTTGGGCTGCTGCTGTTGATCCATGAGTGTTGTTTTCTCATCATTGTTGCTATTTTGATCGGAGGGCGAAGAGGAGGAAGCGGTAGGAGGAACAGTGTTTGATATGTCGTCAGAGAACATGGACATGAGTTGCTCATCATCAAGACGATCAAAGCAGTTGGTTTCAGGCATGTTGTTGATGGCATTATTGGAATTTCTGCATTCTTCGACCAACGGAGGGTCGAGAAAAGCGACGGAGTCGCTTATGGAGCGGCGGTGGGCGCCGCGGCGGACAGAGGAGAAGTCCAGAAACTCATCAACCCAAGAGGGTTGATTGTTGTTCTGGTTAGTATTTAAGGTCATAGCGGCAATGTTAGGGAGATGATGATGATGATGATTAGAGTGATGGTTGTTAGAAATAAAGGAGGTGGTTGGAGGCAATCTTTGGTGAGGAAAAGAATTCCAATTATGGGTCATATTTGGTTTAGGAGGCAATTGTGCCATTTCCCACTAAAAGTGTGGTAAATAACAAATGATGAATAGTTGACACAAACACAACCTTAACAATATCTCAAAACAAAATCTTGGGAGTCCGAAAAACACTCTGAAGCAGCAGATTTGAGGGCATATAAACCGGAGAAGGAGGAGGAAGAAGAAAGATTGATATGATATGA
Source organism: Toxicodendron radicans (assembly GCA_009867345.2). Lineage (NCBI taxonomy): Eukaryota > Viridiplantae > Streptophyta > Magnoliopsida > Sapindales > Anacardiaceae > Toxicodendron > Toxicodendron radicans. Next base: position 10,886,035 of record WYDK02118157.1, read on the forward strand.
AATTATACAGGGACTGATCTGAATGATAGCATAGCTGCGTAGATTCTCTACATAGTTTTGATTATGTAAAATATTTTAAGGGCAAGAGGTTTTGGTGGGTCACATGGGGGGCGATTAGGGACAGCTAGCAACAGCTGGGGGAGGGGTTGGGGACTCAACGGTTTCACTGGAAAGTAGCAGTATGAGTTTAATAACTGGAGGAATCAGCCACCACGTGCCGATGTGACCCCTCTCCTTCCCATCCCATCAACTTATCTAATCTATTATAAACATAGGAAATACTAATATTTCTTCATTGCATTTGCATGTCACCCACATATATATATATATATATTCAACATCTCTCTAGGTCTAGGACCCATCATTTATATTCCATACCCCCCCTTTTGTTGGATTTTCTCAACTTGTATTCTATACCCACTTCTTTATTACTTAAAATTCTACCAAAATTAATAAGAGAAATTAAACTCTTTGACTTTTGATGAATTACAACTTCTTATAATCATATTTTTTTTATAGAAAATCAGATTATATGTTATAGAATATATCATTTTGCATCGAATTTCTTAGAGAATCTCTTCATTCACATACTGTTTAAGATATGTATAGATGTCAAGATAAAAGAAGGAGAGGATAGATGTCGAAATCCCATATAAATCAACAAAATCTTGTAAGATTAGTTTAAAAAGAAGAATAAGATACTACGTAAGATTGAGAATTATTTATATAAAAAAGAAAGAAAGAAAAATAGTGAAGATAGTTAAGGGGCCGGGGAGGATGATGAGCTGTGAAAGAAAGTGAAGGTGTTAGAATCATGTCCATGTCCTCCTCTTGCTCTTCCCCCCATGTGAACTGTTTGTAAGAGCCCACCTTTCTTTCCTTTGTCTCCAAATCAGACTCACATGGTGGCCTGTCTAATGTCTCTTCTCTCTCTCTCTCTCTCTCCCATTCACAAGCCAACTTCTTGGTACCTTCTTCCATCATCTCATCTCATGTTTGGCATTTATGTTCTTTATTTAATGGAAGTACTTAGCAGACACTAATAATGATTAGTGAAAAAGCTGGAAACCTGGAGTCGGAGGTCTCAAGACAATGAAACAAACTCTCTCGTAGTTCATAATTATCAAATGGGACTCCTTTATTACATTGAGATTTGTGAGATCCAATTATGAATATAGTATTACCCCTGAACAAATACTAATAATCAATAGAATGACGCCTCTTTTATTTTAGTGTCGGTTACAGTTTGATTAGTGGCTTATGAAATTCCACTGAGAATTGACATTTAAACACAAAACCCATGTGCCAGGTACTGGTAATAAGCATGATCATGATTGTTGGCTTTAAACTCACCATTCCCACTTAAATTATATTCTGTCCGAGTAAATATTCAATATACAAATCTCAGAAAATGAGGGGTTGCATGTGCATGTCATCACTGGCAAAAGGAGAACCAGTGAATAAAAAATAGTAATAAATCTCTGTCAATAATGATGAATTAAGTTTGTTTTTTTTTTTTTTTCCTTCTTCATTTGATCCCAGAAAACTGAAAGTGATGGAAGGAAAATGCCGTACAGAAGAGGGGAGAAGGAGGAGTACTATTCAGTATTCAGTTTAATTTTTGATAAAGAAGAAAAGCATTATTGCACGTGGAAAGGAGTAAACATAATTGGCCCTACTTGTTCCTCTCACTTCATAATAATAATAATAAGAAGAAGAAAACACCATCAAAACTGTACGCGTTAACACGATATACTATAAAGAAGAAAACTTGGGTGGTCACCACCACCGCCAGTCCACCACTACTATCAGTCTCTCACCCATTTGCATTGAATCTCGTGATTGTTTTTCTTTTCTTTTTCCTTTTCGGGTCATACTTGGCCTTGGCTATTAACTCGATGACACTTTTAAATAAACCCAACCAACCTGGGCATCTTAGAGTTATTTAACTCCAGTAACTGAATTGGGATGAGTTCATTGTTAATAAAAGAGATGTTTAATTAGGAGTTACAGAGTGTAAAAGAGAGGAGGGTGGTGGTGGTGGTGAAGCATTGAATGTTGATATATAAATTCTACAATGAGGTCAAGTTCTTTGAATATAAAGACTTTAAGGCAAGCCATGTCTCTGCTTTTAATATGTTGGTCTGTACACATTCCTTCTTTATATATATATATATATATATACACCAAAATTATTCATTTACAATTTCTAATTTTTTTGGAAAAACTACATTTCCATAACCTATAGTTAATCCCACATCTTCTCTAATCCATAAGCTAAGAGGATTATAGTCCATGGTTAAATTTAATATATGAATTATGTTAACATGTATTTAAAGGGTACAAAATAATAAATCTTTTTTTTTTTATTTAAAGAAATTATTATTAATAGAAGAGTTTAAGTTTCTTAAACAATTTTGAGATAGTATATTGCCATGATACACAACTGTTTAAATCGATTTCCCAATCTTGGATAATTGCAAAAGATGAAATAAAGCTTCAACTGCTGCAATTTTGCAGCAAAGAAAGCTTTAAGCTTTTTTTCCAATGAAGTCATGGAAAATGAAATGAATGTGTAATTAATTCTTCTTTCTGTTTTTGGATTTAAAATAATGAGTTTTGTTGTTTTTAACAACTTTCAAATGCATATTTTTCTGATGAAAATTGTTTAATTTATTAAACAAATTTAATTGATTCACCTGTTTTTATTTATTTTGTTTAAATTTGTAATTTAAAAATATTAACATAAAACTTTTTAAAATGTATAATTTTTAGTAATATTTTTATTTCTCTTGGTTTTCAAATTAAATATAAATTAAAAATTCCCAAAATATGGTCTCCACATAATGTGGCAAGCTTGTCACGTGTCTGTAGCATAGCAATAAAATAAAGAAAATAGTTGTTTTGTGTCTATCATTAGGATGAATATCGAGTTGCTTATAGACTGTTATGCCCTCAAAGTTGCACATTTTTTGTTCCAGAAAGTCATGATAGATATTTGATCATATTCTTCACACGTGTCTCATCTACATTTGATTATATTCTGCTCTTCTCTCTAGATGAAATTACTCATGCAACTTTTTTCCAAAAATTTACTAATATTGTTGTCTCCTATGACATCATGCTTTCGAAAAAGAAGATGCAGATAGCCCAAAACAAGATTAATTTCCTTGGAATGACAATCATGGCAAATATAAACTTCAGCCCCACATAGCAAATGCGTTACATAAATTCCTAGATGTTCTTACCACTAAAAAGGAAATACAACAATTTTTGGTAATTGCAAATTACATGAGAAGTTTCATCCCTAAAATTTCATTGTTTACAACTCCTTTGATCCAAATGCTTAAAAAAATCCTCCTTTACGATCCTGTTACATATTTCCAAAAGAATTATTATGGTTCTTTTGGTATATGTTACATCATTATCACATTGTCATTTAGTTTCATGTCCATTACATGATTAATGTGATTTCTCAATACTAGTCATCTTCAACTGATAAGTTAAATTCTTTGATGATTTTCCTCAAATGGTTCAAACTTTTAAATAGATGAAAAACTTTGTTCATTCATTAGCTTGCATTCTACAAAGGTCTGATGTCAACAAAAGAAGCATAGTTCATAATGCTCTTTCATAGACATCATTTTATTTGCTTAGATAGTTTGTATTACTCAAAACATCAAGTAACCTTCCATAGAGCTTACATGTATGATTTAGTTTATCATATGTTTGATCACACAGTTGAAGTCAGATCCATTCAAAATATCATTTTTGAGAAAAATCAAAATATTCCTTATGACCATCCTTTCATGATGAAGCACATTAGGAACAATTATGTTCTAACTACATAGAATAGTTGTTTCAAGCCAAACAGACATGTATTGATTTTCTCACTGCTCAATTAGATTATACCCAAGCACCATTTGCAACTCAAGATTATCCGGAATGGTGGTATCCAGATTCTTAGCCAAACACTTTTCAAGAAAAGTAACTTTAGCAAACTCGTAATTATTATTTTCATAAAAACAAGCTTCAACACATACATGCATCGAATACTCCAAACAGAAATTCGGCTTAGTTTCCATACACTTCTCTCAATTCTCATCCAAATCCATCTTCTCGACATATCTCGACTACTTGGATTCAAGTATTTGAATGCCTCGATTTTCGTGATGAAGACTCTTGACATGTTACCAATTTGTCAGACGAGCAATGATCTTCCTACATTATTTGGATTATTTCTCGGGTGCTACGTGTCATCATAATCTCTTCTCAAGGACCTATGTGAAATATTATATAAAGTAAAAGTCAATAATAGTGTGCGGTGTGTCATGTGGCTAATAGTAAAAAAAAAAAAAAAAGTCAAACATATCATGCTCTTAGAATTGATGTATTCTAGTATATCTTTGGATGTACTTTTGTGTTGGAAGATTTCGATTCTTTGACCAAATCTCCCGATTTGGTCAGATCATTCTATTTTTGCTAAGTGAATATTTGATGTAAATATAGTTTATTTCTTTCCTAGTTAGGTTGATTGTATTTTTAGCATTTAAGGATATTTCCCAACTTAGTTTATTGTAAACACTATAAAAGGTTGTACTGCTATTCGTGAAATAATAAGAAAAATATTTTTCTTCTCTGCCCTAAATTCTAGATGGTATCAAAGCTATAATAGGTCCTTTGAAAAACAAAGCATTTTATGTTTGCTACTGTTCAGTTTTTTTTTCTCTGGTTTTTTGATTCCTAGCCCCTCTTTCCAATATGTCTGAACAATCCAACGAGACTAATGTCACCTCCCAAGGTACCAAAACCTTTGAACCCAAACTTACCCAGACTGAATCCAACCATTCTGTCTAGATTACAACTATTAGGTTGAATGAGGGAAATTTCTTGAGGTGGTCTCAATCGGTTCGCATGTATATTCGTGGACAGAGTAAGATTGGTTACTTAACTGGAGAGACTAAGACACCTAATACTTCTGATCCTGCGTACAGTGTTTGGGATGCAGAAAACTCAATGGTGATGGCATGGTTGGTGAACTCTATGGAAGGAGAAATAGGTGTCACCTTTATGTGTTTCTTTACGGCAAAGGAGCTCTGGGACAATGTTTTTCAGATGTATTCTGGCTTTGAAAATCAATCCCAAGTCTTTGAGTTAGAATTGATGCTAGGTGAAATTCCACAATGGGAGAATTGTGTGACTCGCTATTTTAGTGCTCTTAAGAGGTTGTGGCAAGATCTAGATCTCTTCAATGATTATGAGTGGAAGAGTTCAACTGATTTTAAACACCACAAACAAACCGTGGAGAAAGAGGGGAATCTTTAAATTTTTTGCTAGCCTTAATCTTGAATTTGATGAGGTCAGGGGCAGAATTGTTGGTAGGAAACCTTTTCCTACTCTTGAAGAGGTGTTTTCGGAGGTCAGGAAGGAGGAGAGTCGTCGAGGGGTGATGCTGGGAAAAAAGCCTTCTGGTGGTACAGTTGAAAAATCTACTCTCGTTGCTGATCTTAATGTTGCTCGGTCTTTCTCCACTCAGAAGCCTCGTGTCTGGTGTGATTATTGTAACAAACCACGACACACTCGTGAGACTTGCTGGAAACTTAATGGCAAGCCAACAGATTGGAAGAGCAACAAAGGTGGTGACAAGAACAATCGAGCAATTTCTACTGCCAATGAAGTGGAGAGTTTGGAGAAAAGTCTTAACAATGAGCAAATGGATCGCCTCATTAAGCTGCTGACTTCCAGTCCAATTCATAGCCAATCTGGTGCTTCCTTTGCTCAGACAAGTAGTATCTCTCAAGCCCTCTTTAGTCACTTAAATTCTACACCTTGGATCATAGATTCAGGTGCTTCCGATCACATGACTAGTATATCAAACTTGTTCCATTCATACTCACCTTGTCTAGGTAATAAAAAGGTTTGAATTGCTGATGGAAACTTATCTTCCATAACTGGGAAAGGAACCATCAAATTATCTGATAACATTGAATTAAAAAATGTGTTACATGTACCTAAACTCTCTTGTAATCTTATCTCAGTTAGTAAATTGGCAAAGGATTCTAACTGTCGTGTTACCTTCTTTGATTCTTCTTGTGAATTCCAGGACCGGAGCTTGGGGAAGATGATTGGCAGTGCTAGTTTGCTGGAAGGTCTTTACTATTTTGATGGTCATCTCTGCGGTAATAAACAAGCTCAAGGCTTGACTAGTAGTATTAGTTCAATCCCTGTTAGAGATCAAATAATAATTTGGCATCTTAGACTAGGGCATCCTAGTTTTTCTTATTTGAAACATCTATTTCCAAGTTTATTTAAAAATATTGATTGCACTACTTTTCATTGTGAGAGTTGTTATCTTGCTAAGAGTCATCGTGTTTCTTATAAAACCATTGGTTATCGTGCCTCTAAGCCTTTTTACTTGATTCATAGTGATGTGTGGGGTCCTTTTAAAATAACAACTTTAACTAGAAAAAATGGATTGTCACTTTTATCGATGATCACACACGTCTTTGTTGGGTTTATATAATGCATCAAAAATCTGAGGTTGAAAAACTATTTAAGGATTTCTATAATATGGGTGAAAATCAATTTCAAACCAAAATAAGTTTGCTTCACACTGATAATGGGATTGAATACTTCAATATATACTTAGAGAGTTTTTTAAATGAAAAAGGGATTACTCATACTTCCACTTGTCGTGACACTCCACAACAAAATGTATTGCAGAGAGAAAAAATCGTCACTTACTTGAGGTAGGTAGGGCAATTATGTTTTCAATGAATGTTCCAGAATATCTTTGGGGTGATGCAATTTTAACAGCTTGTTATTTGATCAATAGGATGCCAACTCGTGTTCTCAACTATAAAACACCCTTAGCCTATCTTAAAGAATTTTTTTCCTTTTAATAGGATAACTCCCAATCTACCTTTAAAAGTATCCAGTTGCACAGTGTTTGTGCATATTCTTGCTCAATTTCGTTCCAAATTGGATCCCAGGGCTGAAAAGTGTGTTTTTAGGCCATGCCTTTAACAAAAAGGGCTACAAGTGTTTTAATCCTCAAACTCGAAAAACTTATGTAAGTATGGATGTCCAGTTCCTTGAAAATCAACCTTATTTTGCCCAAAATTCTCTTCAGGTGGAGAAAACAATGAGTGAAGACCAATTTTGGCACATGTCGACACCTATGCCTAATCTGTTTTTTTTCCTAGTTCAACACCTAGTCAGGACATAAGTGTTTTAAATGAGAAAAATATGGAAAACTCTTACCTACAGGAGTCAAACTTAGAATCAAATCTAGGGGAGAAATATTATCACAGCCTGAACTATGTGTGTACACTCGCAAGAGATACCATCACAATAGTAAAAATCTACCTACAGATATGGCACAACACCAATCATCAACTCCAAGAACCGAGATCCAAAATATACGTAACATTTCTACTTCTATTTCTTTGCCTTCTGATTCATCTCTTTCAGACTTAGATCTACGTATAGCCTTTAGGAAAGGAACTCGTACATGCACAAATCATCCTATCTCCAATTATGTGTCTTACCAAAAGTTATCCAGCAAATATAGAACTTTTACCACAAACCTGTCCAAGATTATAATTCCTAAAAACATTGAACAAGCCTTAGGTAATCCAGACTGGAAGTTGGCGGTTCTTGAGGAGATGAATGCTCTTAAAAAGAATGAGACTTGGGAGGTTAGTGAGCTGCCGAATGATAAAAAGCCTGTAAGTTGTAAATGGGTGTTTACTGTCAAATGTAGGCCTGATGGGAGTATAGAGAGACTTAAAGCAAGATTGGTAGCAAGAGGGTTTACTCAAACACAAGGCATTGACTACCAAGAAACCTTTTGCCCCTGCTGCCAAAATAAATTCAATTCGTATTTTGTTATCCCTTGTAGTACAGCTTGACTGGAGTTTACATCAATTAGATTAAAAAATACATTCCTTAACGGGAAATTAGAAGAGGAAGTGTTTATGGAGTTGCCACCCGGATTTGAGGAGGAATTTGGCAAAGGTAAGGTCTGTAAACTAAAAAAGACCTTACATGGCCTCAAGCAATCGCCAAAGGCATGGTTTGAGCGTTTTAGGAGTGTTGTAAGAAGTTATGGATATACCCAATGTCAAGCAGATCATACAATGTTCTATAAACTCTCTAAAGAAGGAAAAATATATGTCTTGATTGTTTATGTTGATGACATTATATTGACAGGGGATGATGTATTAGAGATTGGCAGCTTAAAGAAAGCTCTTGCTTTTGAATTTGAAATTAAAGATCTAGGTGAGTTGAAATACTTATTGGGCATGGAGTTTGCTAGATCAAAAAGTGGTATTGTTGTGTCACAACGCAAGTTTGCTTAGTGAAATTAGTTTACTTGGTTGTAAAGCTGTTGAGACTCCCTTAGAACCCAATCAAAAGCTTCTTCCTGCTAAAGCTGAAGAGGTAATCGACATGGAATTGTACCAACGCCTTGTGGGACGCCTAATTTACCTTTCTCACACGTGACCTGATATAGCATTTGCAGTGAGTCTTGTGAGCCAGTACATGCATGCTTTAGGTAAGAAACACTTTGAAGCGGTGTCTAGAATCCTAAAGTATCTAAAAGGATCACCTGGAAAAAAGCTATTATTCAAGAAAACAGGGCATTTACAAGTGGAAGCCTACACAATTGCAGATTGGGTTGGCGGTGTAACTGATCGAAAATCCACTTCATGGTATTGCACCTTTGTGGGAGGAAATTTAGTAACTTGGCGGAGCAAAAAACAGGCAGTGGTGGCTAGAAGTAGTGCT
>WYDK02118157.1:10907861-10918587 GCA_009867345.2 Toxicodendron radicans
ATGTATGAACTTGTGTTACTTTTTCAGCAACTCTGAGAATGTGATTATTTAACTATTATTTTGTTTTCCCTAGATACCGAGCTATCACAAGTGCATACTACAGAGGAGCTGTTGGTGCATTGCTTGTCTATGATGTTACAAGACATGTCACATTTGAGAATGTTGAAAGATGGTTAAAGGAATTGCGGGCTCACACAGATGCCAATATTGTCATTATGCTTGTGGGTAACAAGGCAGACTTGCGTCATTTGCGTGCTGTTTCCTTGGAGGATGCTACGGCCTTTGCTGAGAGGGAAAACACATTCTTTATAGAGACATCAGCTCTTGAGTCTTTGAATGTCGAAAAGGCATTCACTGAAGTGCTAACCCAAATTCATAATGTAGTCAGCCGGAAAGCACTTGATATAGGGGATGATCCTGCAGCCTTGCCTAAGGGACAAACTATTAATGTTGGAGGCAAGGATGACGTCTCGGCTGTTAAGAAAGTTGGTTGCTGCAATGTCTGAATGCTAGCTGAGATGATTTAGAGGAGGATCTAATTTAAACTTCTCCCCATTTCTGTCGCAGTTTTGAGAGTTTCTCGCGTCCCAACATGGTCCCTTCCGAACTTATGGCTGTACCACTATGCTTAAGCTTCTATGAGCTTGATTAATGGTTCGGAGTCAAGAAATTGCCTCAATACTTCATCTGGATATCAATTTTGCATCTCGTTACTTCAAGCTTTTCCTCATCATGTATTGTTTAATTTTTTGGCTACTGTAGTTTTAATTGTACTTCCTTTGCTCCAGAATAGAAAGTGTTTTTGGATCAATTTGCCTTTGTATTTGACTGCTATTGAATGATTTCTTCAGTGTTTCACAAAAAAGAAACAAAGTAGCTTCAAAGAAATGCTGCCTTTTGTTGATTACAATCTCTACCTAATGATTTAAGCCTGTACATTATTCTGATAGTCCTGTACACTGCCACAACTTCAGGAATCCCCCTTTGCAGAATTTCATCATATCAGTAAAATGAATTATGATAAACAAAAAATACAGTCATAACAATACTATCATGATTCTGTTTTGCATGATTAATTGTTATTTTTCAACATAACATCTTTACATTCCGGACAAGATCTTTCTAAACAGTGCATAAACTTCTTCAGATTCTTAAGCTTGGAAGCATTTTCAAGCAATTGTTTCCTCCATGCTTTCAGTAAATAATAATCTGTTTCACTTATATCTTTACCATCATCATCCAGAATCAAGCAGTGTAATATATTAAGCTCTTTCAGGTTCTTTAATCTCCGATCCAACAGACTCTCCAAACCTTTGCTAGACAGAGTGGACTCAGATAAATCTAACAGTTTAAGTCTTGGAAAGCCTTCTATAATACATAAAGCTTCTCTTTCTGCAACTTCTCCATGAATACCAAGCGCCACAAGACTCTTACAGAACTCGGCGAGCTGCGATAAAACGGCAAACCCTTCTTCAGGATTCAATCTTGCATCAAAAACGCTAAGTTTCTTCCAATAAAACAGAGATATGTATATAGGCAAGGCCCTGGAACTAACATCAAAAGGCCAAAAGACACTAGAAATATTAGGAGTTCTTTCAGCTATGTAAACAGTTGCAAAGTATCCAAAGATGTAGTTACTTGGAAAGTAGATTGTAACCCAATCCTGCTGGCAGTGATCAATGGCCAGTTTCAGCAGATGTGTAAATCTTGACCGTTGCTTTTCATCCTCAAGATCATCGATCAAACGAAGGTCCAGTATCGAATTCCGGAAAAGAGTAATTATTGTTGTTGAGAGCCATGCCTTGCATACATAAGGAGGGAAAAACAACAGGTCCTGGAGACTTAAACATCCGAATATCATTGACAATACAAAAGGGTCTAAGTCTTCCCATGGAGGGTTTTGCCTTTGCTTTTGCCTCTTCGTTTTCACCATCTGGGTTTGCATTGCGGTATGCAATTGGGCAATTGGCACTTCCTTTTAGTTTAGTGTTAAATAAATATATATAAGATTTCTGGAGTCAATAGGGAACTGAAAATTACTGTGACATAATATAATTTTAATCACAACATAATCAAAGCAAATTAATGAACGATTATGATAATAATCCTGGTGCATATTTCATCAGTTTATCAAAAACAGTTTTTAGAGTTCAAAGAGAGATATGAAAATGCTGAAGCTTTAATAAAGATACTGGTAAAATTGCTAATTTATTAATGAATGATTATCAGCTAATGATGTGTTAATGAGTGTTGTTTGAAAAAGCTTATCTATTGGATTAATTAGATGACAAATTTGATAGGTATAACTATAAGATAAAGTTCGGAAGTTTGGAAAACGACAAAGATGATGAGAACAAAATCTAAAATTCAAGTAATGGATGGTGCTGAAGACAGGTGAAATGGTAACAGTGAAATGGTGGCAACTGGAGAATAGGCACTGTTTGATGATGGGTTGGCACTGAGTTTGACACTTGTAATCTTTTGTTTATTAGCAGTCGGCAGAACTGATCAAACAAAAGGCTTTCTTCAAACACCTACCTGAGGTTTTAGCTTTTTACAAACTCCTCCCACATCAATACATCATGCTTTTTGAAATGTTGAATAATTACTACTTTGACTTTCCCTCAGGTTTTCACTTTCCTCAATTATCTCCCCTCACAACTGTTTTGAACAACAGGGGCACATGCGTCATTTCAAACTAATTTATATTTATCCTTTCGTCTCTCACCTTTGGGAGTATTCAAAGTTTATTTATATTGTTTTCTTCAATGATTTGAATGGTGACCAACGTGATTAAAATTAATGCCATTATTGACTTTTAACATAACAACACCTAGGTAAGAGTTAAGGGTGTGAGTCGAGCAGCTCTACTAAGCAGACGAGTTGAGCTCGAGCTTGAACAGTTCGGTTAAGTAGGGTGAGTCGAACTCAAACACTTATTTTTTGATTCACTAAATTCGATAAGTTTAACACTTTTAAGGATTTTTAAGGGAATTTGAGGGGATGTATTTGAGGATTGATGATACCTTTGGGAGGACTTTGAGAATAGTTGAAACCCTAGGCGAAGTATTTGATGATAAACCTAAATAAAATATAAGTGGGGTAGATATGTAAGTGGGTAAGTGGGGTCTTATTGTTGGAAACATGTTTTTGCAAAGTAGAACATGAAATGTTTTCTAAATTTTATGTGTATCTATTCTATGGTGAAGTAATTGTAAAATTATATAATTAACAATTTAGAAATCTTCTTTTAATAATATAATAAATTGAAATGACTCATAGAAAAAGAAGATGGTGATGTTGGAGGTTTGTTTTTTTTGGAATGGTAAATTAGTGACCACTCCTTACCCTTGCTACAACTTCATCCAAGACCCCTTGATTTTTTAAAACCTCAATTCTTCTCTCAATCCATCATGTCACAATGGGTGATTGTGATGGTGGAGGTTGTAAAGTCATCTGTTAGATTGTTTCAAATTTTGGAAAAATTCTTTAGATGATGATGAACTAACAATAATTTAAGTGTTATTTTAAGATTCCATTGGATCTATCTTTTAATTAAGTCAAACCTCAGGGATCAAAATGAATTTAAGTCTTAGTTTTGGAAGTATGTGAAGTGAAGGCAGTGGCAGGGATCACCGATATTTTGTTTGTTGTGCAATGGTACCAAATACAATTTGATTGGGAAGAAATTGTAGAATGGATTTCATAAATTTGTATTTGAACTTCCAAGGAGATGATGAGTGACTAGTGAGTTCCACCATGGATGCATAGCATAGATGAGGTTAATGGTTTTTATACGACATTTCATTTAATCATACGAAATAACCCTTTTATAAGACACTATTTTTGCTGCTTTACATTCATGGTCTCCATACAGTTTTGTCAATATCATTCATTTTAGTCCACAGAAATGAATCTAACATAAAATCTGTTGGGGGGTATTTCCCTATGACGGAATAGGCGCCATGTGTCCGATCTTGGGCATAAGGATTCGACGGATAAGAACGCTCCAGATGTTGTTGCCACTGTTGACAACTTAAGCAGGAAAATTGATTGATTGCGAACAGAGCCTACTGATAACAGTGAATGATGGTTATTGTCGTAAGGTATGAATGTAATCGTCAGGGAATGACGCAACTGGAATTAAATATGGTTTTACGGCCTCAGATCCGGATTACCAGGGTTATGCGTGTAACAGCTCTTGTAATCCACCTACCAACGTCAACCGTCAAAACAAGTGTTATAAAAGGAGAAGAAAGGGTAGAGAAAGGGGGATTGGTTTTGCTTTTAGTTTTATTAAGTTACTACAGTATATCATCTCTTTGTAATCTGATCTCTTAGAAAATACAAAGAACAGTGGACGTACGTCTTGAGACTACTAAACCACTTTAAAAACCTTTTGTTTCTTTCCCTCTGAATTTTTTCCAACGCACAGTTCACACTAACCGCCGAATATCATAAGCAATATACAGTTGTTACGCACTTGCTTACTCAATCCCAATAGGGTCGATCGGGTATCTCTCGTTAGTGCGATATTTCACATCAACAAAATCAATATCAGAATGCCTATTAAGAATAACAATATCGATCAGGTATCTCTCGTTGGTGCGATTTTTCACATCAACAAAATCAATATCAGAATGTCTATTAAGAATAACAGTATATATATACATAACCCAACGATATTTAGATATGATCCTGACAAAATTAATATCACTATGCCACCATCAAATTACTAAGAACAAAACTCTCACCACCTGCTTCATCACTCTATTCGGCATCCATGCCCGAAAGGACATGTAGGAAACTAGAAACACAAATAACCTCGCACTTTCATTCTTATCAAAGGTTAAAATATTTCAACCAAGCTTAGCGGATAGAATAGTTACACCACAGAACAAAAGTTTGAGAATAGTAACTGCAACTTAATAATACAGAGTAAAGTTAAGGCATATGCATAACAAGAAAGTATATACAGTTTTTTCATAAATACAGGACCAACAAATAAATGATTCAAGTCATTGTGACTGTTAGCCAGATATATGCAAGTACATGTACAAATTACATAACAAAATACACTTTGTTATAATAAATAAGATCAGTAGAAAGACAGTCTTTCCTAAGTTTCCGCCTTTCCTGTACTTTTATTTGTCTGTCGGGTCATCCCATTTTTATGCATCCTTTGTTTTTGTGGCCAATGCCTCGGATTTACAGATGGGACAGACATTCTTCACAAACAGCCACTTCTTCAGGCATTCTTCATGGTACTCATGTCCACAATCAAGAGTACCAATCTTCTCGTGGCTCCTATAATCCTCCTACGATACCCCAAATGAGTGTAACAAATGCTAATTGTTAGTTATGAATGAATCGAATTAAATTAAGACATAAGGTCTCACTATGTGCTGTTACTCAAATAATGCTATAAAGTGGGAATTCTGATGTACTTCCGAATCAACCCAAATTATAAGTCGTTACTTGACCTTATAAGATGATTGAAGTAAAATAATGCCCATAGGTTGACTTTTTTATGCAGACAATAGTAAGTATCCAATTCATAAAAATCAACAGATAATGCCTGAGCTCAAGTTACCTGGCATATGATGCAAGAATCAGATTCCTGATCCATAGATGCTGGCTCTTCCAGATTGATATCAGTTGTAGCTGCTATATAAGATCTTGTCTTTAATTGACTTGTGACAGCTTCCACTGACAACCCGGTATTTACATTGCCAATCCGCTCCCCCAATGCAAGAAGCTCCTGAGAAAACAATATTGAGATTTTCTGTTATATTTATACTAATATATGCAGAATTCATTTTATTACAAAATCATATTCATTGACAAGATGCTAACAGTCGAAAAACCCATAAAGCAACTGTGTTTCTTTCATTTCATATCACAGATAATCAAGGATAACGAGTTATATGTTATATAGATATGAAAATTTTATTAAGGTCAAAATGACATCCATTAACATGATGGCACTCTCCTAATCTGGTCAGATACTCCCACTAAATACAACCACTAACGGCATTTATGATGACAATCAAGCAATTGAAGGTTATTTTATATGAACGAATAGTTCAACTTACTTCATAAGACATGTCTTCAATATCCAAGCGCATATCTCTGTGATGGTCAATAAAATTCCCTACTTCATAAAAATCTGGCATCTCCAGCATAGCAACTCCCTATACAGCACACCAATCAAAAGATCTTAGTCAAAATATAGTGGTCAGCTAATAACATCATCACAAGCAAATAATTGATTATAAGATACAAAAGTATTTCTTTCAGGTAAAGCACCACTTATGGCAAACAAAGATAAAGGGAAATTGCAAGAATAAAGTGGAAGTATTACATCAGATGGCAAAACTCTCAGGTGAGGAAGGTTGCGTTGTCTTAAAGTTGCCTCAGGCATGGGTCCTTCTCGTGGAGACCGGTAAATCCTAAAGCCAGTTGGTGGAACAGGTCCAATATGCCTCGGCATCATCTCCAAACCATCCTGTAAAAGATTCATGGAGTTGTGTGCAACATAACTTGATGGACCTCTATATGAAGGTGCTGCTTGAGGGTGAACATTAATATTGTGGCTTCTAGCTCCTTGAATAGGTGGTGATGGGTTATGAAAACTGTGATGCCGGATATTGATAGGAGGAGGATGCGGGAAAGTCGAGGAACTTCTGCTGCTAGACGTCTCAGGAAATCGTTGTAAAACCATGTTTCCAGATTCCATAGAAGCGCTGCTGATATTGCCACCTGTAAAACATGCATGAGAAATCTTCCTTTGGTTCAAACTACCCAAGTTAATCAATTCATGCCACGTACCAATACCGCTTAACAATTCATTTCTTATGAAACTGCTTCCTAAGGATAAAGGTGGGGAATAAGGAATCTTTCAGACCAAGAAGAAAAAAAAGAACATGAAGTTAGATTGCTGAAAAAAAGTAATCAAACATTGTTTTCTGACAGGGAAAGGGTCCCATCAACACAAAAGGAGACCCAAACAGGGAGGAGCAGTTAATGGAGAATTACCATGCATATAAGGTACATTGGGAGCCTGAGTCCAGGCTGAAGCACCACCATCACTGTGTTGGTCCAACCAGAGAGAGCCATTGGGTTGAAAGGGCTGACCAATAAAGTTTCCTTGAATAAAGTGGTTATGGCTATGTGCCAGAACAGGATCCATTGTGGTTGCACCTAATCTGTTTCTCATACTTCTTTGAGATTCTAAATCCCTGATCGTTGGATTGCCATTCCCTCTGAACTGAGGCACAGGGAAAGATGCAACATCCACTGGAGCTACTCCATCAGGATGCCTAGTATTCAAAGGGGCAACAGATGAACTAGAGCTAGCTGGGGTATTAAAATACTGGAAACTCCCTGGAATAACTTCAGTGTTCTTTCTCTTGTATGAACCTCTGACATGATCCATATAGTGGCTATTCCTTCCATATTCATCCGCAGAAGCTCCAATGACTCCAAAATTGCTCGAAGATGGCAAATGATCTGAGGACCCATGATTTATTTGCATGCCAGATGATGGATTCGACATATAAGGAACATATAAGTTGGATGCAGTAGAAGCAACGAGATCAATATTTGCAGCATGATGATGATGAACACCTGGGTAATGTGGCATTCCATAGAACATAGTGCCATCATAGTGCTGATGAGCATCAAGACTAGATGTGTTCCCTGAAGCTCTTACCATAGTTTGCATAGGCTGCGGGAAGGTTGGTACACCCCCCATAACGACACACGGCTCACGAAGCATGTAACCTTGGTTTTGCTGATCCATTTCTAAATCAATCATCTGACTAGTGCATGGCATATTTCTTTGCCCCATACTCCTACCTTCTGACTTTCAAAACAAAAATTCATTCAGATCAGCTAGGTCAGCTGAGAATCATAATCATAATATTAATTGGCATGCAAAGCCCAAAAACATGCAATTGTTTCATCAACTCATCCACTAACAAACAATACACCTATGCGTAATTCATCATGTAAATCAATATAATACACAACCACCAGAGAGATAAAAGACAAATAGCATACATTCCAAATTCTGAACATGTTCCATCGAGAAAAATAATGAGATTATCACATGTTCAACTTAAACTTAAATCTAAAGCATAAAAAGAACATTAAACGAGGCCAGACGATGCCCTTTCTCAGTTGAATAAACAATAACAACTTCCCAAAAGCAATCAAGCCATTATATGATGGAACCTAGTATAATGAAACTTAAGAAAAAGCAAAGTTCTCAGACACTTGAGTACTAAATTCTCTACATGTTCCTCTTAAAAAAAAGCTGGGACATGATATCAAAGTTCCCATTGCATGTTCAACAAGAATCTCATATATGAGTACAGAATAACAGATCCTCTCTGATCTTAATATTGTCATTCCAACCTAGCGCATATATATTCTAATACGACAAAGGATCTCTAACAAGCATGTTCTACATAAAATTATTTAACCATAAAGCACGCCACCTATTCTAATCTATTTTTACCCTTCTATTTCTCATTTGTAGTTTCACTCGACATTCTACCGTGTCTAATTACTCAATGCAGAAACATGCGCAATGAATGTATTGTTTAAAAAATTATAAAGAGAAATAAATTGATGAAAGATCTCAATGTCTAAGTGCTAACTTAGACTACAATTTACTTCAGAAGTTACAGATTTCAAGATCCACAAATTATCCATGTCGCATATAATCCCACAAGCCTCCTTGAAACACTAAATTACCCAGACCCTTTTCGCCATTCAAAATAAATCATGTTTTCTGTGATTTTTCAAGAAAAAGAAATTAGAAGCACAGAGCTTTGTATTCTAAAATACATCTACAAAGAGCAAGATCCAACCAGCATAAACAGAATCATGCCAACCCTCTAGAAGTAAAAGAGCATAACATAATACTCCAAACACCCATTGGCCAGAACTCCTTAAAAAAACAACCACAAGCAACTTAAGCGTACCCTGAAAGAGGGGTATCCATGTCATGAATCCAATCTCATCAGATATCAAACGACAAAAACTTCTTTAACTCCCGTAAGGACTAGGGTAAGCGCTGAAGCAATAATTTGGTAAAAAATCAACAATGAATAAGTGGTTCACCAATATGTTCTTCCTTATGCAGACAGCATAAGCATTCACTTGCTTAAACTTGTAACCTCAAGAACCAACTATCTTTCAACAATTATATGTATATGCACCCACAAATAATTTTGACCATCCATCCACATCTTCACGCTAGACAAACATCCAAAAAATCCAACTTTGCAAAATAAAACCGCACAAATTCCATTCCGCAGCAAAATCCCGATCAAGTAACCGATCAAACCCAACTTTCTCCTCTCAAAATATAATCTGAAACTACAAGCTATCACGCTTTAAGACAAAAAATTTACAACATAAATTAAAAATTTACAAACTTCTTTACAACCCATAACCCCAAATATCAATCAGAACTACGAAAGCAAGAATCTTCCCAACAAACTTAGCCCACTTGATCAAACAGAAAATTAAACCTCAAAACTGAAGGAAAAACTTCAAAAGTCATGAAATTTAACAAATTTCGCAGCAAACCAACAAACCGTAAGCCAGGCCCACACAAATTAACCAAAAACACTCAAGACAATTTTGTTAACAATCGATCAAAAAAAGATTATTACCTTGTTCTCATGAACAAATTTTAGAACTTGTGAATGTATGTAGAAATTCCCTGCAAAACGAAAGATTAAAATTAAAAAAATTAAAAAATCATAATCAATATTACTTATATATGGTGATTAAAACAACCCTAAAGCTTCAAACTTTGACATCAAAAAATAAAAATCATTGAATAAAAAAAACCATTGACAAACTAAGAAGAAAATAAACTGACCAGATTGAAGGATTAATTGAGAGATCGAGAGATCGGAGAGAGAGATAGAGACTCTTATGCTGTGCTTTTCATTATTTATATATACAGTTTCGTGGGTTTTTACCTTTATTTATTTTATTTTTACTGGTGAATTTTTTTTTATATAAGTTTTAGTTGTAATAACAAAACTGCCATTCCAATAAAAAAATATATTTTTTTATTTTTTTAATGTATTTAATATTTTAATAAATAAATAATTAGTATTAATAAATAAATAAATAGCTAAAGGCACATTTAAAATGATCATGTTAAAATTTTTTTAATCATAAAACATTATGAGTTTCAATTATAACTCAAAAATCATGAAAATGGCTTATATTGCTTTAATTATAATTTATAATATGAAAAACACTTTCATTAATATCGCCTTTAGAATCCCTTTTTTTATTAACTTATTTTTTTTTAAATAAAAAAGGCTTATTTAAATAACCAATATTGAATATTTTATCTTATTATATTGGGTTTAATTATTGAGAAACATAGTCAAATTTAAGCACTTAAAAGTCAAGTTATATCATCATCATATGGACAAATTATTTATATTTCTTTTAAAAAAAATTAAAAATTTTAGACATTATTTATTTAATTTAAAAGATTGTGATTTAAAAATAGTTTAATGAAGTAAATAATTGGTTAAATCTGTTAACCAATCAAACAAACTCACGGTGTTAATTATGTTGGTTTTAGGTACAAGAAGAATGAAGCACATTTTACTTGTATTTCTAGTTTTAGAAAACGAAAAAGGAGAAAACGTTTTTATAAAATGTGTTTTCAAGACTGTGTTTT
>WYDK02118157.1:10918687-10931381 GCA_009867345.2 Toxicodendron radicans
ATATTGTTATTGATCACCACCACACAGACACAGAGGCAGGCAATAAGAGAATGATATCCACAAAACAAGAAAAATGTTTTTCTTGTTTTCTGTAACGTCATCTTCCACTTTTTCTCCGTTAACTGCCCTAAGGATTAAGTTACCACCATTTATTAATATAAAAATAATTATTATTGTATTTTTAAATTAATAATTGGAATTAATGGATAAAAATTAAAATATGAAAAGTAGGCGTAGAGGAAGGTGAACTGAAAGGCAAAGAGAGTGATTCCAATTAAATAAAAGAATATTCTTAATTCAATTTTTAATTTCTTAAATTATAGTAGGGGAGTTGGGTGCTCTAAATCCTAGCCGTACCCTTTCTTGGCACGTCATCTATTAATAGGCCCACTTTTCTCCTTTTTTTTTATTTTTTTTTTTTATGCCTTCACCACGTTCCCACGATTTTTTTTTCTTTAATTATTATTATTTACTCTAATTAAATGAATTCATTTTGGTAGGTCAACTTTTAAAGGAAATATAAAGTCCACATTAATGATTAATGATGCAATTTGGAATAACCAAATCAATTTGATGCTTTTAATTTTATTTATGGGAAATAAGTTGAAGCAAGCAATTACTGCCTGCATACTTTATAAAAGGTGACACTATCTTTACATATTATTCCCTATTTTTATCATCTTTAAAAATGTACAACACCTTCACAACCAATTAGGACAAATTCTATAATATCATTTTTCATAATTGAAAATATCCGAATCAGTTTAAACACACTTTTAACTAATCCTCGGGTATGAAGTTAACGATCGAATAATCTTTTATTAACCACCCTCATTAAAAATCGAAATAGATTAAACTCATGACTTATTGAATGATACACTCAAGTCATAGTTGACCATTCCATCACCTCGTGGTAATTAATTTTAGTTTTCTTTGTATTTTCAAACAATCATATTGAAAACATTTTCATTTTTAACATTTTTCAATCATTTACAAACAATATTAAAAAATAAATGACGAAATTCATAAAAAAAAAAAAAAAAAAAACAGATGTTGAGCAAAAGGGTTTTAAAAAGTTTATGCAAATTGCCACCCAAATGAAATAGACAAAGTCCAAATGAGAAGAAATCTCAATTCTTCATTCTCTCCAGCTTGTTAAGTATCAGATTCTTTCTCTATCTTAATACCGAAAAAAGAATGTGCTGGCTTTGTCCTCTAGGGAAGCTAGCTACCTGCACCATCATCCTCAACTTCCTCTGAACTTTTTCTTTATATTTTCTTTAGAGCAAGGATCAATGAACACAACTTCTCCTCAAGAGATTCTCTATTTATCTATTTGTTCCTTATTGCCACAACAATCATTACCCCTAAAGTAATACAAAAGCTCTAGGTACAGGGAATCACTAAATCACCAGCTCAATAACGTTGCAGGACCAACTCTGATAATTGAATTCGTATCTAAGTAGTACACCATACTTAACATCTCAAATCTACAGATAGATACTAACTTGATAATGTTACTGAGCCGGTAACATAATAGATCACGTCTAACAAATCGCTACCTTAATGGTATCCGAAATAGTACAAAGTGATAATAAAATTATTAGGAGAGGTTTCCCAGGAACCCAAGACAGAATCATCTACCAGATGGAACTTTTTGCAGAGGCAAAAGACATATATCAGAATAATGAAATGAACAAGAAACGTATAAGCCCATGAAAGGATCTTTCTTTGTCTATTAAATTAAACAGAACCTTAATTTTTCACTTAGACAATGTTATAAGTTTACATGATTAAGACTTATGTTCATACATTGGTACGACAGAGGTTCACTTGATACTAGCATAAAATTTCAGATGCCCCAAGAGAAAATAAACATATATAATTTTTGAAGGGAGTGAAATCTACCAGATTTTGTCTTCTTTTTATTTTCCCTCTTGTTGCACAGGAGTTTTAAGTATACAAACCCTAAGGTCATTCATTAAACAAAGTAAACGGAACATGAAACACTAGCCTCTCTGGAACTCACTTCACTTGCGAGCTTCAACTTTTGCGAGATTCAACTTTTTTCTGCTCCTTGGCTGACAGAACAAATGATTTCAAGTTAGCTTCACAGAAAAAAAAAAATAAAAAAAAATTATGGATTCTAAATTAACAGTATCCAATTTCTGCTCCACATTCTGGAACCTCCCCTTGAAAAGACTTGTAAAGTATAATCAGAAGGCAGAGGAAGCATCACAAAGTGAAGCAAAAAGAGGCAACCAATAAGGGTTGATAAATTGCGCAATTGGATATCATACCAGCCTTCTCTTCCTCTCGCTTCTTTGCAGCCTCCGCCCTTTGTTGACGTATTAGGGCTAAGCGCTCTACAAGAATAATATAAATAATGAAAACAATTAAAAGATAACTGCAAAGAAAGGTGAATGCATAAGATATTCAGGAAATAAAATCATTTATATCAACAGGCAACTTTTTGTGGAGTAAGAAAGAGGAAAAATATTACGTCAACTGACTACCAGGACCGGAAAAGTTAGGAAATGTATACAGTATACATGATACACACAGAAACTAATTGTCACATACAGAGAAAAGAGATGATCTTACCGTGAGAAAGTCGAGGTAGTGTTCTAAGAATGAAAATGTGTTCATTAATAACAATGCAACGAGTTCGAGTTGCATTTGTTTAGAATCAGACCTTCTAAGATAGTGTTGGTAAACACCAAAAGATAAAAATTCAAACAAACTTTTTTGTATTGAAAATTGTAATTTTTTTTCTGTAGTGTTTATCAGCTCCATCTAATGGGAATTCATATTTTAAAAAAATGCTGTATGTGTGTGCGTGTTTAGGAAAGCTTTGCTCTCTCATAATACAACAATTCAATTTTTATCTCTACTCATTTCATCCGATAAACCCACAAAATCTAAAGAACTTTTGCCATACCCTCCTACAGTCCAAATGTTATTCCCACCTTTCACATTTTAACAATCTTCCTCAAATGGATCAACCTCCAACATGAAAATTTCCATCAAGTGCCATGCCAGAAGCTCAGGCCCTAGACTTCAATACCAGAAGCTACAATAGCTGAAAAAATTTTGCTTTTTAATAAACTGATTATTCAAAGGAATTCAGCCGGTCTAAGAAGTTTGCCCTTTGCACTGTTTTCTATTATGCACCTCTTATGCTTCAATAAACTTTCCTCTCTCAAAAAGGACGAACAAACTGTTAACAGCATCAAGAATTACAACAAGGCAGTAACTCTCCTACCGATAGAAGCAGATGCTCTAACAACAGAAACCAAAAACTACAAGTGATAATTAGGCAACTCAAACTTGCACTGCTGGAGACAATTTACAATAAGAAGCATGATGATGAGGGACACAGCATAATTGTGTTTCAACAGAACGCAAACTACTGTCCACCCAAACCGCAACAAAATGAAAACTAGCTGGTTTCAACTTGTGTACACTCATATGTCCCAGTCACTGAAAACAAAGATCAATGAAAAATGAGTTGTGCTTGCGACAGTCATGCCTGCGACAGTGGCTGCACAGCTCTTCAACACATGTCCCAACAAAAATTTAATTTTAATTTATTAAAATATTATTTAACTTTTTTTAAAGGGACGGGTGTCGGAGATGTGCAGCAACTGACCCAGACGAGACAGTTGCTAGCACAGCTCATAAAACATTCATCATTCCTCATTATCAGCACATACAAAATCACAGAGATTCAACTTTAGCTATAGCAAAGGTGTGCATTCAGTTTGGCTAACCATCAAAAAGAAGCAAAATAACATACCAGCAAGAAAGGAAAAGTCCATAATAAGATATTTTGGGGCACAATCCCATTCTATAATTAACCTTTGCATCTTAAATTTCAATGAACAGTCTGAAAAGAAAAGTAATGCATTGACAAGATCCAATTACCCAAATCCTTTCGTGCTTGTTCAGTTTTTCCTTGTTCCTGCAACCTCATATATCGCTCATGAGCTTTTTGCTTCTCTATCTCCTCTCTGCAAACAGATGTAATAAAAATGAGAAAAAAACAGAACCCTAACCTAAAAACCTACTTGCTTCATACAACATATATAACTGGAAATAGCAATATCATCCTGAATACATAAGACGCTTAAGATTCTCAAGTATTTTGAGACACAGTTTATGAGTAACATCAGCAAGTTTAAACCAGAAAATAATCCAAAAACATTCAATTTGTCCAGTCCTTAGACAGGGAATAGTATTAAGTGCAATTCAGTAACATTAAATATCATTAAAACTAATGCAAGAGATTTTAGCATAATAATTGAGTCAGATTAACACCATACACAGATGAATACAACAACCGCTTGGAAATTGTTTGGAATAAGACCATGCTGGTTCACTATCAAGATGAAACAAGCCACTTCCATGCCTGGCTGATGATCCATAATAATTCATGAAATCATCATCAAGGATTAAAGAAATTCCATTTACTCAAACTATATCTTAATCTGACAAGGTATACAATTTAAAATTGTAAAATCTAGCTCTAGTTCTTCATTTAAGCCACTTTATATTATCTTTTCTCAGACAAAGCATCATAATTATAAAATCATGGCTATGAGATTAAACGACAGAAATTAAAGAGTGAAACCATATTTATGAAGTTAGAAAATTTGGTTTGAGCTGAAAAAAAAACATTCAAACTTGAGGCAAGTAATATGCATTTAAAAAACTTAAAAGTGCATTTTCTATGTGTAGTATCAATCAAAAAGCAAACACGAAAACTCTTCTAGCTCTGCCTAAGCACCCTGAGCAAGCCCCTGAACCATGTCATACTGATATAAGCCTAACAACGGGACCAGATGTGTTTCAAAAGCTCTAATGATCTAGCAAGCTATCCCACTGTCAATTAGTGCCTCGCAAACAACATAGTTTCTGATTATGGATGTAGTAAAAACAGCTTATACTGATTTGACATAGTATGAACAAGTACAAACCTTTCACGCCTTGAGAGTTCAGTAGTTCTCCCCATCTGGAACATAGAATTTTGGTTACTCAAGGCAGATTGACATCTAAGAAAACAAGATTGAAAAACTGTGGGATAAGATTTAAGCATTAAAACTTACATCAGCATCTTTAGCCTTCACATTCTTTGATTTTACCAAATTAGGATTCTCAATCTCAATAATTCCCTGAGTGCCTTTCTTCTTCTGCCAACATCAAGAACCGAATTCAACGATGAGGATTAGAGAATGAAACTTTCAAATGAAAGACAGTGCAACTAGAATGAAACTTTCAAAAGAAAGACAGTGCAACTGGATCAACTGATCCACCAAAAGAAAAATGTTCTTGCAAAATAAATTGCTGACCTCCTGTTCGTCTTCTACCTCATCTTCAGACTCCTCCTCCTCCTCCTCTACTTCAGCCACTTCCTGATATAACAAAAGAAAGAATATCCTTCCTAACATATCCAAATCAGAGGAACAGATGCATACACATACAATCAAATTTTCTTTTCCGTTTCCTTTTTTTCCTTTTATTATTTATGATTTTGTTGGAGGGAGGGGGTAGGGCACAGCCATTAGAAAAGTAACAGACTAGAGGTTGAAGAATAAAACCACCAGAACGCCAAAGTAACAGATTATCCCAAATTATCATTGCCCAGAATTCCATTTTTTTTTTAATTCAAAATGGTATATATAAAAAATGAAACTAATCCCCTTCATCACCTCCTATTCCAATCTTTAGTAACAAGAAACAAAGGAAACATAATACCATGCCATTCCTTGATTTCAACCCAACAAACAAAAATCATCACTGAAATACTTCTCGACATCCATGTCATAGCAACTAACTCTAAAAAAATCTTTTTTTTCTTTCAAAGCGATTTATTTATAAGTAGTATACTGAGTCTCATCATATTCACTTATATTACAAAAGTCATCAGA
Organism: Toxicodendron radicans; assembly: GCA_009867345.2. Classification (NCBI taxonomy): domain Eukaryota; kingdom Viridiplantae; phylum Streptophyta; class Magnoliopsida; order Sapindales; family Anacardiaceae; genus Toxicodendron; species Toxicodendron radicans. The sequence continues at coordinate 10,924,618 of WYDK02118157.1, forward strand.
GAGCCACAACTAGAGCCATTGACCAGAACCTTTCAAATGCAGATTCAATGGGAGAATCTGTGATTTCCAATAGGATACGATAGTTTACTCCTCCTAAAATTAGCGTTATGTATACTGGCCACATTAATGGTTGGCCATGTAGGGGATTAGATTAACAGCAACTACAAAACCTGAATGAAAGAAATGTTTCAAATAATTTGGTTGGAACCATCATCAAACATGATAACGGAGCTCAATGCCCATTCTTATTTCCCAGTACCGTGTTTTTCTGGGGAGTGAAATGAATTCATCACATCAATTACGAGACTGCTTTATGCATCAGAACCCCATCAAACATGTTTTCAAACTATTAAAACTGGCTAGAAATGATCACGACAAACCAATATGACAGCCAACTTAAAAAGCTTCTAAGCAAACTAGAAATAAGAATGTTCCCAGAAACAATCAAACAAATGCAAACCTGTTTAAAAGTACGAGGACGAGCAGAAGTACCAGCAACTGCAACCATTCAATTCAATACACAAAGCACACAAAAGTCAGCTTCTTTCTCGGTAAAAAAAAAAAATCAAGCATATTCATAATTCATCTAACAGAAGCATAATCATCTAACTTGAGCTTTCTTTCAAAACGCAAGATTGAACAAGCACCAAAATAAAAACTTTTAACCCTAAATTCTCATTCCTTAAAAAAATGAACTACTAAATACTTCATAAAATATCCCCAATCATTAAAATTCTAATCAGAATAATATTAAAAGATATAAATGTCAAAAATAAAACGTAAACGATTCTAACAACACAAATAGATCTACTAAGAACCGATTATAACAACCAAATTCAGAGAAAATGAAAACGACCCACAATTGGAAACGTCCTCTAGATCTAATACTACACCAAAAACAAACAAATAGAAAAGGAGAGAGGGACAGTACCGAGCTCTTCGGGAGTTGAGAAGTGGCGGTGGCCGGTGGGCTTGCCCTTGAACTTTCCTCTTCCCATTTTCTGATACAAAAACGACGGCAGAGAATATGAGAAGAAGAGGAGAAGATTGGTTTTGTTTGGATTCTAGGGTCCGCTCCTCCTCACTGATTTTTTGAATCTCTGTGGTGTTACTGGGTTCTTTTTTATTAGGGTGATTTTGTAGCGGAAAGGAGTATTACCGCGTTACCTTCACGCGACTATTAAGCGAGTTGTTCCGAAATTTAAGTATGCTTTTCCAGCTTTTTTAAAAGCACTTTTTAATATGACATTCCCTTGCATAAATATTTTAAAAGGTGTTTTTAATAAATAAATATTTACTGAGTATTGATATTATATAATAATGTAAAATAATTAATTAAATGATTTATAATTAATTAAACTGCTTCCTCCTTGGTAAAATATTTAGATATATATACGAATTTTTTTTTTTAACTCTTGATAATTTCTCTTTGTTAAAAAAAAAATATTAAATACAAATTTTTTTTTATAATTTTGTAAGTTGTAGCTTGATATTTTTAACAGGTTTTTTAGTACCTTTTGTTAAAAAAAATATTAAATATTAGGTTTTTATATAATTTTGTTTAACTCAAAATGGTTTAAACACAATTTTTTTTTTAAATAATTTTCTAAGGGGTTGTTTGATATTTTTAAGGGTTTTTTTTTTTTTAACTTTTATTAGGATTTTTTAAAATTATAAGAGGTCTTTTTGGTACTTTCTTAACAAAATTTAATAGATTTAATTTTAAGAAATCATGTTCAAATATCTTTATAATTAGTTTTTGTTGGTTTTAAGTTCATCACTTTTTTTCTTTTATTATTATTTCTTCTAATAAGTGACTACAAACAAAAAAATATTATTCAAAAGAGAAAATATTAATTAAATATATTAGTTGCTATAAACTATTCTACATAGTCTAAGAGACTCTTTGGGTGAGCTTATTTATTGGTCAAATATTTAAAATCATAACCACTTTTGAATTTTTTTTAGGTTATTTGGTTGCATTTTTAAAGCGTTTATAAGATTTAAAATAAGCTATTTTACGATTTACGTAAAAAACTCAAAATTTTAAAATTTCCTATAAACTCTTTTTGAGCTTATTTGAAATATTGGAATTTCAAAAATATAATTATTGTATTTTATATATGTGCCTTGATTTATTTTTAATATTAAAACCCTTTTGGTTAAATTAATATTGAAAAGCTCTTCCACACATTTCCAACCAAATCACTGACAATTTTTCACACTTTCTATAAGCTCTACTCTAATAAGCTGTTATTCTATAAGCTTTATTTCAAATTTCAATAAGTACTACCAAACGAACCCTAATAGTAATTTAAAAGGAAATATTTTAAAAAATTAATTGATCTAAGAGTAAAACGACATCGTTGGCTGAGAGGTTTTTCTCCCCTGACATAAGTCCTCGACAGCGGCACTGAAGAAGAAGAAACAACGAAGATGGAGAGTGAACGCAATAATAAGAAGAGGAAGGAAAGCCCTAAAACCCACTTACAACTCAACCCCAACTGGGCTCAACTTCAACTAGTAACTCTCTTTCTTCATCCAACTTCATTTTCAATCTCTCTTTATTTTTATTTCAATTTATTTATTTGTTTTGCAGAAGCTGAAAAGCAATGGCTTTAACAAGTCTTCGAAACCCACAAAACACCCGGAATCAGAAACCCAAAACTCCATCTTAGGTAACACGACTGACACTGCTTGAACCGGCGACTTTTTATTTTAATAGTAAGCCTTGGCTTTGGTGTTTCTAAGTTAGGATTTTTTTTTAATTGGTTTTTAACGTGTAGGTAAACGTAAAGAAAGACCGGAGGCAGAGTCTGATGATTCTAAGTGCAATCCTCTGACTCCAACTAAAGATGATTTCAGGTACTTCTTCTAAGTCATCTTTGCATATATATTAAACTACATTGCGAATCTTTATATTGTTGCTTTGTTAGATGAAAAAAATTAAGGAATGTGTTGTGTGGTGTAATTTTATGGATGATGCGATAAAGACTGTCCCAATTAGTGGTCTTTCCGGTTGAGCAGGCTTTTAATTGTAGTTTATGATGATAAAACAAATTATGATTAGTTAATGGTAAAGGGAACATGTAGTGTAGGTGAAGAAACCAAGGAGTTAGTAAGTTCAAGTTTGAAACTTTCGACAACTGGGTATTGAGAGGAAAGTTTGGTTTGGGGTTAAAGTTTAAGATTTATAAGGCCATCTTGAGCTTCAATCACATGATGTTGTATATTATGATTTACTTCCTTTGACTGTAAATGCAGCTTCACTAATTAACAATTTGACAGTTTAACAGATGTGGTGGCTATGGATTGTGAAATGGTTGGTATCAGTCAAGGAAATAAAAGCGCTCTTGGAAGAGTTACGCTGGTATTTATTATTCGCCTATTGACATTTTTTAATTGTTTGCCTTTGTATTATCTGTATAACATTCAGTATTGTGACCAATTATCTCATACCTAATTGACTATGGATTGATATATTTTCACATCTGTTGATTATGTCATTAAGAATATCTAATAAACATATTTTCTGGTCCCTGTTTGGTGTACAGCGTCTATTTTTTGCTCAGAAAGATATTAGATCATGGTATTTATAAGTTTTTGTTTGACATTGATCAAAATTTATTTTCTCAAATGTTGGCATTATATTGAGAGCTACTAGTTGTCACTGCCTATACAACTCAATTTAAAAATCACTTTTACCTACTCAGGTCTTTTCCAAGTATGTTTCTTCTGCCGCGGGAGACAGAAATTTAGTTGGTTGAATGATTTGACTATTATACATGGTACTGAATGAGAATAAGATGAAAGTAAAGAAATTAAACAAATCCATCTCCTTGAAAGAAAAGTTTTTTAAAGAAAGAAATATGATCTACCTAAATATTCAAAACTCTAGAACAAAATGATTGTAATATGTATATATGGATGTGTAAAAAGTATATATATCATCTTAAACACACAATGATTGTAATTGTTGATAAAATTGTGTGTTCAAGATGATATAGGCAACAAAATTAGATCTCTGCTTGTGAATTTCAAGCTTTGATTTTCAAATTTGTAATTACTTATAAATGTTTTGGAAGACATTATTATTCACCTACTTAAATTAATGGCAGGTAAATAAGTGGGGAAATGTCTTGTATGATGAGTTCGTCCGTCCGGTAGAACGTGTTGTCGATTTTCGTACAAAAATTAGTGGTATTCGACCTAGAGACTTGAGGAAAGGTAAACTATTATCTTTGCTTTAGCTGTCTTTCTTGTTTATCTTTGTTTTCTCTCTCTCTCTCTCTTTAACTTACGTTTACACTTAAGAGCATTATGTGTTTAGTTAGCCATTTGCAGTTTGCTAACTAGTGTTTTACCTGAAATATACTTTGTTATGTGCTGGTCTCCAGTTCTTGATGACCTATTTTTCGCAAAGATGCTTCTTAAAAGGGAAACTCTAGTTGTAATTAGATGATAGGAGCCTGTGCTATAAGTATTATTTAAGGACATTATATTGAACAGCTAATGAACATTTTGTGTATGCTTTTATGTATCTGCAGCAAAGGATTTTCGGGTTGTTCAAAGGAAAGTGGCAGAGTTGATTGAAGGAAGGATTCTTGTTGGCCATGCTTTGCACAATGATTTTAAGGTTTTACTTATCCAGTTTTTAATTTTGTTGGTTGTGTGAAGTTGAAATCAGGATTTTTGATGTGAGTTTTCTTTTGGACAGGCATTACTACTAACTCATGCCAAGGAGGACTTGCGAGATACCTCAGAGTATCTACCCTTCCTAAAGTACTGGTTTTCTCTCTTGCTACATTGGGACTAATTCTTATTCATATTTTATGATTTGTTCTAATAATATGTGTGGCTGGTGAAGCAGGGAAGGCCGCAGAAAATCTCTCCGGCATCTTGCATCTGAGTTTCTTGGTGTTGAAATCCAAAACGGGGAGCACTGTCCTGTGAGTTTTGATTCTATTATTTTTATGAGGTTCATTTCGAATTCATACCATCATTTCATAGAATAACTACAGCAACAGCAGTACATTTGCGTCATGTACTCTTTATGCATTGGTTCTCTTTCTCCTGGAAACTTGTATCTTATCTATTTTTATCAGTAAATATTAGTACATCTCTTCCTTTCTCATTCATTTCTCAGTGCATTCAAATTGTGATAGTAATCTTGTCTAAACTGTTGTATTTGCTTTCAGGTAGAAGATGCTCGTGCTGCGATGATGCTTTATCTTAAAAACAGAAAACAATGGGAGAAGAGTGCTAAGGATCAAATAAGGCTTCAACAGAAGCAGATGAAACGCAAGCCTAAAAGGAAACCAAAGAAGAAAGAAGCTCTACTTGTTGACCATGCTGCAACTGCATCCTAGTTGTACCTTTGCCCAATTTTTCGGTTAAAGTTCTGGAAGCTACCAATTCCGGTCAGTCAAAGCAGGTTCGGCTACCTAGTGATTCGCATATAAGTTGCAATCAACCGGTTAAGGAAAGGAGATCTATCAACAGGTAGTTTTCTTCGAACGTGATAGTTATATGATTTGTTTTTGGTCGTCCTTGGAAGGAACTGGATTATGTATTACATACAACAAAATTCCTCACCCATATAGGTAATGGATTTAGCTGTGCTTTATTTTTTTCCATTCTTTTGGAGACTGTTATAGCAAAGAAGAGGATTTGTAAGATAATTCTCCTGTGTTGTTTTGTTGCTTCTGTATCCACTGCCACTGGCAATGGAATTAGAACTAAGCAAAATCTCCAAAGAATGATGGAGACGATCCAAAATGGATTAAAGTTTTGATCAAATTGATTTTATTTTATGAATTTTTATTTATATATTACTATTCTTGAGATTTATTGAGTAATGATGTTAATTTGAAAATAAATAATAGTACTATACATACATAATTGTTTACAAATTGACATCATATAAAATAAATGTAATAATAGACTACATGCCAAAGATGATTGAATTTGAAAAACAAAAGAAAAAAAAAGGGTTTTTTTTTTTTTTTTTTGTAAATTGGCTAAATTTCATGGATATTATGTACTTAAAATAAGGATTTATGAGACTTTTCACTTTTCAGGATTCTAAAGAATATTTTTTTTCTTCAAAAAGTCAAAAACTAATAATTTTTTACTTTTCATGGATATTATTATGTACCCAAATATATATTATATTTTTCTTGAAAAAGAAAATAGATAGTCCAAGCGTAAGAGAGGAAACAGAGGAAAAAATATATATATTTTTAATATAATTTTTTATTATTGGCATCATAAATGCTGTAAATAAAATAATTAAGACAAAAATCTGGTATTAAAATATAATAAACGATAAATAAAGTAAAAAAAAAAATCTCTCTCACCAGAAAACCTGAAAGGCATATTTGAAAATTAATAAAAATTAATGTGGTGAGATTAATAAGAGTTATAGACAAGGGCATCCTTTTTTCAGATCACCTGACAGAGAGAGAGTTGAGTCTGAGTCCGAGTCCGAGTCTGAGTCTGTCTGATTCGCCTTTTCAAAGACAAAATTCAAAACCCCACACACACAAACTCCGCAACACAAACCCATCCACTTGGCTTTCTTTCGGTTTAACAACTCAAAACATAAATAAACTCACTTCACTAATTCTCGTACTTATTTCAATTTTTGTTCACCTTCTCATTCTGCTGCTCTTTCGTTTTCCATTTTAACTCATGGGTCGACCCCCCAGTAATGGAGGCCCCGCCTTCCGCTTTACTCAGACTGAGGTATGTTCTTCTTCTTC